>CM076584.1:1362285639-1362885639 GCA_034641835.2 Pinus albicaulis
AACTGTTATCCATGTCAGCCCCCATCAAAATTTTTGGCCATTAGCCCCTCCATTCAATTTTTTGGCTTGCGGTCCCGTTTAAATCCGTTTAGAATCCCTTTCTTGGCCTAAAAACTTCATATCCTACCTCCCGTTACCATTCCCGCCCACGAAATACATTGACAAGGTATTTACCAAAGACTCATTCCTTCCACACGACCCGGCCTCGAGACCAAACGCCAAATCCGAAGGCGCTTGTCGTATACGGCCATCTAAGGTGGTTCTCAAATTTCCCACATCAAACATAGACGACGTCCGTAGCCCGTCTCCGTGCCCGTGGTCCCCGCCCCGCCTCATTCCCTAAACCGACCCCGTTTTTCCCGCACCACTTTCAAGGGCCGGCGGTTTTCCGAGAACACAGCGATTCCACACGATGTGTGACAAGTGTCCCAGGCCACTGTTCTAATACCCCCCTATTTCGCGCATTATCTCCCGGGCAAAGTCATGCAGCGAAATTCATATAAGCCGTCCGATCTTGAGCGTTCGATCCAACGGGGCTTGTTCTCCAAAGTCGTGCGGCTTTTAGTTCCCGTCCATATCGCCCCTGGCCCACCATCACACCCCTCCCGACGCAGTTTAAACCGTTGATTTTGTTCTAAGATTGGACGGTCATGATCTGCCCATCCCTCGCTGTTGACCAAACTCCGTAGTCTGTCCTCCACGTCACAAATTCCACATGTACGCCACGTTTCCCTTCCATCATCCATATATTCCATTCATTCGTCTTTTTAATGTTCTGCGTCCACAGCTCTCACCAGTGTGTCCTCCACAACTTCACCATAGTTTTCCACCACCCTGCATGGTTTCATCGTTCCGCCATGCCCTCACCACCAACTTCGTTGACTCCGTCACGTCCACCATCCCCGTGTCTCGTTTTATTTTACACCTTTGTTGGTTTTGCAGGTTTCAACGACGAAAAATTACCATAATATACAGCCTCCGTTGCAAAACTCAAGGACGTGTCAAAGGACCGGTTATCAAATGCATAATTCATGAGAAAAATCTTGGGCAATTGCCGATGACACGACATCCATTAAAGAAGCAGGGTAGAAAATCTGTCGAACCCTCCAGAGTAATCCAAAGGGCAGATTTTTGCAGATGGTGATTTTAATGCTGCGGCAAAGAAAAATCAGTGGAGGATCCAGGTCTTCATTATTCAGCCTTGAAGAATTTAAATCTCAATTCAAGTATTTAAAGGCAGAGGGTACAATGTACAGAAAGCAGTGCTCTCAAGGTATTATTTCAGCCGAATTTTCCTCAGGAAGGTACAAGAATGTTACATATTTTATTCTTCATGTCTTATCCCTGGAGAAATTGGCACCTACAACATTTACTTCATGAAGTCGGCCTCAGAGTACCTATAGCACAACATATTAATTAAGCAACATGGGCGCGAACGTTTCCGCCATTTTGTTCAAATTAAATAATTAATTGTTTCCACCTACTTCTTTTATGAGTTTCTCTTCTCCTTCCTCTATAAAATGGAGGAAGAAAGACATTGTAAGGGTTCCAGATTTTTATTAGAGAATTGTGCAGTGAAAGGCATTTTTGTATACATTCTGTATAAGCTCTTGTGTGAAGGCTCAGCCTGTAGGGTCTCAGTGAGGAGGAGTTCTATCTGTAATGAGGATTCTGGTCTTTGGTATTTCACAGTATGTAACTTTCTCTTATGTGTTTAATATAACATTTCATTTCATCCACTTTCTTGTATCATGTTTTGGACTGCGAGTGGCTCACTGGTTTGGTAAGGATTCATCCTAGTTGATGCCCATACTTAAAATCAGTCAAGCGCTTTAAATATGGCTCATGCATGATATATTGTTCCATTTTCATCTCAACCGTCTTTCTGCTATATTAGTTGCTTTGGGAGGGTGCTTTTAAAACGCCATTGTCATGTATGGATTCTTAGATTGATAAGCCCATATATGGTTCTGTTGTGTATCTGGGTATCAGCCCTATGTTGACTAGTATCTTCTTAACTTTTCTTTCACCGCATTCACTTTCTGATATTTGATTTCTGTGGCATATTACTTGAACCGACCCTCTTTGCAGTAAATTGTCTCTTAACTGTCTGATGCTTTAATATTGGAGCTTTGCATTGTGCCTCTGCAACATTACTTTCCCTGTGACAATTTCTGTGATTTCTGGTTCCATTTAAATCAATTTCCTTGTTTTACAAGAGATAGCAGGAGAGTTTTGGATTGACACCCAAGTTATATGATACACTCCTTGCTATGATGAGATGTCCTAGGCACTGGTCTATGGCAACTCTAGGCTGTCTCTAGGGGAGACAACAATTGTCGACCAACATATTTCATGCGCCGTTGTCTGTGACCTAATTTAAGAATATCATTTCGGGCGTCGACAAATCATATTCACTCTCTAATCGTGAGCACAGAGTCAAGAGTTGCACATTCTCTCACCTTGGCGATCTAATCGTTATTTATTTGATAAATCTATTTGTAGTCTTGGCTCCCTCGTAAGCCACACCCGAGATCGTATACATCACACAAAGACACCTTCGCTGTCCGACCCGAGAAGATTATACATAGAAGAGGTTGAAAGAAAAGAAACTTCTTGTCCGTAATAAATCCCCGAGTTTTCCCGTAGAAGATTATCCATCCTCCTCTTCTCAAGAAGTTCTAGTAGAAAATCTTTGACTCCACCGGTGGGAGCATTACGTAATATTATCTCGATAGCCCACCTGTGTGGAAGTGCTATAATTAAAGCACCACCCTACCCCGAGGCCGAAGAGGTTAAAGAGGTCACCGAAGTAATTGTTTAACCGTGAACCGTTCCCATCTACGCCAAGTCAGCAGTAACATACTCCGTTTATTCATACTCCACTTCCACCTCCGCCTCTTCCTCCATTTGTACACCCGTATAGTTGCACAATCCCCACCTCCTCCAATGGCTAATGTTCCAAATTTTTTGTTAAACAAATATGCTCCCCCTAGCATTCCCCGCGGCCGAATGATATGCCAGATTATTCAAGATCTTGCCCGTACCACTAGGGAAAATGAAATAGATGCTCGTAAACACCAGACCTTCATTTTTACAGAGAACTTTAATGTAGAACATTTGGACGTAGTCTTAAGACTATTTGTGCAATCTTCCTGGATGGTGAAGCCATAAAATGGTTCAAAACATTAGGAAATCATTCCATAACCACCTGGGACGATATGGAAAATACTTTTCTCAGAAATGGGGAGAAAAAGAAAGATCATGGACAAGATCTTACTAAGTTCAATACACTCAAGAAGAAACATAACGAAGGGGTGTCGAATTTTCAAGAGATTTAATAAGTTATATCTAAACCTCCCTTGCAGATATGAAGCCTCACCGTAATGTCGCCAAAGTTGTTTTCAGCGCCTTTGACTCGATTTTGGTTTCTCTTCAGGGAAAGAAAGTTTGCCACTCTAGACGATGCTCTATCATATGTTCTTGAATTGGAAGCAAACTTTGCTTCCACCGGAAAATTAAGAGGAAATGTAACATGACACTTAAGAAGAGGCAAAGAAGAATTATCTACTTCTAATCGGGACAAGGATTCAGATAAAATTGACGAAATGAGAAAAATGATTAAGAATCTTTCTAATAAACTCGGTCAAGCTTGAATTGAGACCAAGAACTCGCCCAAGAACTTTCGTAACGCTCTACAAAATAGGGGTTACAATCCTCGCATAGAAAGCCACCCTTGCAATACCGCTAAGGAAGCAAAGATAAACAGACCAAGTACCACACCATTGTACTCCGGAAGGCTCAAATTGATGACTCCATCAAGACGTCAAAGATGAACCGCAAGATGCAAATCTTGCCTTTTCAAACAATGATGAAATAGAATTCCCATTACAAGAAGAAGAAGAAGCAAGAAATAAATTGATCACTATTGCAAGAAGTTTAATGATTTCATGCAAGCACATTTTTAACAGAAAATATGACCTCGCATCTTCCGTAAAGAGGTGATAAATAGCATCCCTTTCCCTCAGAACAAAAATAAGTGCAAGTATTTTTGGGACTAATAAATTTTCGAGAAGATTCATCCCTAACTATGTCAGATAGTTAGGCATATAATGTATATGCTAAAGAAGAACAATGAAGTAAAATGGTCTCGTGAATCCGTGAGAGGCATTCACTAATAAAACAGATTTGCTAAAGCCCTATGTTAGTCAAGCCCGATTATACCTAAACCATTTATGATCTTTTCATTTGCATCACCACATACAAAAGAGCCGGAGTTTTGTTACAAAAGAATGAAGAAGGGTATGAGCAAATTTATTTTCACTAAGTTCTTCTCGTGATGCGTAATTGAAATATAATATATTGGAGAACAGGGCCTATGCCCCGGTGAAATCCCCGCTTTTCGTATGTATATCTGCAATCCCACATCATCGCATTTGTTCCAACAACAAGCTTCTGTCAAAGACATTATGATTCAGGAGACAAGAAGGGAAAAGGGGAGATGGATTGCAAAATACAAAAGAGTATGATTTGGATATTCGCCCTACTAAGCCGATGGGTGTTATCAGGCTAGCAAGGATCTTATCGAATCAAAACCAATGTGCTCGGGGCATAAATTTGTCTATGATAGAAAATGGAGAGTCCTGGAAAGAAAAAGAACAAGAAGGGGATCGGGAGGTAGCCACTCAAAAGGCACATATAAAATATCTCACTAGTCTCATGGTATGAAGAAATAGTGGAATATCTTTTAACACTCGATGTCCCCCCGCTTGTGATAAATCAAAATACGGGCTTTGAGGTTGAAGTCACGAAAGTATATAGTTTCCAATGTATCACTTTATATTGAGAGATCCGACAGCATTTACTCTCAGGTCTCACAGAGATGAAGTGGAAAGTATAATGATGGAATTTCATGAAGGAATATGTGGAGGACACTATAGTTGGAGAGCCACAAATTTCATAAAATTCGAAGGCTGGTTTCTATTGGCCTAAATTATTTGGAGATAAGCTTTACTTGGGTCGTAGCATGTGATAAGTGCCAAAATTACCAAAGACGTAAGTTGGTACCCGTCTCATTCCGCTTTCATAACGAAATATTTTAACAATGGGGAATAGATTTTATTGAGAAATACATCCCCCATCGGAGTGGACAACATAAAATGGATATCAGCAGCCACATATTACTTTACAAAATGGGTAGCTTAGGCTCTGGTGAAATGTTACTCACACCGTCATCACAAAATTCATGGAGGAGAACATCATATCCAGCTTGGCTGCTAGAATAGTAACCGATAACGCACGTGCCTTAAAATCAAGTAAAATTTGTAAATTTCTTCCAAAGCAAGATAATATTTTCATCGAATCATTCCACACTTATTATCCACGTGGAAATGGCTTCACAATCTTCTAATAAAACTCCTAAGGAGGGCCTCAAGAAGATTATAAACGAAAATCGAAGAATTGGGATTCCCAATTGAAATTTTCTTTTTATGGGAAAATAGAATAACCAACAAGAGAGCAACCGGGAAATCTCCTTATGAATTGGTATGACAGACGAGCAAATAGTGTTTCCCCGCAGTACCGGCTTACCAAGGCCCATTTCATGCAAGAAATTTAGAGGAACCCGATGATATGGTTAGAAGAATCAATCAATTGGTGGAGTTGTAGGAAACACAAAATAATTAACCGCAGATTAGGGCGAATATCGGGAAAGAATGAAAAACATATTTGATCAAAGATGCAAAAGATAGAAAATTACGTATTGAGATCTAGTTCCTGATGGGATGTCCTGAGGGCCGAAAAAGGAAACATGGTAAGTTTGACCACTCGGGTTCCGACCATTTAAAGTCGTGGAACATGGAGGCAATAACACATTTATACCGGAAAATTTACAGGTACGCTCCGGATGCCCTTCTTGTAAACGGACATTTCAAGCCCTACTTCCACTCGATTCAGCAACAAGTGGGGCCCGAGGTACCATAATATATAAGTTTTGTTTCGGTTTTGGTCTCATCCAGGAGGACATGTCGATGAACTGAGAAGTAAAGTGTAGAGGGAATATAATGTAGTTTACATAAATGTGATAATCGTGTGGTTCTGCTTGTTCTCGACATCGTCCAAGGATGAACGTGTCGTCCCTGGGGCTTGAGTCGATGTTATCCATGTCGCCCATCAAAAAATTTGGCCATTAGCCCCTCTCCATTCAAGTCTTTGGCTTGCACCTGCGAAACTGCTAGAACCCCTTTTCGTGGCCTGTGAACTTCATATCCTACCCTCGTTACCATTCCCGTCAATGATATACATTGACCTTAAAATCACACAAAATTATATCGGCCTACCTCCTTTGGTCTTAGCCCCAAGACCTATGCCTTCCACACGACCCGGCCCCGAGACCAAATGCCAAATCCTAAGGCGCTTGCCGTATACAAAGCCTATCGGGCGTGTCGCCATACGATCAATCATAAATCACGCCTGCGCCCCCCTGGTCTCGTTTGCATGTCCCCGCGCTCTGCCTCTAAAACCGACCCGTTTCTCCCGCACCATCTTTCAAGGGCAGCGGTTTTCCAGTGAACACGCCGATTCCACACGCCGCGTGACAAGTGTCCTGCCACCGTTTCCAAACCGCTCCGTTTCGCGATTATCTCCCGGGCAAAGTCATGGGCCGAAATTCACATAAGCTCGTCGATCTTGAGCGTTCGATCCGACGCTCTTGTTCTCCAAAGTTGTGCAAGCCTTTTAGTTCCCGTCCATATCGCCCGGCCCACCATCACACCCTCCCGACGCAGCCTTAAACCATTGATCGTTCAAGATTGGACGGTCATGATCTGCCCATCCCTCGATGACCAAACCCCCGTAGTCCATCCTCCACGTCGCAAATTCCACATGTACGCCACGTTTCCCCCTTCCATCATCCATTCCATTCATTTGTCTTTTTAATGTTTTACGTCCTACGCTCTCACCCGTCTATCCTCCACAGCCTTCACCATAGTTTTCCACCACCCCGCATGGCTTCACCGCTCCGCCATGTCCTCACCACCACCTTCGTTGACCCCGCCACATCCACCATCCCCTGTCTCGTTTTCTCTAACAAGCTGTGGGCTCTTCCAAGTTTTTTTCAAAACCAAGAAGAAATATCATAATTTTAATGTACCTCCAGTTGCGAAATCGAAGGTGCATCAAAGATAAATATTTCAATGGAAAAATAAGAGGAGAGTCCGTGTAGCTGTTGGTGACGTGACTTTATTAAAAGAATTAAGAACAAAATCCATTGAAGCCTCCGTGAGGCATTCAAGAGACACATTACACAAAATAGGGAATATTAATTGGGCAAGATACTAATATCGCTGAATAATCAGAAATTCAAGAACCGCCTTTGAAGATCTTAAACTCGATGCAAAACTAGAAAGTAGAGGACACGTAGCAATGTAAAACAATGCCCTTCAGGTTTTATTTCAATGAAGCTCAAAGAGTAATGTAGGTTCATGAAGATTCATCCCTATTCTCGTGCTCCTAAAGAGATTTCCACACAAGGCATTTATTTTTGCTTCTGTGATGGAGTACACACGTAAATTGCTGTCATTCGCCACAGTTGTAATAAGGTTTTCTCGCCATTTTGTTCAAATTAAGCCAATTAAATGTTTCACCTAGTTTCTTTTATTGGTTTCTCTTCCCTTCCTCTATAAAAAGGAGGAAGAAAGACATTGTGGGCGTTCCGCATTTATCGAGAATCGTGCGTTGAAAGGCAATTTGTATACATCTTGTAAAAACTCTAGTATGAAGGCTCGTAGCCCGTAGGGTCTCGTGCAGGAGGATTTCTATCTCTTTAGAGGATTCTCGTCTTTGATATCCCACGCATGTAACTTTTTCTCGATGTGTTTAATACAACATTTCATTCATCCATCTTCTTGTATCATGTACTGAATGCGAGTGGCTCACTGATTTTAGGTAAGGATTTATCCTGGGCTTGATACCCATGCTTGGATCATTCAAGTAAGCTAAATATGGCCTGCATGATATACTATTTCATGTTCATTTCATTCATCTTTCTGCTATATTAGTAGCTTTGGGAGGGTGCTTTTAAAACTCCATTGTCATGTATGGATTCTTAGATTGATAAGCCCATATATGGTTCTCGTTGTGTATCCTGGGTATCAGCCCAATGTTGACTAGTATATTCTTAACTTTTCTTTCACCGCATTCTTTCTTGAGAGTATTTGATTTCTCAGGGTATATTACTTGGAACTGCCCTCTTTGCGTAAATTGTCTCTTAACTCTGTCGTTTTTGTGTTGGAGCTTTGCATCTTGTCTCTACAATATTACCTCAGGGCAATTTCTTTGATAGTCTCGGGGTCCCATTAGATTAATTTCTTGTTTTACAAGAGATAGCAGAGAGCCTTCGGATTGACACCTCAAACTTTATTATTATATGCTCCTTGTTATGCTAAGATGTCCAGCACTGGTCTATGGCAACTCTAGACTATCTCTAGGGAGACAACAATTGTCGACAACATTATCGAAGGCCGATAAAGCAACCGGATTTATTGAACGCATCTACCACATTCGCTGCCAGTGCACGACATCTCAGAAGTCAAATTCCAAGTACAAGCAAAGCAACATGATCAAAATCGTGCCACACAAGTTTCGTGGGCTAAAATTTTGTTACATTTGGTAAATAACGCCTTACTAGAACCCATCGAAAGCTCGCACCACTCGATATTGTCCCTACACCATTACTACAAGGCTATGGGATACAATTATTTTGAGCTTAGCATTCTCCCATTCCTTGGCATGCACATAGTGTTCAATGTAACCGCCGACTATACTTTCCATCATTACTGGACACATTAGACATTGTAGAAAAACTCACACCAACGTAGTTAAATCTAGACCGCATGGAAAAGGCAACAACCGATCGGATTATGGACACACGTATCAAGAACACTTGTCACCGTAATATCCAACTATATTCTGCCAGAAAGTTACTAACTCCTACACCAAGTGGAACTGCTCATAAGGGATCTAGTTCAACAAGTTTCCCATCTCATAGAGGCACTAACGCAATGGGCACCATTGCTCTTTCGTAAGGGGGAGGACTGATCTAGGTGGATGTTGATGGCCACCCGCTTATTCCACTTAGACCCCCACCATTGTCTCTTTCAAGATTTCACTTTTCCTTAAGTGTAGCACAATTTACTATTTTTGCGCTTTTTCGCACTAAACTCTTTAACCATTTTGAGGCACTAAACGACGTATTTGTGAGCGTCAAACGAAGATCGTATGCCAAAGTTAGACCTGGGAATTCCGATGTACCAATACCACCCAAACGAGCCATAGTTTTGGCACTTCATCTCCTAGGGTTAGGTTTTTTGGATGTTTAGGTTTTCCATTACTCAAATAATAAATAGGCCTTTGAGCCACATTGTAACATAGTTCGCAGGCATGTAGCTGCCACATCTCTTCCTCGCAGATAAGTTACCACGTCGAGCTAGTTTATTTCCATTATGTTTGTAATCTTATTTAAATAGTTGATGTTAATGAAATGAAGTGTTGTTTCTACCGTATCTTTGTAGTTATGGTTATATCCGTAATTATTTTGCATTCGTTGTTGCATCGTATCGTAGTGGCTTGTTCTTTCTCGATTTTTCTTTGCTATTAAAATTCAACGAGGTCCGAATATACGGAGTTAGGCTCGACCGGGTCAAACCTTGCAATACCAACCTCGCAAACCCCGACGACCTCCCATGCCTGAAAAGAAAAGATAAGGGGAGGGCAGGAGATCCTTAAAAAATATTTCTCGAAGAAGCCCTCGAGCGACAAACGAACGTGATGATGGACAAATTTTTCCTGCATCCTCAAACGCCACCCAAAGGCGACACATCTCCTTCTAGAAGCCACTCGGAAGCGCCACACACTTCAAGTTACGAGTTAACTTTCGACATCCCCATATTTCAAGGTCGATAGATGCAAACGCTAAAAATAAATGGTTAAATATGCTAGAAGGATATTTTCTGTTCATGATTTTTAGTTGGGAAATTATTACTTTTTCATTTCCCAAAGTTTTCCCCACCGTCAAGGACCAGTGGGAAACCCAATGTGAGAAGAAGAACGAAAGTACACCCTCACTATTTTCGCTGCACCCACTTGGAATTTGTTCTGGGATGCCATCAATGAGAAGTACTACCCTATCGCGGAGCTATGAGGATAAATACATAAAGTGGACCACGTTGTGGAAGGGAAGGGACCAAGATGTGCCCGAAGCTTACCAATGTTTTTCACACCCGTTGCATAAAGTCAGTATCAAGGATTCACATTTGGCACTCAAGTACCGTGGTTGTATACACGTACATCCCGAACAAGATGGATTTCTTGGACATCTCATCTCTCGCACCGTGTACCGATACGTTGTCAACATTGAGTAGAAGTTTAAACATAAAAAGTGAGATTTAAGATCCGTGAATTTTAAGCAAGGGAAAGGCATTCCCTAAACCATAGAGAAAAGGAAAATAAAAGGCGAGGTGACCCAGATAACCCTTCGAAGCCGAAATCAAAGAAAACACCATGAAGATGAAGAAGGACACGGAAAGTGGTGTGAATTCCATAAGATCTCCACCCACAAAAAAAGTGAGTGTCGTGGTAAGCAACACGGTGGCCAAGCTAAAGGCTTTTATATCAAATGCATGCTCCGACTCTAAATCAAAACCTCGATAAGGGGAATGATAAAGGGGAAAGACAATCATTTGCGTAGAGCCTAGTGCCATCATGGCCACCACCAATATCCAAGATTGAGCTAAATATGGAGAGGAGGGGGAATACCCTTCCACTCACATATGCGGGTGAAGGTTTCTACATTGCAATTCATTTTTTACAATGTGAGCCAAAATAAGTTCATTTCAATAGAAGTCGTGAAGCGATTGGCCTAACAAAACAACACATCTCACGCATTCGTACACCATTGGGTGGATTCACCAAGGGACGAACTCTTGTATTAGCTAGTAGCGGCCATCCTCCCTTTATAGCATTAAGCCCTTCTGGATGATGTACTATGTGATGTTGCTCCTCTTGAAATTTGTGATGTATTATTAGGACAACCCATTTTTGGAAGCGGCATGTTGTATAAGAGTCTTTGCCTCACTCTATTATTATTTTGGGTAATAAGTATAAAGGATACCAAAGGTAGTCCGTATATAATTTCTCTTTGATCTTTGATAAGAAATGAAGTAAGATCATCTCCCAAAATCGGAAATTTTTTTCTTCAAATTCTCTCTCTCAAAGAAATGGGAAGATTGTAGCCGCATCCGTGGCCCCGGTGGAATGGTTCCTCCATGCAACAAAATTAGGGGATACCGTCGTGGAAGAATATATGGACATCCTCTCCTTACCCACAAAGGGGTGCCTCGCACTATCGTGTCAAGCATTTGAACGATCTAACTTCTGAGCACCTCTACTCCAACGGGCCAATATATCGCGATCCATTCTGAAATTGACTGCGTAAAATCCAAGAGTTGTAGCAAAAAGGGCACACACGACCAAGTTCCTCGCCTTGTGAGCCCAATTCTTACTTGCATAAGAATGATGGGAATTGGTGAAGTTCGCATTGACACGGCACAAAAAAATCACTGTCACGAACAGGTATCCAATCCCATGAATTTATGACCTTTTGGACCAAATCAAGGGGGCCAAGTATTTCAACAAGATTGATATGAAGTTTGGCTATCACTAGGTTCCAATAGATCCCACAAATGTATGGAAGACCACCTTCAAATCCAAGAAAGACCTTTTTAAATGGTTGGTTATGCCCTTTA
Organism: Pinus albicaulis; assembly: GCA_034641835.2. Lineage (NCBI taxonomy): Eukaryota > Viridiplantae > Streptophyta > Pinopsida > Pinales > Pinaceae > Pinus > Pinus albicaulis. The sequence goes on from CM076584.1 coordinate 1,362,297,441, forward strand.
GGTTGAAAAATGCACCTGCTACTTTTATGAGGCTAATGGACGACATCTTGTGGCCCTTCACTAACTCATTCGTGGTTTTTTAGCTGGATGAAATCCTCATCTTCAACAAGAGTTGGGAAGAACACTTGCAACACATTTGACAAGTCCTTCAAACCCTTTGGCAACACAAACTGTGTGCCAAGTTGGAGAAATGCACCTTTGGCATTAGCCAAGTCCAATATTTGGGTTACATCATAGATGAGCGTGGCGTGCATGTGGATCCGACTAAGATCCAAGTCATTCAGGATTGGCTAGCCCCAACCACTCTAACAGAGCTTCGCAACTTTTTGGGCCTTGAAATTTTTTATCAGAGGTTCGTGTTGGTATTCTACCATATCAATTTCCCTTTGAGTTAGATTACTAAGGGCCGGGTGAAAGAAAAGTTTTCCAGGTCCGAGTCCCAACAAAAGGCATTTGTTGAGTTGAAGCACCACCTCTTCTCTACATTGGTACTCACATTGCCAAACCTATAGTGGCCATTTGAAATTGAGACAGACACATCCGACTATGCTATTGGTGGAGTCCTCACCCATCATGGGCATCCAATTTCCTTTCACAGTGAGAGACTTTCTGATACAATTCAGAAGTTCTCCACCTATGATAAAGAGATGTATTCCATCGTGCAGGCTTGTCGGCAATGGAAGCATTACATTCTAGGGAAGGATACGGTCATTCACACTGATCACCGACCTCTTTAGTTTATACAGACACAAGGGAAGTTGCAAAACGATTGCCATTAGAAGTGGTATACAGATCTGCAACAATTCCACTTGAACATTAAATACAAAAAGGGCAGCATCAATCATGTTGTAGACTGCCTCAGCCGACCCCCAGTTGCAGCATTGACTAGTGTTCTCAAATCTTGTGGTCACTAGACCTCTGCATGGCCACAAATATACAAAAATGATCCATAGTTCGCCTCCACATACTAGATGCTAGTAGATGGAATTTTTTTCCCCTTAATTTCCACCTCTAGGAATGATCATTATGTTACCCGGGCCACCTTCGTGTCCCTTCAAGGGAGCGTGCCAAGAAGATCTAGGAGGCACACTACAATCGGCTCTCAAGTCACTTTGGTGTGGCGCAAAATGTGGCTGTACTACAAAAGTACTTATATTGGCCAAAACTCCGACTGGATGTTGGGAAATATATCAGATCCTGCACTGCCTATGCCATTGTCAAGCCAACCATCAAGCAGCAAGGCCTGTACACTCCTCTACCTACTCCCAACCAACCGTGGGAATCTATATCCATGGACTATATGTCTGGCCTCCCTTCTACCAAGCATGGTAATGACTATGTATTTGTGTTTGTGGAAAGATTTTCTAAGATGGCTATATTAGCGGCTTGTAAGAAGAGCATCATAGCAAAGGGAACTACCAAATTCTTCTTTGAACAAGTGTGGGTACATTTTGGGATCCCGTAGACCATTATATCAAATTGGGATAGCAGGTTCCTGAACACATTCTGGTCAGGCCTTTGGACACTATTGGACACCAAGCTCACCAAGTTGTCTACCTTCCATCCCTAGACTGATGGCCAGACAAAGGTATTCAATAGGATGATAGTGCACATACTCCACATGTAAAACTCCAAGAATACACAAACCTGGAATGAGAGTCTTCCCTATGCACAACATAATTATAACAAATCTCTCCATAACTTGACTGGTCACAGTCCCTTTCAAGTGGGTCTAGGATTTCAACCATTATTTCTGATTGATGTTGTCGTGCCTCAGCAACTACATAAACATAATCCACAAATGTATTGTTTGAGGATGATAAAGCGACCAGATTTATTGAATGCATCAAACACATTAGCCAATAGGTTCACGACATCTTGGAGAAGTCAAATGATAATTACAAGCAACGACATGATCAACATCGAGTGCCACACAAGTTTCAGGTGAGCGAAAAAGTTTGGTTGAATTTGCAGGAAGAATGCCTTACCAGAGCCCATCAGAAGCTCATACCACTATGATATGGTCCTTAAACCATTACCAAGGCTGTGGGAGATAATGATTTTGATCTCAGAATTCCTCCATTCATTTTTTTGCACCTAGTGTTCAATGTGGACCACCTTCAGCCATACTTCCCACCATTACTGGACACATCAGACATTGCAAAACAACTCACAGCAATAGAGGTAAACACAGACTGCATGGAACAAGCCACAACTGAACGAATTATGGACACATAGATCAAGAACACTCATCAACAGAAGATCCAACTATATCAAGTTGTCAAAGTTGGCCAACTCGTGCACCAAGGCAAGTGTCTCACTAGGGACCAAGTTTAACGGAATTTCCCCCATCTCATGGAGGCACTAAATGCAATGAGGACCATTACTTCCTAAGGGGGGAGGAATGATCTAGGTGGATGTTGGTGGCCACCCACCTATTCCACTTGGACCCCAAGCACTATCTCTTTCAGTGTTTCAATTTCCTTAATTATAACATAGTTTAATATTTGTGGCTATTTTTCTGATCCTGAACTTCTGGAGCCATTTTGAGGCCCTAAACGGAATTTTTTGGGAAAACTGAGGCACTGACTTGTGTTTTCCACTCAAAATTTGTAGTCCTCGGATAGATATTTCTACCCAAGGAAGTTGATGTAGAAAGTTACCCCAAAAGGGCCCATAGTTTTGGCGCTTCATCTCCTATGATTAGGTTTTTGGATCTTTAGGGTTTTCAATTGTTTCACAATAATAAATAGGCCTTTAAGCCTCATTGTAATAGAGTTCAGAGGCATGTAGTAGCCACATCTCTTCTCAGAGATAAGATACCATCACCCGAGCTAGTTTATTTCCATTCCCTTTGTAAGCTTATTTCAGTATTTGATATTAATGAAATGAAGTGTTATTTCTGTTGCAATTTATGTAGTTATGGTTATATCTATAATTTTTTGCATTCTTATTTAAGTTCAGATCAATGGTATCAAAGCAGTCTTCTCTTTCTCTATTTTTCTTTGCATGTCCCCAACGAGGTCAGGATATAAGGAGTTAGGGCTTGAATTGGTCAAACCTTTGCAAGACTATCCTCACAAACCCTGAAGACTTCCCATGGTGGAAGAGAAGAAATATGAGGGGGCAGGAGATCCTTTCAAAATCTTGCTCGAAGAAGCCCTCAAGCGACATAGGAACATGATGATGGACAAATTTTCCCAGATCCATCGGTGGCTACCCAAAGGCAACACATCTCCTTCCAACAACCACTCTAGAAGCATCACAACCTTCAAGGTACAAGTTAACTTTGAAATCCCCATATTTGAAGGTCAGATAGATGCAAACACCATAAATAAATGGTTAAATATACTAGAAGGATATTTTTATAGTCATGATTTTTTTTTTCTTCTTCTTCAGTCAGGAAAACATTACTTTTTCACTTCTCAAAGTCGCCCCCCACATCAAGGACTGGTGGGAAAATTACTGTGAGAAGAAGGACGAAAGTACACCCTCACTATTTTTAGCTGCACCCACTTGGAATTCATTCTGGGACGCTATCAAGCAGCAATACTACACTGTAGGGGTTTATGAGGATAAATACATAAAGTGGACCACACTGTGGTAGGGAAAAGGACCAGGACATGCTTGAGTTTACCAATGTTTTTCATACCCTTCGCATGAAGGTCGGTATCAAGGATTATAAGTGAAATTTGGTACTCAAGTACCATGACTGTCTACACGGGTACATCTAGGATGAGAGGAGTTCCTCGACATCTCCTTGCTCGAAACAACATACTGATACAATTTCAATATTGAGCAGAAGTTTAAATAGAAAAAACGATATTTCAGATCTGGGAAGCTCAAGCAAGGGAAAGGCACCCCCAAACCGCATAACAAAGGATAAAGTCAAGGCGGGGAGACGCAGGATAACCTGCCAAAGACGTAAGAAATAAACAACACCATGAAGAAGAAGAAGGACATGGGAAAGTGGTGTGAGTTCCATAAGATCTCCACTCACAACACAAGTGAGTGCCAGGCCAAGCAGTCCCTGGTGGCAGAGCTAAAGGCTTCCAAATCAAACGCACGTTCTGACTCTGAGTCACAACCTGACAAGGTGAATGACAAAGGGAAGCAGATCATTGACACAGATCCCAGTGCCACCGTGGCCACAACCAAGATCCAAAATATTAAGCCTGAATATCCAAAGGAGGGGAAATGCCTCTTCCACTCATAGATGTGGGTGAAGGGTTCTCTGCTACACTTCATTTTCGACAACGAGAGCCAAAATAACCTCATTTCAGTAGAGTTCGTGAAGCGACTGGGCCTACCTACTACAACACATCTGCAACCATACACCATCGGGTGGCTTCACCAAGGACGAGATCTTTGTGTCAGCTAACAATGTCGCCTTCCCTACAAAATAAATCCCTTCACGGATGAGGTACTGTGTGATGTTTCTCCTCTTGAAGTTTGTGATGTACTATTAGGACAAACATACTTGTGGAATAAACATGCTGTATATGAGTATAGACCTCGCTCTGTTATTATTTCTTTGGGTAATAAGTTATATAGGATATCAGAAGTAGCCTCGCCTACCACCATCTCTTTGATATATGCTAAGAAATGCAGTAAGATCATCTCCCAGACTGGGAATATTTTTTTCTTTCTTATTCGCTTGCAAAGTAAGGGAAAGATTGTAGCCACATCCATGGCCCCTGGTAAGTGTTCCTCCATGCATTAGAAGCAGGTGGATACGATCATGGAAGAATACATGGACATCTTCTCCTCACCCATAAGGGTACCCTTGTGCTGTCAGGGCAAGCATTCGATCGATTTAACTCTTGGAGCACCTCTACCAAACGAGTCGATATATTTTTGCCCCATTCTAGAAAATGAAGAGATGAAGCGGAAAATCCCGGATTTGCTACAAAAAGGGTACATCCGACCAAGTTCCTCACCTTGTGGGATCCCAATTGTACTTGTACAGAATAACGATGGGACCTGGACACTCTGCATTAATATCAGGAACTAACCAAAATCACTGTCAGGAATGGGTATCCAATCCCACGAACTTATGACCTTCTGGACCAACTTAAGGGAGCTAAGTATTTCAACAATATAGATCTAAAGTATGAATATCACCAAGTTCCAATAGAGCCAACAAATGTATGGAAGACCACCTTCAAATCTAAGGAAGGACTTTCTAAAGGGTTGGTTATGCCCTTTGGGTTGACAAATTCCCCTGCTACTTTTTTTAGGCTAATGGATGACATCTTACAACCCTTTACCAATTCATTCATGGTTGTTTATTTGGACGACATTCTAATATTCAACAAGATTTGGGAAGAATACTTGCAACACATTCGGCAGGTCCTTCAAACCCTTCAACAACACAAACTATATGCCAACCTGGAGAAATGCACCTTTGGAATGAGCCAGGTCTAATATATGGGTTACATCATAGATGAGCATGGCTTGCATGTGGATCTGACTAGGATCTAATTAATTCTTCGTTGGATAGCCCCGACCACTCTAACAGAGCTTTACAACTTTTTGGGCCTTGCAAATTTTTATCGGAGGTTTGTGTTGGGATTCTCCCATATCAGTTGGACTTTGATTCCGATTACTAAGGGTATGATGAAAGCAAATTTTTCCTGGTCTGAGTCCCAAAAAAAGATGTTCATTGAGTTGAAGAATCACCTATGCTCTTCAGTGGTACTCATGCTTCCAGACCTATAGCAGCCATTTGAAATTGAGACAGACACCTCCGACTATGCTATCGGTGCAGTCCTCACCCATCACGAGCATCTAGTGGCCTATCATAGTGAGACACTTTCTGATACAATTTGGAAGTACCCCACCTATGATAAAGAGATGTATTCCTTTGTGAAAGCTTGCCGACAATGGAAGCATTACATTCTGAGGAAGGAGAAAGTCATCCACATCAATCACCAACCTCTTCAGTTTATACAGACACAAGGGAAGTTGCAGAATGATTGCCATCAGAACTGGTATACATATCTGCAACAATTCCACTTGAACATTAAATACAAAAAGGGAAACACCAATCATATTTCAGACTGGCTCAACTGACCCCCAGTTACAACACTGACTACTGTTCTCAACTCTTGTAGCCACGAGACCTCTGAATGGCCGCAACTATACAAAAATGATCAAGAGTTCACCTCCACATACCAGATGCTAGTAGATGGAAAACAAGTTCTTGATTTCCACCTCTAGGATGCATTATTATGCTACCTAGGCCACCTTTGTGTTCCTTCAAGCAAGCGTGCCAAGCTGATTTGGGAGGTGCACTACAGTCGGGTCGCAAGACACTTTAGTGTGGTGAAAACTATGGTTGTACTACAAAAGTACTTCTATTGGCCAAAACTGTGACTGGATGTTGGGAAATATATTATATCCTACACTTCCTACACCATCGCCAAGCCAACCATCAAGAAGCAAGGCCTGTACACTTCTCTGCCTACTCCCAACCAACCATGGGAATCCATCTCCATGGACTATATGTCTCGCCTCCCTTCCACCAAGCATGGTAATGACTGTGTATTTTTGTTCGTGCACAAATTTTCTAAGATGGATATATTCGCGGCCTACAAGAAGAGTATCATAGTAGAGGACACTACCAAACTCTTCTTTGAACGAGTGTGGGTACATTTTGGGATCCTGCTGACCATTATATCAGATCAGGATAGCAGGTTCCTAAGCAAATTTTGGTCAAGCCTTTGGACACTATTGGACACCAATCTCACCATGTCGACTACCTTCCATCCCCAGGCTGATGGCCAGATGGAGGTCGTCAATAGGATGATAGTGCACATACTTCGCATGTACAACTCCAAGCATCCACAAAACCAGGATGAGAGTCTTCTGTATGTGCAACATAGTTATAACAGATTTCTCCATAACTCGACCGATTGCATTCCCTTTCAAGTGGGTCTAGGATTTCAACCATTGTGTTTGATTGATGTTGCCATGTGTCATGTGACTACATAGACAAAATACACACATGTATTGTCCGAGGCTGATAAAGCGACCAAATTTATTGAACGCATCCAACACATCAACCAACCGCTTCACTACATCTCAGAGAAGTCAAATGCTAAGTACAAGCAACGACATGATCAACATCAGGCGCCACACAAGTTTCAGGTAGACAAAAAAGTTTGGTTGCATTACAGAAAGAACGCCTTACTGGAGCCCATCGGAAGCTCAAACCACTCCGATATGGTCCTTACACCATTACCAAGGTTGTTGGAGACAATGATTTTGAGCGCAACATTCCCCCATTCCTTGTCCTGCACCCAGTGTTCAACGTGGACCACCTTAGAACATACTTCCCACCATTACTAGACACATCAGACATTGCAGAACAACTCACACCAACAGAGTTAAACCCAGAATACATGGGACATGCCACAAATGATTGGATTATGGACACAAAGATTAAGAATACTCACCAACATAATATCTAATTATATCAAGTTGTCAAAGCTAGCCAACTCTTCCCCCAAGGCAAGTGGCTTACCAGGGACCAAGTTCAACAGAAGTTTCCCCATCTCATGGAGGCACTCAATGAATTGGGGACCATTACATACTAATGGGGGAGGAATGATCCAGGTGGATATTGGTTTCCACCCACCTATTCCGCTTGGACCCCACCACTGTCTCTTTCAATATTTTAGTTTCCTTAATTGTAGCACAATTTACTATTTATGGCACTTTTTCGGGTCCTGAAGTTCCAAAGCCGTTTTGAGGCCCTAAATGATGTTTTTTGCGAAGTGGAGGTATAAAATATTTCCAACGAGGTATTGTGTGCATCAAATAGAGATAGTATGCCAAAATTTCGACTCGTGTAATTTGATGTACCAATTTACCCCAAAGGGGCCCATAGTTTTTGCGCTTCATCTGCTATGGTTAGGTTTTTGGATGTTTAGGGTTTTCCATTGTTTCTCAATAATAAATAGGCCTTAGAGCCTCATTGTAACATAGTTCAAAGGCATGTAGCTGCCACATCTCTTCTCAGAGATAAGTTACCATCGCCCGAGCTATTTTATTTCTATTATGTTTGTAAGCTTATTTTAGTATTTGATATTAATGAAATGAAGTGTTATTTCTGTTGCATCTCTATAATTATGGTTATATCTGTAATTTGTTGCATTCCTATTTATGTTCAGATCAATTTTCCTCCTCATATGAAACCTGTGACCTTTCACCTTGCTTTTCTCCTAATTTCCAATATTTTCATAAATAAATTCCAAACAACGTCTCTTGCCTTTCCAAAGCCTTTGCCATTGCCTTTTCCAGTTTCCTTAGCCATAATAAATTGAAGTGACATCCACTAGGATGTTTTTCTCACCATTCAGCTTGGAATATGTGTATCATGACCTTGGTATTATATATTTTACATGAATTTTTACCTAGGGCTATTACATTATAAACACTTGGCAAGTATGGTGTTTGTTTGGGTCATGAAAGGTCTTGTCATTGAACATGTATTTTGCAAATATGTACTACAGGTTTTGAGAGGACACATGTGTCGATTCTTCACTTATGGCTCCTCAGAGAAAAGGTGAAGGAGAAGGAAGCGTACCCTGTTAGGGAACTTGTTGTGCATACACGGGAGTACAACAGATTGTAGATTGTGTTCATGCATTTTGAGGACCAAAAGCATCTCAGTGGGGAGAAATGATCCAAGTGGCAATAGAAATGCTCATAAGTCAAATAGGGCTTAAAAATGCTCAAAAATTAAATTTCTTGAATTTCCATGAAATCGGGGTTAGAAGAGCTCGCCACAAGCATTCCAACAAAGAAAACAACACCTCAACTCGAGTTCGTATACAAAAGTTACAGCGAGTCAAAATTTTGATCAACTAGGCCCATTGGCTAAAGTTAGCAAAGTGCCAACTAGATTTGGAGGCTCTCCATATATAGAGTTCATCCAAATTTGGCGAGCACTAACAAGGCAAAAAATTTACACTTTGCGGCATTGGTTTCCGGTGGCCGGAACTAGTGAAATAGTCGCCTACTTAATTTTTCAAGTGACCCCTAAAAATCGACCGATGATTTTTGAATTCTATATTTAAAAAACAAAAATAAATAAATAAGGTCGGTAGGCCCGATAGGCCCGCCAACCTCCCCGCCTATTACATTATATATAACAAAAAAATTATAAATGGCCAACAACCAAGTATTATATTTTAGAGCTGGGAGTGATCGAACCCACCCAACTCGGTGGGCTAGCTGCCATAACAAACCAAAAAAAACACAACAACTATTTAAATATAATAGTTCACTAGAGTTTAAAACAATGCCAACAAACATGCATTGAATGAGGGTTCCGCGGGGTTTGACCTTGGGACCTCCCAACCACTTTTTTTTTAAATAAACTTTTCCAACCAGGACGCCAACTAGGATGGCTTTGGAATTAACACCCAAAAACATATTTAAAAACCATTTTACCTTTCGATCGATGATGGAGAGCGAAGCGCTGAGCATGGAACCTTGAGTGGGCATGGAAATCGAGGTGCAGAACCTTCACGCAAGGGAATATGCAAGGGATATAAAAGATTCCTCGTGGGCCTGATTTTTTAATGTGTTAGTAATATGACAAGTTTATACTCAAATGAATCAGAATTTTTCTAAGATTATAATGGTATAGATGGTTCTCTAATCTGAACAACTAACTTTCCAGGGACAAAATGTTGAGGGTGGAACCATGAATGTGGAACCATGATGCAAGAATCTTCATGGAATCTAAAATGTTCCCTAAAGGCCGATTTTTGAAGGTGACAAAAGTATGCCAAATTTATACTCATTTTTCTTAGTTTTCCGCAAAGAGTACAATGGTGTAATCAGTCTCCTCATATGAGTAGAAAATTTTCGTTAAACCTGCATAAAATAATCTTTGTAGAATCTTGAGGAATCTTTAAGATTCCTTGGAGGCCCAAAATTGACAACTTCATAACCATGTCGAATTTATACTCATTTTTCTTAGTTTTCACAAGGAATGTGATGGTGAGATTGGTTTATTCATCTAAGCAGCTGAAATTTCAGTTAGCACGCAAAAGAGAATCTTTAAGGAATCTTTGAGATTCCCAGAGAGCCCAACCTTGACAAAGTTAGAAAGGGGTAAAGTCTACAATCAGATTTCACAATTTTTTGCCAGGAATTCAACAGTGCAGTCCATTTCTTTAGCAGAGGTGTGCATGTTTCAGGTCATCCCTGGAAGTGGAGGTATAAGATGCATTGATGCCATGTCTTCTTTTGATTTTTACTGAAACGATGATTTGATGATGATATCCATGTATGCCACTTTGTGAGAGGATCCTTGTATGCCACTTTATGTGAGTGTTTTAATATTTTGTCATGCTAAAGGCGAGCTTATATGAGTGAGATTTCTTAAAGAAGAACGTCTCATGGAGATACATGCCACTATAGTTAAGGGATTTCTCCTTTTATTGATAGATATTACATCTTGTACTCATCATAATATTGTAGCAATTAGTGAAGTGACCTCCCCACTCTTGACATCGGGTCCAAAGACATAACCCACAATGTGTGAACTTCGTTATCAAGTTGTGTGTGTTCTTTGATTTGATGGTTTCCTATATATTTCCTCTTCTTTAAATTATGCACATGTGGCTTTTCATCACTTTCACATGAAATTCTGCTAACATCGCATAAGTAAAATATCTTGGTTAATTTCGGTAGCTGAGGGAATCCAGATCAAGTTTGGTATTAGAACGATCTTCTTACTGATGCGAATTGCGAGTGTGAATGATAACTATAAATTTAACGTGAAACAAGAAGGGAAATGAAGAACAAAAAATATGTCTACGAGGACCTCCTCAGGATGATATGCATAGTAGATATAATGTATGATGATTATGAGGAAAAAATGGCAAAAGAGGAACACGAGAAAGAGAGAGCAGAGGAAGATGCTCCATCTCCATCTTCAAGTGAATATACTTCTTTGTCTTCTTCTCATTATTAAAATGAAAAAATAAATCAGAGCCTTCAAGAGAAGAATGTTGAATTGAAGATACTTCTAAAATAAGTAGAAGAGGAGAAGTAGAGATTGAAGCTTCAATTATGAGCCACAGAAGAGGCCTTGGAAAAGTTGAAGTGCAACGAAGGCTTAGCGAAGCCATCATCACCTGCTTCAAAATCAACAATTGAGGTAAAAAATGCTGGTAATTCTTCAGTTTCATTCTGACATGATGTTATTTCCATTCTAATCCTTGAGGTACCCATTTTAGTAACTGACATGAGACTCCTTACCAAGATGGGATATAAAGGAGGAGGAATTGGTGTTAATGGCCAAGGAATGACGCAACTTTTGGAGGTTGTATAAAGACCTCGATTTTCAAGACTGGGGTACATTGAAGGAGAGTGCTTGAATCTAGCATAGCTTCTAAGCCATTGTCAAAACTATCATTGAAATATGATGATGGGAACACATCACAATCTTCCCATGACAATGCACATTGCAGACTAAGAGCTAAGGCAAGCTCTCATCACCAGGATTGTATCAGAGACAACCAAGCGAGGTATAAAAAGTATTAGTAAGCTAATGGTCCTGTGATTACAACGAGGCTGTTAATGGTGAGTGAAAATCATGGCATAGAAATTCATGTAGTTTTTATGGATTGTATAACCATGTTGTTTCCAAGAGTTGGAAAAGAATGGCAACAAAAGAGGACAATACGTGAAAGGCCTTATCCATATCAAGGAAGGAATAAGGTTAAGTAGGTCTGGAGGAAGAAGAATTTTCACAGTCATTGCAACAAAGGTGGACATTAGAGAGCCACATGTTGGGAAATCCATCCAAAACGTCTCAAGAAAGGGACGTATCTGTGTAAGAACCAGTTAATGAAGTTTTTCAGCAAGATAATCAACTACATAATGATGAACCATTATCTTTGATGAGTGAGAGATGGTTTCATTAGAGATAGTAGTTTTTCATGGCCGCATTTTTTAAAATCATATGTTGCGAAATGATTATAAAAGTAATGATGTGTTTTCCATCACTTATGAAAAGCAACATGATGATGTTTTTCACCTTTTTGTTGATACTTGGGGTATTGATTTCTGTTATGATTCTCATGTAAACTTGACCAAAGAGTGTCGTATAAACTCTTGGAAAGTATGGGCTTTGCTTGGGTCGTGATAGGTCTGGTAAGGGAACATGTATTTTGCAAAGATGTACTACCAGTTTGCAGAGGACACATGTGTCGGTTCATCACTTATGGCTCCTAAGAACAAAGGTGAAGGAGAAGGAAGTGTAGCATGTTAGGGCACTTGTTGTGTAAACAAGGGAGTACAACATATTGTAGATTGTGTTCATGCTTTTGGAGGACCAAATTCTCCTCAGCGGGGAAGAATTATCCAAGTGGCTCTAGAAATTATCATAATTCAAGAGGGCTTAGGAAATACTCAAAAATAAAAGTTCTTATATTTCCATGAAACTAGGGTAAGATCAAATAACTCGTCACAAGTTTTCCAACGATGCAAGTGACACCTCAAATTGAGTTCGTATGGAAAAGTTATGGACAGTAAAAGTTTTGGTCAACTAGGCCTATTGGCTAAAGTTAGCAAAGCGCCAACTACATTTGGACGCTTACCAAATTTAGAGGTGCACAAAATTTTTTGGCCACTAATGAGGCAAAAAATTGACACTTTGCGGTGATGGTTTTCGGTGGGTGGAACTGGAAAAATTGTCGCCTACCTAATTTTTTCGGTGGCCCCTAAAAATTGGCCAATGATTTTTGAATTCTATATTAAAAAAATAAAATTATATTAAATAAGGCCGGAGGGCATGATACGCCCACCAACTTCCCTGCCCATTAGATTATATATATATATATATATATATATATATATACGACCAAAGACCATGTATTATACTGCGGGGCCGACGAGGATTAAACCAGCCCATCCTAGTGGGTCGGTCGCCAACGACGACCCCATTACAAAATAAACAAAGCACAACAAATATTTAAATATAAGAGTCTGCTGGAGTTTAAAACAATGCCAAAAAATGCACCCAAAATGGGGGTCCCGCAGGGTTTGACCTCGAGACCTCCCAATCACATTTTTTTAAAAATAAACTCCGCTAACCAGGATGCCATCTAGGCTGGATTTGGTATTAACATCTGAAAACATATTTAAAAGCCATTTCAACATTTGACCGAGAAAAAAAATCAGAGCGCTGAGCAAGAAACCCTAAGTGGGCACGATAACTGATGAGCAGAACCCTAACATAAGGGAATATGTAAGGAATCTAAAATATTCCATTGGGGCCTGATTTTTCAATGTGTCAGAAATATGCCAAGTTTATACTCAAATAAATCTGAATTTCACCAAGAGTTTGATTGTGCTGATGGTTCTATGATATGAGCAATGGATTTTCCAGATATATAATGTTGAGGGCAGAACCATGAAGGTGGAACCATGATGCAGGAATCTGCATCGAATATAAAATATTCCTTAGATGCCAATTTTTGAAAGTGGCAGAATATGTCAACTTTATGCTAATTTTTCTCAGTTTTTCGTGAAGAGTCCGATGGTGTAATCAATTTCCTCATCCGAGCAACAAAATTCCAGTGAACTTGAAGAAAATAATCTCTGTGGAATCTTTAATATTCCCTAGAGGCCCTAAATTGACAGTTTTAGAACCAAGCCGACTTTATACTCATTTTTCTTAGTTTTCACAAGGAATGTGATGGTGAGATTAGTTTCTTCATCTAAGAAGATGAATTTCAGTTAGCCCGTAAAAAGGAATATTTGAGGAATCTTTGAGATTCTTGGGGAGTCTAAATTTGACTGAGTCAGAAAGGGGTCGAGCTTACAGTCATATTTATGGTTTTTTGCCTAGAATTCAACCGTGCAGTCTGTTTATTCAACAAATGTGTGCATTTTCAAACTATCCCCGGAAGTCGAGGTATAAAATACACTAATGCCATGTTTTCTTTGGATTTTTGTTAAGATGATGATTTGATGTTGAGATCCATATATTCCACTTTGTGAGAGGATCCTTGTATGCCACTTTATGTGAGAGTTTTGATATTTTTTCATGTTGAAGGCGAGCTTATATGAGTGAGAGTTCTTAAAGAATAACGTCTCATGGAGAGATATGCCACTCTAGTTAAGGGATTTTTCCTTGTATTGATAGAGATTACATCTTGTACCCATTATCATCTTGTAGCAATTAATGAAGCGACCTCTCCACTCTTGAAATCGGGCCTGGAGACATAACAAAAACTGGGTGAACTCCGTTATCAAGCTATGCATGTTCTTTGATTTGATGTTTTTCTATATGTTTCCTCTCATTTAAAGTATGCACATGTGGTTTTTCACACTCTTTCAGATGCAATTATGCTAACATCACAGAAGTTAAAGGTCTTGGTTAATTCTGTTAGCTGAGAGAATCTGGATCAAGTTTGGTATTAGAGCGATCTTTTTGCTAATGCAAATTGTGAGTGTGAATGATAACTAAAGATTGAACATGCAACAAGGAGGGAAATGGAGAACAACAAATATGTATATGAGGACCTCCTCTGGATGGCACACATGGTAGATATAATGCATTCAAATTATGAGGAAAAAATGGAAAAAGAGGAACAAGAGAAAGAGAGAGAAAAGGACGATGCTCCATCTCCATCTTCAAGTGAATATACTTAATATTCTTCTCATCATTCAAATGAATAAATCAATCATAGCCTTCAAACAAAGACTATTGAATTGAAGTGAATTCTAAAAGAAGGAGAAGAGGGGAAGAAAATATTGTAGCTTCAATTACGAGCCACGGAAGAGGCCTTGGAAAAGTTGAAATGCAATGAAGTCTCAGCAAAACCATTGTTACTTGCTTCAGAATCAATAGTTGGGGTAAACAATATTGGTAATTATTTAATTTCATTTTCACATGATGATATTTATGTTGGAAACCTTACGGTACCCATTTCGGTAACTAGCATGAGAATCCTTACCAAGATGGGATATAAAGGAGGAGGACTTTGTGTCAATGACTAAGGAATGAAACAACCATTGGAGGTTGTACAAAGACCTAGATTCTTAGGATGGGGGTACATTGAAGGAGAGTGCTCGAAGGTAGAAGAAGCTTCCAAGCCATTGTTGAAGCCATCGAATAAAGAGGATGATGGGAACACATCACAATATTCCCATGACAATGAACATTACAAAGGAAGAGCTAAGGTAAGCTCTCATCACCAAGATTGTATTAGAGACAACCAATTGAGGTATACAAATTATCAGTATGCTAATGCTCCTTTGATTACAATCAGACCCTTGATGATGAGCATAGATCATGACATAGAAAATCATGTAGCTTTCGTGGCTTGTACAACCATGTTGTTGCCAAGTGTTGGAAAAGAATGGAAGCAAGAAAGAGGACAAGATGTGAAAGGCCTTATCCACTTCAAGGAAGGAAGATGGTTAAGTAGGTCTAGAGGAAGAAGAATTTTCACAGTCATTGTAACAAAGGTGGACATCAGAGAGCCACATGTTGGGACCTCCATCTAGAACAACTTCTCAAGAAAGGAAATGCACCTATGCAAGAACAAGTCAATGAAGCTTTTCTACAAGAGAATCAACTATGTAATGATGAACCATTCACTTCGATGACTGAGAGATGGTTTCATTAGAGTTAGTAGCTTGTCATGGCCGCATTTTTGTAACTCATATGTTGCGAAATGATTATAAAAGTGATGATGTTATTTCCATCACTTATGAAAAGAAACATGATGATGTTTTTGGCATTTTTGTTGATAGTTAGGTTATTGATTTGTGTTATAGTTCTGATGTAAAATTGAAAAAAGAGTGTCTTATCAACTCTTCATAGGTACGGGGTTTGCTTGGGTAATGATAGGTCTTGTAAGTGAACATTTATTTTGCAAATATGTACTATAGGTTTTCAAAGGACACATTTGTCGGTTCATCACTTATGGCTCCGAAGAAAAAAGGTGAAGGATAAGTGTGGCTTGTTTGGGCACTTGTTGTGCCTACAAGGGAGTAAAATAGATTACACATTGCAATCATGCTTTTGGAGGACCAAATGATCCTGAGTGGGGAGGAATGATCCAGGTGGCTCCAAGAATGCATAGAAGTCAAAGGGGGCTAAGGAAAGGCTTCAAAAATAAAAGTTCATGGATTTCCATGAAACTAGGGTCAGATTGAAGAGATCATCACAATATTTCCAATGGTTTAAATGACCCCTTAACTCGAGTTTGCATGGAAAAGTTATGGGAGGTAAAGTTTTTTGTCAACTAGGCCCATTGGCTAAATTTAGCAAAGTGCCAACTAAATTTGGAGGCTCGTAAAATCTGGAGGTCCACCAAATTTGGTGGCCACTAATGAGGTGAAAAATTGACACTTTGCGGCAATGATTTCTGATGGCTGGAACTGGAGAAATTGTCGCCTACTTAATTTTCCTAGTGACCCCTAAAAATCAGCTAACGATTTTTCAATTCTATATTTAAAAAAAAATAAAATAAGGCCAGTGGGCCTAATAGGCCTACCAACCTCTCCTCCCATTACATTATATATATATATTTTAAATGGCCAACATCCATGTATTATATTGCGGGGCTAGCGGGGATCGAACTCTCCCGACTTGGTGGGCTAACCGCCAATGGTGACCCCATTACAAACTAAAAAAATCACACAACTAATTAAATATAATATTTTGTCGAAGTTTAAAACAACGCCAACAAAGGTGCCCAAAATGGGGGTCTTGCGGGGTTTGACCTTAGGACCTCCCAACCACTTTTTTTTTTTTATAAATACACTTCCCAACCAGGATTCCAGCTAGGATTGCTTTGACATTAACACCCAAAAAAATATTTAAAAAACATTTCACCATTCGACCAGGAAAAAAGAGTGGAGTGCTGACGATAGAACCCTAAGCGGGCATGGAAACCGAGTAGCAAAACCCTGACGCAGGGGAATATGCAAGGAATCTAAAATATTACCTTGGGGCTTGATTTTTGAGAGTGCCAGAAATATGCCAAGTTTATACTTGAATCATAATTTTGCCAGGAGTCTGATGGTGTAGAAGGTTCTCTGATATGAGCAATGAATTTTCCATAGACATAATTTTGAGGGGAGAACCATGACACAAAAATCTACATGGAATCTAAAAGATTCCCTTAAGGCCAGTTTTTGAAGGTGACAAAAGTATGCCAAATTTATACTCATTTTTCTCAGTTTTTCGCAAGGAGTCTGAAGAAGTAATAAATTTTCTATTATGAGTAGAAAAATTTTAGTCAACCTGCATAAAATAATCTTTAAGATTACCTGGAGGCCTAAAATTAACAGTTTTAGAACCAGGCAGACTTTATACTCATTTTTCTCAGTTTTTTGCAAATAACATGATGGTGAGATCAATTTCTTCATCTAAATTTCAGTCAAGTTGCAGAAGAGAATCTTTGAGGAATCTTTGAGATTCTCGGGGAGCCCAAATTTGACCAAGTTAGAAAGGGGTCAAGTTTACAATTATATTTCACGTTTTTTCTCCAATAATTCAACCGCGTAGTCTGTTTCTTCAGCAGAGGTGTGAATTTTCAGGCCATCCCTGGAAGTGGAGGTATAAGATGCACTAATTCCATGTATTATATTGATTTTTTCTGACATGATGATTTGATGTTGAGATCCATGTATGCCACTTTGTGAGAGGATCCTTGTATGCCACTTTATGTGAGAGTTTTGATATTTTGTCATGTTGAAGGTGAGATTATATGAGTGAGAGTTCTTAAAGAAGAATGTCTCGTTGAGAAACATGACACTCTAGTTAAGGGTGTTCTCTTTGTATTGAAAAAGATTACATCTTGTACTTATCATCATCTTGTAGCAATTAATGAAGCAACCTCCCCACTCTTGACATCGGGCTTAGAGACATAACCCACACTGGTTGAATTTCGTTATTAATTTGTGTGTGTTATTTGATTTGATGGTTTCCTATATATTTCCTCTTCTTTAAATTATGCACAGTTGCTTTTTCACACTCTTTCACATGCAATTTAGCTAACATCAAAGAAGTAAAAGATCTTGGTTAATTCCGGTAGCTGAGAGAATCTGAATCATCGAGAAAGCTGAGAAGGTTGGGAAGGCCAACATGCAGACGTTAATCTAGGTCACATAGAGCCATCATGTTAGATCCTAAGGAATAAGAGCCTATAAAAATGTGAAGAATTGAAATTGTTTACCGAAACATCCCAATTTGATATCTTGAGGTGACATGGTAGGCTAGGTGGCACTGATGATGTGGAGTACTAGGTGGGAGGAACCACTAGTGTGGTAGTAACAATAAGTGACACATGACATGCATAAATAGAATTTTTGGCTAGTTAACTATATGATTGGCAGATGACACATGGCAGATACATATAAACACCTAGACATGTGTTAGGCTCATACTAGTTGCAACAGATGATATGACAAGTGACATGGTAGATGATGTGGACATTATGGATCCCATATCAGGGCACAAGCTAACATGACACCATAGTGTTGACGTGGAATGGTAGCAGATCGATCCAAGGTGTGAAGTATTGAAGTAAAGGGAAATTAACCGTTAGTTTTAGATCTCCAGGATCGTCAATAACTAAAGTTCTATCCATTGGGCACTGGAGTGAAATTTTATGTATGAAAGTAGAGGTCTGTATTTGGTGTGATGTGGCAGGTATCATGGGGTAGAGATGAATTAACAGAGGACCACAAGGTCCTAATTGGTCCATGGTGTATTGACATGGAAATATTTGATGTCTTGAGATTTGGGCTAGGGTAGTGTTTTAACGAAGGTTTCCTATGAATTTTTGTTTTACCAAAATAGCCAACGAATAGGGATTTACCCAAAAATAATAGCTCCGAAGAAACACCCCTAGAGGTGCCTTTACTAGGATACTAGAGTACCAAGATGTTAAAGCAAACATGATATAAGAGTTGTTCAGTGTGATTATCCCCAAAGTGATGAGGATGTTGCTATGAAATATAGATTTGGGTGACTAATGTGAAGATCTCATCAATTGAGAAGTATTAGGGTGACAAGATGAGAGAAAAGTAGAAAAGTCAATTGTAGGCAAGGTTGTGGTTCTAGCAGTCAAGGTTCCGTTGATGATTCAGGTGGATATCAGTGGCCATCCACCTATTCCATTGGATCAAAGCACAATTCTCCATCTTGGCAGTTTTTGTATTGTTTTTTGGGTCCTGAAATTTAGGGGCTATTTTAAGGCCCAAAAAAATGTTTTTTAACATGGAAGTGGTCCAAGAAATAACCATAGGAATGACTTCAGCTCATTCAAAATGTGTAATTATTGGTGAGACCTTTCCAATGGGCTACTAAGTGCTCCAAATAGAGATCCTATGTGAAAGTTATGACCCCAGGAATTTGATGTACCAACTAACCCCATCGTGGCAAAAAACCTTTTGGTGTTTCATCTCCAAAGGTTAGGTTTTTGGATGTTTAGGGCTTTCTCATTGTTGTTTTGTGTTAAAAAGGGCCTTTAACCTAATTTTAATAGCTTTTGCGAATGCGCATAGCCCCCACCTTTCTTTGTTTAGAGGTATCTACCACCATTCTAGCTAGTTTGTATTCTACATAATAAAATTTAGGTTTCCACCACATTATTGTAATATCTGCTATATTTATTTGTGTGTGTTCCATTTAGTTTCATACATTTCATTGCATTCCATGTATGACCCCAAATAAATGGTATCAAAGCAATTTACTCATTGTTTCTCAGTGCATGTCCCCGATGAGGTAAGGGTACAAAGAGTTGGTTCTTGAGCTAGTTTCTCTTGGGAAAGATCACTCTTGCAAACCCAGTGGCCTCCCATGGTGGAATAAAATAGAGATGACAAAGAAAGAGATATGAGGCACATTCAACAAGCATCAATTTTGGAGGTAGGAGACCCTTCAATTACAAGTTAACTTTTATATCCCCTTATTTGAAGGCTAAATAGATGCAAAAGCTTTGGAGAAATGCTTAAATATATTAGAGGTTTATTATTCTATATAATAATTTTTTGACAATGATAATATCACCTTCGTGCTACTAACAATTGTTCCCCATGTAAAACATTGGTAGGAAGGTTACTAGGAGAGGCACAATGAAGATGATTTTGCATTGTTCAATGTAGGGTCATTGTAGGGCTATCTTGGACCACTTTTATTGATGCCCTTTAGGAGGGATTACCTGTATAGAACTATGATGACCAATACATGATATGGAAAATATCACTATAGGAGAGAGATCAAATGGTGCTAGATTACACCAATAATTTTCATGCCTAATGTAACACCCTTGTAACAACCTTGGTGAAAATTCCATGTAATAAAAGTTAATAAAGGAAAAATAATAACCACGGTTGATGGGACACTTATTCCAAGCTGAATGTTGGAAAAAAAATCCCAGTGTGGGTGTTCATCAGTTTATTATGGCTAAGGATAATGGCAAAGGCAATGGCTAAGTTTTTGGAAAGGAAAAATGGCATTTTGGCACATTTATTTATGGAAATAATGGAAATGAGGAGAAAAGGAAGGTGAAAGGTCACAGGTTGCATGTGAGGAGGAAAATGAAGGAAAATAATGTTAAATTGAAGAAATTAGAGGCCTCATTGATAAAAAGGCTTATAAGGTTAAGTTGGTACCTTTTGTCAGTTCAGTTTTGGAGTTATCTCATTATTCTCTCTCTCTCACTCTTGGACACTTAGAGTTTTCTTGAAGAACTTGGGCATTGGATCAAGAAAGGAAAATAAGGCAAGAGGAAGGAAGGAGAAAGAAAGGAAGAGTAGGATCAAGCAACTTCAACATGATTATTTTCAAGTATCGATTTGCATGTGTGATTTCTTTGCTAGATTAGGCATGCATGGTATTACATGCGGTTCTTTGTTGTCTTGGCATGGGTTTTTCTAGGTGTGACAGTGTTTTCAACCTAGCCTTTCCATTTCCAGATAGCCATGGTGTGATGGGGTTATCATGTTTTGGTTGAGCTGGAATGTTGGATGGATTCAAAGTTGAGTGAGGTGGACCTTTGAATGAAAAAGCACATGGCCTAGTAATCCCTGAACCAGACTGTGGGTTACGATAAATCTGGATAGTGTGTTGCCTTGGTTTAGGGCCTAGTGATCCAGTGTGGATTGCGGTAAAGCCTGAGAGGTGGTTTCCCTTGATTAGGCCTAGGAATCGTTGCCTATGAATGATGAGATATACAGTAAAACCTAGAGGGTGGAGTCTCGGTTTAGGGCCTAGTGACCCGATGTGGATTGTGGTAAAGCCTAAGAGATTAGGAGACAAGAAAATTCCTCACGGTGTAGGCGGAGAAAATACGATGGTATCCAAGCTTATATTGGGCCTAATGATCAGGAGGAGATCATGGTAAAGCATGTTATTACATGTTCATTATTTTTCCCAGTGATTCAGGATGGATTACGGTAAATCTTGGTTTCTATTGATGAGGGTGAGGTGGTTTAGCCTCGGTATGCCTTGGTTGGTTATTTTGATTTGAGTCCCACATTCATGCTTGGAATATGGCACGTGGGTTATTGGTTGAAGAGAGATTTGGCTCAGCCAATATATGTCGGGTGGAATGTGGTAGTCCCATCTCGGGTTGGATTTTGAATTCATCAATAAGAGGTTCTCTCCTTGATATCCTATATGTAAATGTACTGTTTTATATGTGGATTTTGTTTCTGATGTATCCTTGATATTTTTGTGGTTATTATGCTAGTTATAAGCATGTATCATGTCAGTGATGATGTATGGATCTCCTCATGTTTTTACTTGTAAATGAATGAACAATGCATCTATGGTCTAATAGATGATAATGCAACTCATGATGTAAGGGAACAATGTTTCTTAGCAATTCTCAGATAAGTATGAGACCCCTATGCTCATATCTGTTGTTTACACCTGTAGCTTTCATATTTGTGACATGTTTGACGAAATTCCTGTCATGGCTAGCAAGGTTTCAGTCTAGTCCTTGTTGATGGTTTTGAAAATATATCATTGTTTGGTTGTTATAATCCATCTCTGAACATGTCATGAAGTTTTGGGTAGTGACCTAGGCTTTGGGCCTGAAAAAGTGGCTCAAATCTTGGGGATGCTGGAACAACACTGGGTAATTTAGTCCCTGGACGCTAGCATGCAAGCTTGTGGTAGCATCCAAAGCCTCCTGGACGCAGGCATGCAAGCTTGTGCGTACATCCAGAGGTTTAAGGGCTAAAAAACTCAGTGGGACCCAGGGACAAGATGCTTGAATGGTTGGAATGGCTCTTGGGAGTGTTGTTGCTAATGTGGAAGGTATGTTTGATGTGTTTCCATCGGTTCCATCTCCTTAAGGTTACCTAAGAGGCCGAATCAGATCATAGTAGCCCCTCATCGTATGTTTACCCCGGTTGACCGGTTACTTGGGTAGATGTGGGAAGAGGGGGTTACAGAGTGGTATAAGAGCATGGTTCACCCCTTGGACTGAATGGGCGGTGTGTGTTGGTCATGCGTTCATGTCGGTTGCACATGTGCTTCTCATCCTTATGGTATATATGCTTATTGTGTATGCATGGTGTCAGTCATGGCTGTAGTGATGTCACCATGTGAAAGAGGACATTGTTGTTGTGAAGTGTGTCGTCATGATTGTATGACTGGGTATGAATTGCTATGTGTGTTAGTGCTTACATGTTTCCAAATGTGCATTTGTATGGTTGTTGGTGTCATGCATGAGGTCATGGTATATGTAGTTTACATGGTCATGCATTGATGACTCAAATCTAGCAAGAATGATGTTTATGTGATGGTATAATTATTTGATATATGTCTATATGATGTTACTGAGTTTGTCATACACATATTACATTGATTTGGATGATCTTGCAGATGAGATATCCTCTTCGAACTATGCTAAGGTACGTTGGTTTATTATGATTTGGTTTAGCTGACATAGTATCCTTTGCAAGAAAGAGATCAAAATGACTAGTAAGATCGTAGACTACAAATATTCTCCCTATGAATCAAATGAGCAGTGGGGTGTTGGGAACTATTCTGATCTAGCAAATACATTAAGAAGATTGAAGGAATAAATAAGGATTTCTAAGGTATACAATGACAAAATCATACGGGCATAGGAAAAACAAGCAGAAGTGATTGCAATACTCCTTCAGAGTTTGTCAGATTTGCAGCGATAAGGGCTGCTCAAGATCAGTCATGGATAGGAGGACATAAGTAATTCGACATATGGCATTAGATCGCATGGTGGTTACAGGTCAAACAAAGATGATATAGTTAGAGATGGCAGGTTGTTAGAGACTTCAGATAGGAGGGGTGATGGACACAAGTACCATTCTAGTTCTGGTTTGTATAGTCATTATGATCATCATCTTTATCATCCTTACAAGAGGAGTGATAAGGGATACTTTCCAGATGAGTTCAAGAAAGCAAATCCACCTAAATTTGATGGAGATATGAAGAAACTGGAAGAGGCAGAGGCTTGGATACTTAGGATGAAGAAGTTCTTCGAGTTACATGATTACACAAATAATATGAAGGTCAAAGTAGCT
The DNA here is from genome assembly GCA_034641835.2 of Pinus albicaulis. Taxonomy (NCBI): domain Eukaryota; kingdom Viridiplantae; phylum Streptophyta; class Pinopsida; order Pinales; family Pinaceae; genus Pinus; species Pinus albicaulis. Next base: position 1,362,321,009 of record CM076584.1, read on the forward strand.
ATCTTTAGCTTGAGAGGTAAATCATACATCTGGTGGGAAGGTGTGAAGCGAGTCAGGGACATCAAAACAAAGAACTTGAGTTGGCATGAGTTCAAGAGGCTTTTCAGGAAAAAGTACTTGTTAGAAAGGTACTATGACAGTAAGGCTAAAGAGTTATATGAGTTAAATATGGGCTCTATGACGGATGAAGAGTACACAACCAAGTGCCTGGAGCTATTAAGGTATGTGTCATATATTAAAAATGAGAAAGCTAAAGTTCAACGATTTTTTGGTGGTTTTCTAATAACATTTAGAGATCATATTGAGTATCATGAGCCTCAGTCACTTGAGGAAGTTATTGGGAAGTTGAAGCATTGCTATGAACAATCAAAGCGTAAGCATGAATCTCAACAAGGATGGAAAGGAAAAGATAAAGGTAAGGGTAAGTTGCAGCTGAAAAGGACAAGGCCTAAGAATGCAGAAGAGAAATAAAATATGGCACCACAAACGAAGTTCAATGTGGCTAGATAGGGACATGGACCACATAAACAACATAAAGGTGATGATACTCTCAGATTGTGCATTGACTATAGGTAGTTGAAGAAAGTAACCATTAAGAACATGTATCTGTTGCCAAGGATTGATGACTTGTTTGATCAGCTGAAGGGAGAAGCAGTGTTCTCGAAGATTGATTTGAGATCCAAATATAATCAGGTACACATTAAGGAACAAGATATTTACAAGACAAATTTCTGAACTAGGTATGGGAATTATGAGTTTGTTGTAGTTCCGTTCGGTTTGACTAATGCTCTAACTACCTTTATGTGTTTGATGAATAGTGTGTTGCGTCCTTATTTGGACAAGTTTTTTATTGTGTTCATTGATGAGATATTGGTATACTTTAAAAATGAGGAAGATCATGCCGAGCATTTGAAAATAGTTTTGATATTGTTGAGGGAGCATCAGTTCTATGCTAATTTCATCAAGTGTAATATCTTTCAGACTGAGATACATTAATTGGGACATGTTGTCTCTGAGGAGAGCATAACATTAGATCTATAAAAGGTAAGAGCTACCATGGAGTGGGAAAATCCTAGAAATGTGGATGAGGTAAGATCATTCATGGGATTGACAATTTATTATAGGAGGTTCATCAGGAACTTGTCACCGATTTCTTATCCTATTACATCATTACAGAGGAAAGGTAAGAAATTTGAATGGACAAAGGAGTGTGAGGCCAGTTTTGAGTAGCTTAAGCAGTCATTGACACATGCTCCAATGTTAAATATCGTAGCTCCAGACAAAGAGTTTGTAGTATTTACAAATTTTTTCAAGAGAGGACTTGGTGGAGTCCTTATGTAGGATGGACTGGTGGTATGTTATGAGTTAGAAAATCTAAATGAACATGAGAAAAACTATCTGACACATGATCTTGAGCTAGCAATGATCGTACATGCATTGAATTTGTGGAGGAACTATCTTCTTGGTAGGAGGTTTATAATGGTGATTGATCACAGTGGGTTGAGGTACTTGTTTGAACAACCAAAGCAGAACGCCAGACAAGCTAGATGGCTGGCCACGATCAGTGAGTTTGAATTCGAGATTAGATACCTAAAAGGTAAAGAGAACATGGTAGCAGATGCTCTTAGCAGGTGGATACATGTAAATCTCATTGCAGCTATGAGCTCCTATGGGGCGGACTTACAAGATAATATCTTGGAGGCAGACCATTAGGATGACATGTATATGGAGATTATGCACAGATTGTAGTAGAGTACAGGTACATGTACATGTAGTGGTACAAGTACATGTACATGTACAAGTGTACAGGATGTGGACTATCGTCTCATGATGGATGGATTGGTTAGGTTTAGATATAGGATATATGTGTCAGATAGTAGTGAGATCAGGAAGGTGACCTTGAGGGAGTTTCATGTGAAACCATATTTAGGTCACCAAGGTTATTAGAAAACATTGACTACAGTGAATTTATTATTATTATTGGCTAAATCTGAAGAAGGATGTGGTAGAGTTTGTGGCTAGGTGTTTGGATTTTCAGTAGGAAAAGGCAGGGTGTAGGCATCCAGGTGGACTGCTACAAATGATTGCGATTCCAGAGTGGAAATGGGAGGTCATTTCGATGGAATTTATCATAGGATTGCTAAGGACAGTGAGACAACATGATTCCATCATGGTTTTTGTGGGCAGGTTGACAAAGGTTGCACACTTCATTCCAGTGATGTCTACATTCTCAACTAGCGATGTAACACGTGTTCATTAGGGATGTGGTCAGATTGAATGGTGTTCCAAATAATATTGTATCATACAAGGATGCAAAATTCACTTCCGAGTTTTGGAAGGAGTTGTTTACAGGATTAGGTACAAAGTTGGCCTTCACTACAGCTTATCATCCACAGATATATGGAAAGACAGAGAGGGTCAATAGGATATTGCAGGACATGTTGAGGATGTATGTGATGCATCAACAACGAAAGTGGGAATAGTATCTTCCACTGGTACAGTTCACTTACAACAATGGGTATCATGAATCCTTAAAGATGAGTCCATTTGAGGCACTGTATAGGTGGAGTTGTAATACTCCCATCAGTGGGAGTGATTCGATGAACAAGGTATTGATTGGACCGGACATGTTGGCAGAGATGGAGTAAGAAATTAAAATGATCAAGAGGAATTTGAAAGAAACACAGGATAGGCAGAAGAGATATGCAGATCAAAACAAGTTGTTCAAGTATTTTCAGGTTGGGGAATAGGTATACTTGCACGTCAAGCCTAAGAAGAGCTCCTTGCGGATTGCATCATGTGCCAAGATGGCACCACAATTTTGTGGACCTTTTAAGGTTCTTGAAAGGATTGGGCTAGTAGCCTATCGACTTGCACTGCCTCCGACAGTGAAAGCCCGTGATGTTTTTCATATATCATTGCTGAAGAAATACATTAAATATGTTGATCATGTGATTGATTGGTTTGTATTGCAGGTGGAAGCAGATGGAGAATTCCAACCGAAACCTTAGAGTATATTGCAGAGAAAGGTGCTCATGTTCCAGAACTGAGAAATCAAGCATGTTAAGGTGCAATGGAAGCACTTTGGGCCCGATGAAGCGACATGGTATATGGTGGATTAGATGTGGGCTATGTATCCTTCATTGTTTGCCAGCTGAGGCAAATCAATTTTGGTGTGATGTCTTGGAATATGTTTTGATGTGATTTTTTGGTATATGTACATATGAATATGGATGTAAATACTGCCATGAGAAATGTTATAAAGCTACAATAAGCGGTATGGGTGTCTTTTTATTATGATGTTATATTTGTCATTTTACAGAGTTGTTTTCTTCAACGAGCTAAGTTATAAAGCTCCATGAGCAGTATGTTTGGTTTTTAGCAATTTTGCTGAGGTGTAGGTGTGGTATAACACTAAGGACGGTTGAGTCAAATTATAGACATAAATTTTCAACATTAATTATCAACCCAAGGTAGGTAAGCTTGTGAGATGCTGTGAAAAATATATGCATGCTTAATACTTCAAGTGCTTACTAATCAAACGAGTCAATCACACATAGAACTAATGCCTATTTTCTGCATCAAAATTTGGTAGCAAAGGATATGGAGTGGATTTAAACATCCCTCTACAGCTCTTAGTATTGCTGACGTGATTAGAAAAGATAAGAGATCAAACTTACAGCAAGAAAGAAATCAACTTGACAATGTAAATCAAACTTGATTAAATGAAGTCCACACATTAACACAAAAAATTAATCATTCAATCAATTGATAATTGTTGCTGAAACTTCAGAAAGAGTAAATTAGTTGTGTAAATTAATTATTATTGCATAACATAAATTAAAATGCACACACACTGCAACTAAGGGAGTTGTGAGCAAAGGGGGCCCTCCCTCACTCACAGCCCCTTCAAGATTAAAGAGGCTTGCTCAGTAGAATGGACATAACATCAAATATTATATTAATATGAAGATATTACAAATTATTACAATCTGATATATGCTATCAACAGAACCCAACCCAACCCCTTATAATATGAAACATAGTAGAAATTATACAATTTCGAAAGCCCATATTTGGCTCGAATGAAGAAAAATACTAATATGAGCTATTAGCTATCAATACAGGTACAAACTATCAAAATTAGCTCTACTGAGTCTAATCCATTATTGAAAGCATGGATTAGACAAATTTCGTTACATGGCTGGAATTTCTCCTCATGTGATCAATGAGAAGAGGCCCGTGGATTTGGGAGATTTCAAAAGTGGATTTGAAACAACCAATAGGATAGCATCCATGTATGACGAATTCCCCACAAAACCCATGTTCTTGTTTGATTTGGAAGTGAGGGGAACATAGATAACTGCTAATTCTATTGTAGGAAATCTGGGCGATTGTAGGAAAATCCACATCTACAGGAATTCTGGAGCGTCTACAGGAAATGCGACCGCACGAGCTGTCTTCAGGAAATTTCAGAGCTGTTTCGAATCAAAGAAAATCTGTGTAATATTTCTAGATCATTTGGCATGATAATTCAATAAGGAAACAAATAGCTTAAGGAATGCTTAATATTGAGGTAAAATTATACTTTTTTTGATGTTAATTTTCATACCTCAAGCGTATAGCACGCTTTTGGCCAAAAACCTAGATGATATAACCGAAATAAGCATATTAGGGGTCAAGGAGAGTTCAAAATGGGAGAGGTAAGGTCTAAGAAAGGTGTCAAAATTAGGCAAAATTGGGACTCAACAGATGGTGTTCCCCAAGGGGGAGGGTTTTGTAACAACCTTGGTGAAAATATAATGTAATAAAAGTTAATAAAGGCAAAATAATAACCACGGTTGATGGGACACTTATTCCAAGCTGAATTTTGGGCAAAAAATCCTAGTGTGGGTGTTCATCGGTTTATTATGGCTAAGGAAATTAGCAAAGGCAATGGATTAGGTTTGGGAAAGGAAAAATGGCATTTTGGTATACATTTATTTATGGAAATAATGGAAATTAGGAGAAAATGAAGGTGAAAGGTCACAGGTTGCATGTGAGGAGGAAAAGGAAGGTGAAAGGTCACAAGTTGCATGTGAGGAGGAAAATGAAGGAAAATAATGGAAAATTGAAGAAATTAGAGGCTTCATTGATAAAAGGGTTCTAAGGATAAGTTGGTACATTTTGTCAGTTCAATTTTGGAGTGCTCTCATTATTCTCTCTCTATCTCACTCTTAAACACTAAGATTTTTTTTGGAGCACTTGGGCATTGGATCAAGAAAGTCAAAGAAGGTAAGAGGAAGGAGGGAGCAAGCAAGGAAGAGCAAGATCAAGTACCTACAAAAAAATTCTTTGCATGTATCAATTTTCATGTGTGATTTCCTTTCTAGATCAAGCATGCATGGTATTGCATGTGGTTCTTTGCTGTCTTGACATGGGTTTTTCCAGTTGTGACAGTGTTTTCTGCATAGTCTTTGCATTTCTGGATAGCCATGGTGTGATGGGGTTCTGATGTTTTGGTTGAGTTGGACCGCCGGATTGATTCGAAGATGAGTGAGGTGGATCTTCGAATGAAAAATCACATGGCCTAGTAACCCCTGAACCAGAATGTAGGTTGCGGTAAGACCGGATAGTGTGTTGCCTCGGTTTAGGGCATAATGATCTGGTGTGGATTGCGGTAAAGCCTGAGAGGTGGTTTCCCTTTATTAGGACTAGGAATCCTTGCTGGTGAATGGTGAGATATACAGTAAAGCCTACATGGTGGAGTCTCGGTTTAGGTCCTAGTGATCCGGTGTGGATTGCGGTAAAGCCTGAGAGACTAGGAGATAAGAAAATTCCTCACGGTGTAGGCAGATAAAATCCAACGGTATCCATGCTTGTGTTGGGCCTAGTGATCAAGAGGAGATCATGGTAAAGCCTCTTATTACATTTTGATTTTTGTCCTAGTGATCTAGGATGGATTATTAAATCCTAGTTTCTATTGATGAAGGTGAGGTGGTTTATGGCTCTCCTCATGTTTTTACTTGTAAATGAATGAACAATGTGTTTATGGTCTAATAGATGATAATGCAACTCATGATGTAAGGGATAAATGCTTCTTAGTGATTCTTAGATAAGTATGAGACCCCTATTCTTAGATCTGTTGTTTTGTTGAAAAGTCAACAGGAAATGTGTGTCTAGTTTGATTTTCCCTTAATTAAATTAGACAATAAATTGTAAAATTTTCTCATAGTCACTTGTAATAGTTAACTGAGTGTGATAGACTCAGTTAGCTCAAGAAATTAGAGTTGAGGGTGGTTGGTGAGGCATGTAGAGTGATTCTATTTGTTTTAGAGTCCAAGTTGCAGTTAGTGTATTAGTTTAATGCATGAGAAATCAGTTAACTCAATTAAGTGAGTTAAAGTCAGTCTAACTAGTTGTAACTTATTGTTGCACTAGTGAGAGGTCAAGTGAATTAAATCATATTTTATTAAGATGCAGTGATGTGTCGAGTGACTGATGATTTACTATTAATAGCTGCATGCATGTTAGTTTCGATGAAGACCCAGTTGAGGCAGAGGTTAAAGGGATGTTATCTATTAGTTGTATTATTAGCAAATTTTTGGTGCGCAATTAGACAACCATAGGATTTCCCATGATATATTGCACAATTTTGGAAGGTTGAATTTCCTAATTAATAGGTATTTAATTCTCTTAGAATTACGCAAGCAAGACAGGCTGAGAAGAGGCAGGAAATTAGCTAAGTGTTGGTCGATTTTGTCCAGATCAGTGTGAGACAGTTGGTAGAGTGCATCAGACTCTTCTGAGAAAAGTGCATTGTATTGTTTCATGATTCCTTGGTTCATTATACAATAAAGATAGAGGGGTTTTGAGCAGTAATCTTTCCCTAGGAAAAATATCTGTGTTGTGCAATTGATTTGCTTCTTTCTCTTACTTGGTGTGATTGTGCGATTGTGTTTATTTTCCACAAATATTGTAGAAGGATTCAATATCTTGTTTTAGTATATTACATGATCGGATTGAATCCATTTGTATACATATTGTTTGTATAATTTCTACGTGGTATCAGAGTGCCAAAAATCATTATAATGGAGAAGAAATTGAGTTTGTGCTGAACAACATTCGAATTTGCAAAAATATTATTTGGTGCGATAGGTAGATCAAGATGGCTTCAATGGATTAAGATTGGAATATGCAATCGAGGGTAGTTCTAGTTATATTGCATGGAAATACAAAATGAAGGCAGTTCTAGAGGAAAACGGGTTGAAAGAATTTATTGACACTGATATTCCAAGGCCCGCAGTAGAGAACGTCGCTCTGCTTGATGCTTGGAAAAATAAGGTTGCAAAGGCTAGGAGGATCTTATTAGAGGGAGTTCGAGATCAAATTGTCTTGAGTCTCCATGCAAGGCGAATCCATATGCAATTTGGAAGGCCTTGACATATCTATTTCAGAACAATGGTGACCACATAAAAATGGCATTGAAGGACAAGCTCAGGAAAATCAAAATGGAGAAAGGCAACACTATTCTGAAATACTTGACCAAGTTCATCCAATGTCAAGATGAGCTTGGAAGTGTCGAGATTACTGTAGTGGATGATGACTTGGTGATCCTAGCACTTCTAGGCCTTCCCAAGAGTTGGGATAGGCATCATGACTCTATCAATGGGAGGGAGAAGCTACCATATTGGGAGAGACTTTGGTCGGATTTGGTACAAGAAGAATTCAGGTGGAATACCAGGGATGGATCCTCATCCAAGATATATGATGAGTAAAATTGTGCCTTGGCTGGTAAGGCAAAGAAGGGGAAGGGAAATCAATCCTATTCCAAATCTGAGACCGGAAAAAAAGGCAAGAAGCGTGACATGTCCATAGTGAAATGTTTTCACTGTCATGAACATGGACATTATGCCACTAATTGTCCACAAAATAAGAAGAACAACAAGAAGGCTTCAATATATGAAATGGGTGATGCTTTGGCTTCACAGTTCGAGTTGGACTTCTCACTCATCACATGCATGGTGTCTAGTGCGATGGGATCAGTGTGGTACTTGGATAGTGGTGCATATTTCCACATGACGGGAGGCAAAGAACTATTTAGTATCTTGGAGGAGAAGGATCTTCAGATGCACATCGAGATGGGTGATGACGGGAGGTATAGCGCTACCGGGACTGGTACAGTTAATTTCCAGAGACAATCAGGTAAAACTTTCTTATTAAAATATGTCATGCATGTACCAAGCTTGAAAAATAATTTAGTTTCAGTTACTATGTTGGAGGATAGAGGATATGATGTGGTTTTCAGTGAAGGGAAAGCATTCCTTCATCATAAAGCCATAGGATAGGTTAAGAAGATTGGGGTTCATGTGAATAACCTCTACAAACTTGATGTAGATGGCTGCACAAAATTGATGAGTAAAGCAGACAGAGTGGTAAGCCGGGATGAGGGTGAGTTATGGCATAGGAGATTGGGCCATCTACACCACAGTGCTTTGAAGTTCATACATCAGATTTCTACGGGTCTTCCTAAGGGTACTCTTGCACAAATAGACACATGCAAGGGATGTACCATGGGGAAGTATACAAAGGCCACTTTTCACGAGAAGGAGAACCGATCAACAAAAATCCTTGGGAGAGTTCACTCAGATGTGTGTGGGCCATTCTCTACAGATTATAAAACAAAGAATAGGTATTATGTGATTTTTGTTGATGATTTTTCTAGAAAGTGTTGGATCTACTTCATGCAAAAGAAAGATCAAACATTATAAAAATTTTGTGAGTTCAAAGAACTGGTTGAGAAAGATATAGGGAAGCATGTGAAGGCTCTAAGGAGTGATAATGGAGGTGAGTACATATCCAATGAATTCAAGAACTTCTATGCCAAAGAAGGAATTCAAAGAGAGTTTATTGCGCCTCATAACCCACAACATAATGTGTTTGTAGAAAGAAAGAACAAAACAATTGTGGATGCGGCATGAGCTATGTTACATGATCAGGACCTACCATTTCATATGTGGGCAGAGGCATGCAACACAATGGTATTTGTGCAGAACCGTAGTCCTCATTGGATACTTGGAATGAGTACACTAGAGGAGGCATTTTCTAGTAAGAAACCTGATGTTTCATATTTTAAAGTTTTTGGCTCATCTGTCTATTGCCATGTGACCAAATATCCAGAAAGAAGCTAGAATCAACAACAGAGATTAGGATATTTGTGGGGTACACTGATACTCCCCACAACTATCGGGTGTATTTTTCGAACAACAGGATGGCAGTTGTCAGATGGGATGTAAAATTTGATGAGGAGAAATCCATGCGATTGTCCCTTGAGAGGGAGCTTGATTTGCATGTAGATGAGGAACTCTTGGTTCCAAAGAATGAACCTCAAGATGTGGAGAAACCACATGAGGAGGATCATGGAGTGGCATAAACCACTCATGTAGAGCCATCCACCAGACATGATAAGAGGTGCACCACAGAGGCTGACAGATTTAGACTTGATGCGGCAAGACATGTAGGAGCACCTACATCACAGTGCACACAGAGACAATCACCAGACAGGTATACTGGATACATGGCTCTTATGAGCAAGTGTATTGTGACAGAACCATCCTATTTTGAGGAAGCAGTGCAACAACCAACTTGGGTTGACGCCATGGTTTAGGAGTATGACTCCATCGTCAGGAACAGTGCATGGGAAGTTGTCCCAAGACCAGTCGGGAAGTCAATGGTTGGATCTAGATGGATCTATAAGGTGAAGCAGGCAGCAGATAGGAGTATGGAGAAGTACAAGGCTAGATTTGTAGCCCAAGGATTCTCACAGGTTGAGGGGATTGAATATGAGGATACTTTTGCACCAGTTGCATGGTACTCATCGATTAGATCTATCCTTGCACTCTTAGCGCAGATGGGTTGGCAGATACATTAGATGGATGTGGAGACTAAATTTCTCAATGGAGTTATTGAGGAAGAAGTGTATATTGAGTAGCCAGAAGGTTTTGAGACCTTTGACAGAGAGTTGCATGTGTGCAAACTCAAGAGAGCACTGTATGGGTTGAAGCAAGCACCTTGTGTTTGGTACACCAGGATTGACAGCTATTTCACTAGGTTGGGCTTCAAGAAGAGTGAAGCGGATGCGACCTTGTACCAGATTGTGGTTGATGGTAAGGTTCTGATTATTTTACTTTATGTATATGATATTATTATGATAGGTGATGAGCAGCTCATAACTTCTTGCAAAGAGGTTCATGCAAGAGATTTTGAGATCAAGGACATGGAACTCCTTCACTATTTTCTTGGTTTGGAGATATGGCAGCGGGATGGGGAGCTATTTGTTTCTCAAGGAAAGTATGCCAAAGAGATTCTGAGGAAGTTCCACATGGAGAGCTGTAAACCCATGAAGACTCCTCTTGCAGGAAACTAGAGGAAGGAGGATGCTACTTTAGGTGAGGTAGTGGATGCTATTGTTTACAGGTAGCTTGTGGGTTCACTCATGTACTTGGTAAACACATGACCAGACATATGCTACGTAGTTAACCAACTTATTCAAGCTATGGCTAAGCCGACCAAGCTCTTTTGGAAGGCGGGGAAGCATGTCTTAAGATATCTCAGGGGCACTACAATGTATGGATTATGGTACAGACGGACAGAGGGAGTGAATATTCAAGGCTTCACTGATGCAGATTGGGCAGGCAGTCCATCAGATAGAAAGAGCACATCAAGAGGGATCTTTAACATAGGATCGACAACATTTTTGTGGTACAACAGGAAGAAGATATCAGTTGCACTCAGTTCAGCTGATGCAGAGTACATGGTAGCCAGTCAGGTGACATGTGAGGCCATTTGGAGGAGGAAGATACTTGATGGTTTGTTTTTTCATCAAATGGATCCGACAGTGATACATTATGATAACCAGAGTTGCATAAAAATCTCGGTTAATCCAGTATTCCATGACAGGTCGAAGAATATTGACATCCGGTACCACCATCTCAGAGCTTAAGTTCAGAGACGCATTATGTTACTTCAGTACATTCCTATGGAGGATCATGATGCATATATTTTGACGAAGGTGCTCACCAAGAGAAAATTTGAATACCACAGAGGTAGGATCGGGGTAGCTGATAATCCCTTTCTTGTTGAGAGGGAGTGTCGAAAATTCAACAAGAAATGTGTAATTTTCCCTTAATGAAATTGGACAAAAAATTATAATCTTTAACTGAGTGTGATAGACTTAGTTAGCTCATGAAATTCTAGTTGAGGGTGGTTGGTGAGGCATGTAGAGTGATTCTATTTGTTTTAGAGTCCAAGTTGTAGTTAGTGTATTAGTTTAATGCATGAGAAATCAATTAACTCAATTAAGTGAGTTAAAGTCAGTCTAACTAGTTGTAAATGATTGTTGCACTAGTGAGAGGTCAAGTGAATTAAATCAGATTTAATTCACATGCAGTGATATGTCAAGTGACTGATGATTTACTATTAATAGTCGCATGCATTTCAATTCTGATGAAGACCCAGTTGAGAAAGAGGTTAAAGGGATGTTATCTATCAGTTGTATTATTAGTAAATTGCTGACGCACAATTAGACAACCATAGGATTTCCCATGATTTATTGCACAATTTTGGAAGGTTGAATTTCCTAATTAATAGGGATTTAGTTCTCTTAGAATTGCGCAAGAAAGGCAGGCTGAACAGAGGCAGGAAATTGGCTAAGTGTTGGTCGATTTTGTTCAGATCAGTGTAAGAAAATTGGTAGAGTGCAACAGACTCTTGTGAGAAGAGTGCATTGTATTGTTTCATGATTCCTTGGTTCATTATACAATAAAGATAGAGGGGTTTTGAGTAGCAAGCTTTCCCCAGGGAAAATATCTATGTTGTGCGATTGATTTGCTTCTTTCCCATACTTGGTGTGATTGTGCGATCATGTTTATTTTCTGCAAATATTGTAGAAGGATTCAATATCTTGTTTTAGTATATTACATGATCAGATTGAATCCATTGGTATACATTTGTATAATTTCTACGTGTTTACACATGTAGCTTTCATATTTGTGAAATGTCTGATGAAATTCCTGTCATGGCTAGTAGGGGTCGAATCTATTACTTGTCGATTTTTTTGCAAATATATCATTTTTTGGTTGTTATAATTAATCTCTGAACTTGTCATGAAGTTCTGGGTAGTGACCTGGGCTTTGGGCCTGAAAAAAGTGGCTCAAATACTAGGGACATTGGCACAAAACTGGGTAATTTAGTCCCTGGATGCAAGCATGCAGGCCCGCAGGAGCATCTAGAGCCTCCTAGACATAGGCATGCAAGATTGTGTGTACATCTAGAGGTTAAAGGGCTCAAAAGCTCAGTGGGACCTAGGGGCAGGATGTCTGAATGGTTAGGAGGGCTCCTAGGAGTGTTGTTGCTGATGTGGAAGGTATGTTTTATGTGTTTCCATTGGTTTCATCTCCTTAAGGTTACCTAAGAGGTTGAATCAGATCATAGTAGCCTCTCGTTGCATGTTTACCCTGGTTGGACGGTTACTTGGGTATCTGTGGGAGGAGGGTGTTACAATCCTCCTCCCATATCTACCTAAGTAACCAAGAAACCAGTGTAAACATGTGATGAATATTTACTATGATATTATTTGACTCCATATGTGTTAGTTAAGGAAGTGTAACTGATAGAACACATCACACTAGCCTTCTGAACCTACTAAAGGAAACCCAAGAGCCATCCCAACCTTCCAGGTAATGAGCCCCTGAGACATACTGACCTTTAGATGCATTAATCCCACAGTCGCTCCCTTGACATGGGAAAGAGAGCGACTGGGAAGCTCCATTATTTTGCACAGCATGGGCATGCATGCGACTGGGGACTTTCCCATGTAGTTCAGAGCCCGCGGCCCCGATTTCTATGCCACTTTTCCAGGCCCATAGCCCAAGTCACTGCCCATAACTCCATGACACTTTCAAAGATGAAATATAATAATGAAATAACGAAGTAAATGTAATCTCTTAAACAAGTACCTAATTGGACCCCTACTAGCCATGACGATAATTTTGTCAAACATATCACAAATATGTAATCTATAGGTTTAAACAACAAATCTGAGCATAGGGGTCTCATACTTATATGGGAATCACTAAGAAGAATTTTTGCCTCATCACATTAGCTGCACTATCATTTATTAGGCCATAGATTCATTGCTCATTCATTTACTAATCAAAACATGATGAGAGCCATACATCATTACTGCCATGAAACACATTCATAACCAATATATAGATAACAAAAATGACAAGCATAGAAAAACCATATAAGACACTTAAGAGAAAGGATATTTACCCATCAATACATGAGGAAAAGGGCTCTTATTTCCATAAGAAAAATGAAACCAAGTTTGGGACTTCCATGTTCCACCTGACCATATACATCGTTGAGCCAAATCTCTTGTCAGCCAATCACCTCCGTGCCATATTCCAAGCATGAATATGGGATCTCATAAAACACATCAATCCAAACCAAACCAAGGCTTCCAGAGGAAAAACGACCTCAACCCTCAACCAGAGATTCCATCTTATGGTCAGACATCACTAACATCGCCAGATTGGCCTCTATCCAAGTTGTCTAGGGCTCCAGAGCGTTTGTTCCAAACAGGGCTTCTAGGATTAGTAAGTCAACACAAAATTGTTGTTGGGATTCCAGAGCATTTTTCTAACCAAGGCTTCCAGGACTAGTAACTCAACCCACCAAGGGCTTCCAGAGTGTTTGTACAACCAAGGCTTCCAGGACTAGTAACTCAACCCAAGTTTTTACAGGGCTTCAAGAGTGTTTGTCTAACCAAGGCTTCCAGTAACTAATAACTCAACCCACAACAAAAGGTACATGAAAACAAACCAGAAAAAAAAACAATGAAATGAACCCACAACACCGTGGCTATCCAAGAAATCGAAAGGCTAGGAAAATCCATAGTCAATCCAGGTAATCCTCCATGCCAATGAAAAATCATAAACAAATAACCACATGCATATGCCATGCATGCCAATACTAGTGAGGAAAACATACATGCAACTCGGTACCTGCAAGAAAAACCCACTATAGTTGCTGATCCCGATGTCTTTTTGCGCTTTCCTGCTCTTCCTTTTCCTTCTTTCTCAAAAACTCCAACTATGCCACACTCTTCAAGAGTTATCCAAGAAAACTCTAAGTGTCCAAGAGTATGAGAGAGAGAGAATAAAATGAGGGATCCAAAACTGAACTGACAAAATTATGAAACTAACAAAAAGACATGAACTGACCCTCATAAGATTTTTTATTAATGAAGCCTCTAATTTATTCAATTTTCCATTATTTTCCTTCATTTTCCTCCTCACATGCAACCTGCTTCCTTTCACCTTCCTTTTCTCCTAATTTCCATTATTTTCATAAATAAAAGCCCAAAAATGCCACTTTTCCTTTCGAAATCCTTAGCCATTTCCTTTGCTAATTTGCATAGCCATAATAATCCAAATGAACACCCGCACTAGGATGTTTTTCCCAATGTTCATCTTGGAATATGTGTCCCATAACCATGGTTATTATTTTTCCTTTATTAAATTTTATTACATAGAATTTTCACGAGGGCTGTTACACCTAACCTAGGTATCAGAGACTTCGAGCAACACCTCCTCTTTAAGTATCGTAGTGACCTACACAAATACATATAATTGGTGATGGATTTCCCGGACATCTCCTCTTTGGGAGTCACTTTTTTATATGCTGTCAAAATTGAGCAAAAAATGAAGCAACAAAATAAGCAGGAGTTAGGTCTACAAATCCACTACAACAGAAACCTGGAAAAGGAAACCCTAATACAAGGGAAAAAGCAAGGAGATCCAACCTTAAGGCAAATATTCCAAGTTGTAGGTGAAGAAGGGTAATGGGAAGTAAAAAAGGGACACCAGAAAGTGGTGTGAATTCCACAAAAAACCCTAGCACAACACTAATGAATGTCGCTCAATACAATGATTGTTGGCAGAGCTTAAAGAAAAGGAAATAGAATTTGGCTCTGATTCTTATTTAGAACGGGATAAATGAAAGTGGACCATCGATGCAAAACCTAGAGTTACCATCGCAACCACAAAGATCCAACCAAAAGAGTCAAAATAACTTGAAGAGCGGGTGCGCCTCTTCCACTCACAGATGTGTGTGAAGAGTACCCCACCCCATTGCATCATTAACAGTGGGAGAAAAAAGAACCTAATGTCAGAGTATGTCATCAAGATATTGAATTTGTTAACAGTTCCACACCCCCAGCCACACACCATTGATTAGTTGAGCCATGGATGAGACATACGTGTCAACCAACAATGTTGCCTGTCCTATGGAATCAAGCCCTTGAAAGATGAGGTATTGTGTGATGTTTCCCCACATGAAGTTTTTGATGTTCTATTAGGACAAACTTATATGTGTAAATGGCATGCTATTTATGAATCTCGTCCTCATATTGCAATTTCTACTCTTAAAAGTCAGCTCTATAAGATACTAGAAGTAGTCCCAACTATTATAGTCTTATTGATCTCAACAAATTAGTGCCAAAGGTAGTCTCTCAATATGCATAGTTTGTTATATTCATGGTCCAATAGGTGAATGGAAGGTCATTGCAACCACCACAAACTTCTGCATGAGGCCTCTCTATACAATAACAACAAGTGGACAAGATTTTAGAGAGATATAGATATATCTTCGCTCCACCTATGGGGGTGATCCTACACTGTTAAGTCAAATACTCAATTGACTTGATACCTGGTGCTCCTTTACTTAATGGCCTAATATATATATGTTCTCTCTCAAATATTGAAGAAATAAATGTTAGAATCATGAGCTCATCCAAAATGACCACATTTGACCAAAATTCTTACCTTGTGGGAGTCCAATTGTATTGGTGTAGAAGAAGGATGGGAAATGGGACTCTATATTGATTATCAAGCCCTGAAAAAAATCATTGTCAAGAAAAAATACCCAATCCCCAAGATTGGTGATATTTTTGACTAACTTAAGGGTGTCAAGTTTTTAGTAAGATTTTTTTTATTTTTTATTTTTAGGCTACTGCCAAGTTCTAATTCAACAAATTGATGTATGGAAGATGAAATTCAAATCTAAAGAAGACCTTTTTGAGTTGTTGGTGATGCCCTTTTTCTTGAATAATTCTCTAATAACATTCATGAGGATGATGGATGATATACTATTGTCATTTCCAAACTCTTTTTTGGTTATATATTTGGATGGCATCCTCATCTTTAGGAGAACCTGGGTGAAGCATTTGCAGTACATTATAAAGGTCTTGAGCACCATATGACAACACAAGTTATATGCCAATTCAGGGAAATTCTCATTTGGCACACAAATAATACAATACTTGGGATATATTGTGGATGGACATGGGGCCCATGTGGACCCAACCATGATCCAAGTCATTCGAGATTCACCGACCTCGACAACTCTAACAGAACTTCATAGATTCTTAGGATTTGTTAATTTCGACCGAAGATTTTTGTTGGGATTGTCTTATATCACTTGGATCTTAAGTGAAGTGACTAAATGAATTGCAAAAGAATTTTTTTTCTAGTCTGAGTAATAGCAAATGGAGTTCAAGGATCTGAAACACTGCCTTCGCTTTGCACCAATCCTCACCTTTCCAGACTTGGAACAGCCATTTGAGATTGAGATAAATTCCTTTGACTATGTTATTGGTGTAGTCCTGAATCAACAAGGACATTTGATGGCCTATCATAGTGAAACACTCTTTGATACTATCTAGAGATATCACACCTATGATAAGGAGTCCATCGTGTAAGCCTACTGACAATGGAAGCATTATATTATGTGGAAGGAGACAAATATCCACACTGATCACAAAGATTTGCAATTTATGTAGACACAAGGAAAGTTACAAAATGATCACCATAAAAATGATCCACATACTTGCAACAATTCATTTGAACATCAAATACAAGAAGGGTAACCTTGATCATATTGTAGATTGTCTCAGTCAACCCCCAATTGTGGTGCTAACCACAATTCTTAACTCTTAAGGGCACGAGACCTCTGGTCGGCCACAATTATACAACAATGAATTTAACTTTATTACCACATACGAAATGTTGATGGCAGAAAACGAGTTCTAGAATTCAACCTCGAAGATGTGCTCTTGTGCTGGTGGGGTAACTTTATGTTCCTTCAAGCGAGTATGTTAAGCTTATATGGGAGGAAAATTACAGTTGTGTGGTTGGGCACTTTCATGTGGAGATGATTTTAACAATACCTCAAAATTATTTCTACTGGCCAAAGTTCTACAAGATGTCTAATGGTATATTAGATTATGCATTTCTTGTGCCATTGTTAAACCAACCATCCAAAATCAGGGGTTGTACACTCTTCTACCTACCCTATAAAATCCCTAGGAGTTATTCTCCATGGATGACATGTCAAGTTTTCTATGCAACAAACATGGTAATGATTGTGTGTTGGTGGTTGTCGATCAATTCCTCAAGATGGCCATGTTAGCACCATGCTAGAAGAGTATCACAACTGAAGCCACTACTAAAATCTTCTTTGATCATGTTTGGATTCATTTTGGGCTACCTCAAATAATTATCTCAAATAGGGACAACAGGTTCCTCAACACCTTTTGGTCTAGCCTATGGTCTCTCATGGATACCAAGTTGACCAAATCGACTGTCTTTCATCCCTAATAACATGGTTAAAGAAAATTGGTCAAAATGATGATTGTGCATATCTTTTGCATGTAAAACTCCAAGCATCCCCACACATGGGATGAAATGATTCCATATGTTCAACATAGGTATAAAAAATAACTCCAGAACTCTATTGGATACAATCATTTTCAGGTGTGCTTGGGGTCCAACCATTGGCCCTAATTGATGTAGTTATGGCCATTACACCTTCACTGAAAAAGTATTCCCATGCTCAAGTCGAGGTAGATAGGGCATCCAATTTTTTTAAGTGAACCAAACATCTCCAAAAACAGGTCCATGAAATACTATAGAAAGCCAGTGCCAAGTACAAGTAGTGACATGACCAACATAGGGTTCCACATAAGTTTTAGTTTGTTGATAAGGTGCGGTTACATTTACAAAAATAGCACCTCATGGGCCCCATAGTAAATTTTGACCACTCTGATATGGGTCTTACACAATCATAAAGGTTGTGGTAGAAAATGATTTTGAATTAAGCATTCCCTCTTTCCTTGGATTTCACCCATTGTTTAATGTGGAGGTATTTTGACCATATTTTCCACATCTAAAGGACACCTTAGCGGTAGACAAAAAACTAACACCCAAAAAACTAGATCTTTATTAAATTGAAATGTCTAAAATGGATCAAATCATGGGCACTAAGACAAAGGATACTTGCCAGCAACACATGCAAATCTATGGGGTTGTGAAAGTAGGGTAACTTCTTCACCTAGGTAAGTGGCTCACCAAGAGCCAAATTCAACAAAAGTCTCTCCACCTGATGGGGGCACTCAACGCAACGTAAAAAATTGCTTGTGAATGTGGGGAGGGCTGATACAAGTGGATATTGATGGCCACCCACCTATTCCACTGGCTCAAAGCACAATTCTCCATCTTGGCAGTTTTTTATATTTTTTTGGGTCCTAAATTTATGGGGCCATTTTGAGGCCCTAAATGACATTTTTTTGATGTGAAAATGGCCCTATAAATATCCATAAATATGGCTTGGGCCTGCTCAAAATGTGTACTTCTTGGCTAGACCTTTCCAATGGGCTACTAAGTGTGCCAAATAGAGATCATATGAAAAATTTACGACCTTGGGAAGTTGATGTACCAATTAACCCCATTGGGCCACAAATCTTTTGGGGTTTCAACACCTAAGATTATTTTTTTGGATGTTTAGGGTTTTCTCATTGATTTTTGATGTTAAAAAGGGGCTTTTAGCTTCATTGTAATATCTTTTTCTAATGCATATAACTTCTATCTATCTCTGTTCAAGGATAACTACCACCATTCTAACCAGTTTGTGTTCTAGAATATTATGCTATTCCATTAATTAATTAAAGTTGGGTTTCCCCCACATTATTATAATCTATGTTATATTTCTCTCTATGTATTCCATTTACTTTCCTGTATTTCATTTCATTACTTGTATGGCCCCAGATTAGTTGGGGACTCAGTCATAAGGTACATTCCCCTAGCATTAAGGGATAAAGTGCCTAGGTGGGAAAAAGTGTTGAGAAATATATAAATAGAGAACCAAGAGCTTGCGCCAAAATATAAATAGAAATAGGTAGTTAAAGGACAATGTGGTGATTAAATAGTTATAAAAATTATATAAGCCATCAGAGAACATGAGTGAGGGTAGCACATGCGTAAGGAGAGCATAAGCACGTGGAGAGCACATATGTGAAGTGAGTATGAAAACTATGTGAGAGTAGAGGATAACTGTTGGAGATCTGATCTAGTAAGAGAAGGGATAAAGAGCATAGAGAGAGTGTATTAGTAGATATGAGAAATATCATGATTGAAATAAGCGTAAGCAGAAGATAAATGCTTGAGATATGAGCCAATGAAGAGGGTGTCGATAAGAGCGAAACATTATGCAATATGTTAAATGAATATATGTGAACTAGGGATAGTGATTTGTTGTCGAGGATAAAAACAATGAAGCAAATCTAGATTAAATATTATTGTCCATGTGAGAATTGAAGAAAGTGCGTCTAGATCCAGTCTATAAATGTGATGAAACAAAGGTCTAGGAGGTAAAAGACATTATATAACCAAATCCAGAGGGTATTGGTGTCTCCTGTAAGTTGGTGCTTCAAAATTTGAGGGGATTGGTGTCTCTTGCAAATTGGTGCTTGTAACTCCGAGGGGATTAATGTCTCTTTTAAGTTTGTGCTTGCAAATCTAAGGGGATTGGTGTCTCCTGCAAGTGAGAACTTGAAAATATAAGGGGATTAATGTCTCATGTAGGTTTGTGCTTATAAAGATTGTAATAATAGGCTGGTGTGTGTTTTGATCAAATAATTAAAAGTAGTTTTGTGGTTTTCTCCTTGGTGGGTTTCCACATATATCCCGTGTTCAATGCTCATATTTGGCTGGTGTATTATTCTTTGATTGAATGTATTAAATAGTGTAAAACTATAATATACTGATTCACCCCCCTCTAAGTATTATTGTTAATCCAATAAATGGTATTATAGAAGGTTCCTTCAAGAAAAATTTAACCATTGGAAGGTAGATCTTAAGGGAATAAATGGATGATCGAGATGGATACTTCATAAACAAAGATCCTCTCTTTGATGGGACCAATTAGACTTTTTGTAAGATAAGAATGAGTGATTATTTAATCTCTCTTATTTTTGACATTTGGATGTCTATTTAATATGGATACAAAACTCCAACAACTCCTCTAGCAGATCTAGATGGAAGAAGTTCCTTTACAAACAATGCAAAGGTAATGAATGAAATTTTGTGTGGTCTTTCTGAACCTGAATTTGTTGAGGTAATGCATGGTAAATATACAAATGATATCTGGGATAAGTTCTTGAATAGCTATAAAGGAGATGATAAGGTAGAGAAAGCTAATATTCAAACACACACTGAGGTTTGAAATTCTAAAGATGAAAATATTGCAACATTATTTTTTATATTTGATGAAGTTGTAAACACCATTAATGGTATTGATGAAAATTCTGGTGAAATAGTTGTTATTAAAAAATTATTGATATCTTTTTCTATGATATTCAATGCCAAAATTTCAGCTATTGAGGAGATGAAGGATTTAGAGACTTTAGATATGGAATAACTACATAGACTACTCGCATGATATGAAATGGGGATTGGAAAAGAATGGTTAGGACCAAAGGAGGTTTCCTTCAAAATCTCAAAGAAAACAAAAGAACATCAATATTGCTGTAGGCATGCATCAGATCCAGAGGTAGGTTAATTCATGAGGAAGTTGAAAAGAGTATATGACCGTAGTATAAGTTACATGTAATTTTTTTTTATTTTGGTAGAATTGTCCATTGTTCTTCTCAATGTCCTTATCCTAAAGTAGAAGACCATGAAAAGGAAGGAAATCATAAGAATATAAGTAGATCTCATAAATATAAGAAGGAAAAGTCTCAGAAGAAGAAAAGCTTATATTCCAAGGAAGACAACTGCTCATTAGAAGCGAGTAATGAACAAATATATGATGAAGAGAAATATGAATCCCTATTCATGGCCATACAAACTGAGTATAACTACACATATAATTCATATCTTGAGGAAGAAGTTGAAGGGGAACTTGACCTTGAAGGATATTTTATTAGTGCTCTAGATGAATTAAGGAAGGCCATAAGGAAGAACAAAAGGTTGAAGTAACAATTTCTAGATGTTGGAAAAGAAAATCATTGTTCTCATGAATAATCAAATAATCTCCAAAATGTTCAATTAGAATAAGTAAAAGGAACTGAAGAAACCCTAATAAAGGAGCTAAGGGACATGAAAAATATTAGAAGATGAGAATGAATCTTTGATAAATGGGTTATCTAAGAAGCATGAAAAGAGAGATCCATAATTTAAATGAGGAAGCAATCATCCACTTGAAGATCCAACTTTAAGAGGCAAAGAGAAGAGAAGAAATCCTTTCAAATCAACTGACAAAATGGTAGAGAAGTTGCAGGAGGCTTGAAGTAGAGGTATTTTTTGTAAGAAAATACTTAGAGAAAACTAGATCTTATGTGGATTTGAAATTAAGATTATAAAGGGCTCTTAAACCCTCGACAATATCCTTATTCACCATCAATCAAGATAGGTCTAGGTTTTAAAGAGCACCATGAGATCTCAAAAGGGAATCTGAGCACAAATTCCCCACAAAAATGAGAGCCTATCGGTAGTTCAAATGAACTCAATGGAAGGTCTAGCGAAATAAACAAAGGCACTGACAAAAATAATAACCAAAAAAGAAATGATCCCATCAACTCCACAAATGATACATAAGGTAAATCAAAGAATCAATAAGACAATAAAAAAGGGTTTAGCAGAACCATTCCTCCACAAAGGCCATACACTTTCAAATACACAAATATATTTCATGGCTACTATTTCTCATGTCATAACTTTGGTCATAAGGCTATAAATTGTAGATCCCATAGATATATGAGAAATGAAAATGTTAGACCTAGTATGTTATTAATGCCTATATCTAGGAATTCCTATACTGATAAGACCAATGCATTTTATCCTCTCCTTGATGAAACTGTAGAAATTTTACAACAAGCATGTATATCATGGATTCAATACGATCTAACAATGTACTAAATTTTAATATTGAATCGCTTCTACAAATCAATTGTGGAATTAAAAACACAATTTCCAATCACATGAAGCGAAGAAGTATCAATCAAATCACAACAAAGATAATTTCCCAGGGAAAGCTTGCTTCTAAAAACCCCTCTATCATATATTGTATATTCCACAAGGAATCATGAAAAAATTACATACAACTATTCTCACAAGATCCCTCCTTTATTCAGCTAATTGTATCACACTGATCCAGACAAAATTGGGACAATACTTAGCCAATTCTCAGCCTGCCTTCAACCTGCCTTCCTACACCGCGCTGAGTATCATGGGCATCCTGTGGTGTTTTAGGTGCACCTGGGTAGGCTGCTAATATCGAAACTAATAGTTACACTTCCCTTTCAGCTAGATCTCAACAGGGTCTCCATTGGAATTGACATGCATGCAACTAATAATAGTAAATCCTCAATTGCATGTGAGATCACTGATTGTGAATTAAATAATATTTAATTCACTTGATATCTCACTAGTGTATCTAATAATTACAACTAGTACAACTAAGTTAAACTGATTACAACCCACATTAACTAATGCACCACTACACTTCGAACTCTGTTACAACTAGAACTACTTTGCATGCCTCACCAACTACCTCTAACTCTAAATTCATGAGTTAGCTGAGTTTATCACACTCAATTAACTATTACAAGTTATTTTGAGACTAGATTACATTTTATTGTCCAACTTAATTAAGGGATAACTAAAATAGACATGCACCAAATTTAGCCCTGTGGGCCCCACCCTAGTGTAGGTGCTTAAGGCACTAGGCGTGGGCGCTGAAATTTTCCTGTTGAATTTCAATAGAAACTGAATGTTATATTTTAATAATTTTGGGCATGTTGTACTGTACAACAACCCTCCCCATTTTTTAAATTTTAGAATAAAATCCAATTTAAAAATAGGCCCCCTTTTATATATCTTTTTCCTAAATAGAAATAAAAGATCCATGGATAAAATAATGCATATCACATTCTTATTTACAAAGTGTACAAACTTTAAAAAACTTTCCGATCCAATGACTTAGAAGACCTTCTAACATATTTGAACATATTAGAAAGACTTTATACTTAATAATATGTTAAGATGAATAGTAATCGTAATCAGAAATTCGGAGAAGTTCTTTTAAAGAGTTGTTATTGCTTTGATAAGTTCCGATGCGATCGTGCTCAATCGCAATCGTATTTCGGAATAGTATTAAGTATTGCACTTTTCTATTGTTTCGAGAAAAGTTAAACATTGCATTCCTTTCGTTAAAAGTTCCGATGCGATCGCGCTCAATCGTAATCGCATTTTCGGAGATAGAAATTAATGGTCCATTTCATTTTAAATCTCCGATGCAATCGGGATTGAGTAGGAAGCATTATCACACTTCCTTTTTAAACAAATTGCAATGCGATTGTCGCAATTGGAAAATCGACAATGAATTATATTGTATTATTTTGCGCACCATTGAAGACTTGCGATGCGATTGTTATTTCGCATTATATTTATTACCCGCATCTCAAATAATCAAAAGTGAATTTTAACATTTATTCCAAGCATGCACCGATATCTGATTGTACGTTATCATTAATTGAAAATCAAACAAAAGATCGTGGGTTATTTTGTTTTCAATCCGTGAATGAGACCCCTTGGAGAGCATTTATGTTGTAAATATGAGGAGATTAGATGGTAATTAAATAAACGGATCTTTGGATAGTTGTTCTCGTTATTATGTTTTATTTCGGCTGAAGGCATTCATTTGAATTGCAGAACAAAAGTTCGAATCCTTTCATTCGCTGAACCAAAGAGAATTTTCTCAATACTGAAATGTCAAAGAGAAGCAGAAAATCTAAACCTGCTTTAGTTGGAAAAGCTCCTATATTGACCATGCCACCTAAGGAGAAACTGGCGAAGCTCAAGCTAGTCACAGACAACTCTTGTCAAGGACTGGGAAATATGACATGGGAGAATGTATACAATTTGATTGAAAAAGAGAAATCTAGGGTTATTGTGCCTAAATCAACTGTTCCCGATGAAGAAGACTCAGAATCTTACTTTGAAACTCAACTCAGTGCATTGGCAAATTCATTTTTACACCGAGTAGCTGCCTGGGCAAACATTTTTCCCTACTATGATGTTATCAGATGGGTCATTGACAATGTGACCATTCAAAAAAGGACTTTTGTTTATGCTTCTAGATCAGTGTTTAGGTCATTCAGGGTAGAAGATATTGAAGCAATGTACCATCTTCCCAATCCGCAAAAGATTTACAACAAAGACTTCCTTAAGGAATATGTTGCAGAACATCCAAACCAGGCAAAGCCAATCAAAGAATGGAGGAGTAAACCTGAGAAAAATAAGCAGGAGGCATCAGGTATGTACTCTGTAGAGTCTCTCGCACCTCCATATTGTTATGCCGTAGCGATGATGTGTAGGTTGTTTGGAAACGATAACTCTGCTAGATTTTCTATTCAAATGGTCCCGTTAATTCATTCTGCTATTAATTCTGAAATTATGGATTGGGTTGTCATTTTTTCGGATAAGATAGCCATTTGAATTCTAGAGTACAGAAAAGACAAGAATTCATGGAATTCCACCCTTTCCATTTTTGTGCTTATATTTTATACGCCCTCTGTTTCAATTCTGAGTTCCCCATGCTAGGTTGGAAATGGACTCCAAAAGAACCTATCCCTATTCATGTGTATCACAATTTCTTATGGAAAGAACATTTCAAACTTCATCTTTACAGAGTCTGCCATGGTTTTATAATTCCAATTTACCAAACCGTTTTTGGGCATTACCCTCCTAGACTTTCCAATAAAGCCAAGAATGATTTGTCTTCTATCGGAGATTGGTTTGGGGAATAAAAATTCACTTATATCAAAATTTTTGGGAGTATTGTTCAGCCACATATCCTTCCCCTATACGTTCTAGATAAGCTGTTAGATCAAGAGATTTCTTATCAACTAATAGTGGAAGGAATGTCTAGGGTTTTGAAAAGCAATAAAAAGCTTATGTGGCCTACCTTCCCTTTCAAGTGTGGTGACTATACTCTTAATAGTTTCACTCATGCTGAGAAAGAAGTTGGTAAGATTGTTAATTCATTCTACGTGAGTTACGAAATTATGGATTGGGGCACGTATTTTGTCGGATAAGATAGCCAATCGGTGAATTCTAGAATATAGAAAAAACAAGAATTAGGGAATTCCCACCCCTTTCCATTTTGTGCTTATATTTTGGACGCCCTCTTTTTTTCAGTTCGAGTTCCCCATGCTAGGTTGGAAATGGACTCCAAAAGAACCTATCCCTATTCATGTGTATCACAAATTATTATGGAAAGAACATTTCAAACTTCATGTTTACATAATCTGCCATGGTTTTCTAATTCCAATTTACCAAACCATTTTTGGGCACTTCCCTCCTAGACTTTTCAATAAAGCCAATAATGATTTGTTTTCTATCGGAGCTTGGTTCGGGGAAGAAAAATTCACTTATATCAGAATTTTTGGGAGTATTGTTCAGCCACATATCCTTCCCCTATATGTTCCAGATAAGTTATTAGCTCAGGAGATTTCTTATCAACTAACAGTGGAAGGAATGTCTAGAGTTTTGAAAAGCAATAAAAAGCTTATGTGGCCTACCTTCCCTTTCAAGTGTGGTGACTATACTCTTAATAGTTTTTCTCATGCTGAGAAAGAAGTTGGTAAGATTTCTGATCTTAATTTTTCAACAATTCCTGGAAGACAATACGACCCAAGGAAAGTGGCGTATGATTTTACTACCTCTGTTTCGATTGCCCGGTTTGAACATGAACCAGACATTTTTGATGATTTATTTGTTTCTGTGGATAATATATCCCAAGTTTTTGATTCAGCCAAGTCCAAGTTGCAGCCTGAGGACATCAAATTTTTTTTGTTGTTTAGAAGTTAGAGGT
The DNA here is from genome assembly GCA_034641835.2 of Pinus albicaulis. Taxonomy (NCBI): domain Eukaryota; kingdom Viridiplantae; phylum Streptophyta; class Pinopsida; order Pinales; family Pinaceae; genus Pinus; species Pinus albicaulis. The sequence continues at coordinate 1,362,347,265 of CM076584.1, forward strand.
TACTTAAAGTGCCTCTTGATCAGTTGAGAGCTCCCACATAGGAGAAAGCATCACAACAAGCAGGAAGTACTTCTGGTAAAGAAGTAACAGAACCTGATCCTGTCCTGGGGAAAAAGGATGACAGCAGCAAAGCTGACACTGCCAAAACAGAAACAACTGTTCAAAAAGATATACATAAGCCTTTAGTTCAAACAGAAAAAGGGAACACGGGTACTGATGCCCAAATACATATTGAGAAAGGAAGCACAAAAAGTAAAAACACTTAACAGGCACCCAAGAAAGATATAAACAATAATGCAGGTTCACAACTTGGAGGACAAATAGATACTGAACTGGTTGTTTCTCCTCATTTGCTAAATCAATATCAACAATTTTCCCAGCAGATAGGATTGCAAAACACTCCTCAAGTTGATAATCCCAAAGATCAGGATGTAGAAATTATTCCTGAAAACCCCACTGGAGAAATTATGCTGAAGATAGAAGAAATCCCTCCTTTAGATATATTCTACAGTCCCAAACATAGGGCCGTAGTAAGAAAAAAAAGGAAAAGGAGGAATATAGATCAAGATGCACTTTTGACATCACAGGAGGAACTTCTAAATATTGTTTATAAAAATGCTGAGGTGGATCCATATGAGGATCTCACCAAATTATCTCAGTATGCTGGTGCCTATAGTGCTACCACTATAGATAAAGCTTCCGAAGTTTCACAGTTGGTAAAACAAAAGGATATGCAAATTACCATTTTTGAAGAACAGATTGCAGGAGATCAACAAAAGATTATTCAGTTGGAACAGCAAGTACAGGATGCAGAACTCAGAACTAAACAACTAGAAGAGAAACTCAGCCTTGAAAATAAGAAAATTGATGAACAAGCCTTGGACAAACAACAACAGTTGAATCAAGAGGTAGAAAAGCTACAAAATCTTTTACAAAGTGAGAGAAATTCAAATATTGAACAGGAAAAAACGTTCCAATCAGCATTGGACAAGTTCAAGGAGTATCCTAAGTTACCCCAATTCATAACTGAATCTCTTGAAATAAAAAAACTGTTATCTCAACAATTAAATGAATTTTTTCTACAGTTAACACAAATTGAGCCTTTGTGCGAAGTAACATCATCTTTGATAGATAAATCAGTCACTCTTAGGCAAGAAATTGAGGATGCTGATGATAAAATTTCCGAGTTCCTTTCATGGCAGGATACAGAGCAGGGAAGAAAAGCTAATCTTCCTAGAATTGAAGAAAGACATAAAGAAATTTTAATTATGGAATGGGAACAACAGTTGATGAAATCAAAAAGAGCCATATCAAGGGCTAAAGGTTTAATGAATAATACAACACAATTTATTAATGACAGTTTGTATGCTACCAATTTGATCTCAGATTGTACCCCAGGCGAATTACCTAAAGTGAAAGAAGCTGATTCTAGGTGGAAGGAAGAGATAAGGAATAAAAATCAACAGATTAGCAAACTTCAAGGAATTTCATGGGATAATATGTGGACTTATCTGATCAAGCCACACATCCAACAGATGGCCATCAAATTCCTTTCGAATGCTATTCAATGTATCATTCCTGAATTCTCTGATGCTACATACACTGGGTAGTTACATTCAAAAATGAGTCGGCCAACAGAAGTCCAAGATATGCTCAATATTTGCCACCTTCGCACATCTACCTCAATTGATGATCAATGAGCTAGTCTACTACAAGCTTGCATTTCAGTTTTAGATATTTTATTTTAGATAGATTCTAAAAATAGTTTTAGTTATTTTGTTTTATTAAGTACCTATTTAAACCCCTTTCATGCATTTAGAAATGGGTCCTTAATTTGTAATATTTTTGACTTGGGGATTACATTTCTGTACTCCATTTACTATTATATTCTTTTATAAAGGATCACATCTAGTGATTCTGTGTGGAATTATTTTTAAGAGATGCATTTCTGTACCTTGGAGTTGATTTTGCATTGGGATTGCTGGATCAGAGTATCAGATTGCATTTGAAAGTCTCAAGATGGATATGGTATTTCTATCTATTCACTGTTAATTTCTTTTGTCATATGATCTTCTCTTTTAAATTTTCTATCGTTTATATGTACTTCGTTTCACAATATTTCTTTATTATATCATTTTTGAGTATATTGGAAATATTCATCTTTCATAGTGTATGTAAATGATATACAATGATGAATACAATATGTTAATATAACTCTGTTTAATTACTTAAACAAAGTTATCTTTATTTGTTGCTGTACATTTCAATTAAGCTGTAATACATTTTTATGGTTATTGTTCAATTAAAACGATTTAAAGTTGTATTCACATATGATACCCGGGTTAGTTTTAGAATTTCTTTATCAGTATTTAAATTAGATTAGTTAGTATTTTCATTTCAGTCATTTAGTTCCATTTTCCCTTTCAATCAAACATTCCATTACCAAACCATTCAAGTTATTAGGAAACTGGTCCTATAAATCCAGTTGGAGCCATCATTCCAAACGGAAAAGGAGCTATCTTACGGTCCCGACCGGGTGGTTATAGTCCAATGTTTAAAGCAGCGATTTTCGAGGCTTCAACATTTTTGGTGCTAGAAGGAGGGCCACAAGCTATCAATGGCAGATAAATCGAAATCCGAAAGCCATTCTAAGAGCACATCACCCTCATCACCTTCAATTTCTTCCTCATCTCAAATCACAATAGAAGAAATTGAGAAAAGTATTCAAACACCCACTACCAAAGTTTTAGAACAATCAGATAATCCAACTTCTGAATCCCCTGAGGTTGAGGCCTTGACTCATAAACTTCAAAGTTTCTCATTATCATTAGAAGAATCAGAATTATCTGAAGGTAGTGTCACTTCGCAGTTTGTTTCTTCCAGACCTATTACTAGATCACAAATTGAAAAACTTGGAATTTCCCCAAAAGAATTTCCTATACCTAGTAGAGTCAAAGTAAGAAAAAATCCATCGGAAATAGAAAGTGGTACCAGTTCTTCATTGCATATTCAATCATCTATTTCCCAAGCTCCAAATCAAGAAAGTACAGTAGTCTCATCTACATTTTCTCAATCTTCCTCCTCTGCTCAAACTTCATCTGCTCAATATTCATCTCCTCAAACCACATCTACTCAAATGTTAATTGTCTCTTCTGGTACTTCAACAGTTACTACTAATATACCAGTTATCCCTTCTACTTCATCTATCATCGTCACAAGAATGGCACAATCAGCACAAAGACCATGGACCAGACTAGGAGCTGTGAATATGGCTGCACCTTTGCATGATCTACCTGATCATCCTGAAAAATGGCTCCCAAAGTTTAGTCCAGATAATGGTGTATCAGCAGAAGAACATATCAACAATTTCATGCTTGCTATAAATTGGAATCAAGTGGAGCATGAAGATGTTGTAGTTCAATTATTTCCCTATACTTTACAAGGAATAGCAGGATCCTGGTACTTTTCCTTACCTGCTGATTCTATCACTGATTGGGATATGTTTGAGGAGCAATTTTTAACTAAATATGGAGATGATAGATCAGTTGCTACCTTAATTAATGATCTCTCCAATTTAAAGACTCAATCAAAGGAACCCATTAAAGCCTTTAACTCACGATTTAATAAAATCTTGAACAAGATCCCTGCAACATCTAAACCAAGTGAACAAGTTAGAAGTGAATGGTACATTAACGCTTCACCCTAAAATATAGCAATTTTCGTAGATAGAGCTGCAAAGCCAACTTTAGCTGAAAATATGAAGGAAGCTATTTCAGTGGAAAAGCAGATGATTTCTCTTGATAAGAAAAACGCTGTTGATGAAAGAAAATCAAAGAAAGTCACTTTTAAAGATGATTCCAAGAAAAAGACACCATAAGATCCTTATGACATGGAAGGTTTACAGAAGGTGCTCAAAACCATGTCTAATGAGATGGTTGAGATCAAGAAGCAGGTAGCAGAAACGTCTACAAAGAGACCATTTAGAAATTTCAGGAGAAATCAAAGTGAATAAAAACCTCCCAATGCAATTTCCAATGCAGAATGAGAAGATGATGAAGAAGAAGAGAATATTCTAATATCGGACGAAGAAGATGAAAGAGAAGAAGGAGTTGAACTAAATGGAATGTGGGATTTTATTCTCCCTAATTCAGATAGTGACATGGAACAAGAAGCTATGCCTGTAAGTACTAGGATCAAATCTACATCGGAACCTGTTCAAACTGTTTCAAAGAAGAAAAATACAACTCCAAGTACCAAAGACAAAATTCCTGCCAAAAATACTTCTTCATTACCCACTCACAATCAGCCATCGTCTCCCAATCCTCCCACATCATCATCCAAAACTCTGGTAGTATCAGATCCGATGGATTATAATATTGTTGAGGACATGAAAAAGACTAGAACGAATATCTCATTACATGAACTTAGCAAACTCAAACATCAAAAAAATTTGTTATTAAAAGAATTAAATGCTACACCTATTGCTCCTCTTCCAAGTGGTGTAGTAGCTAAAGCAGCTAAAGGGACTGGTAAGCCACCAGACAAAGTAGATGCATCTGGCACTGTTCTTATTAGAGAAATATTAGGTTCCCAGACACCTCCATTTCTGCTAACCTATGAAATCTACAATAAGAATTTGCATAATTGTTTGATTGATTTGGGAGCATCTTCCAATATAATGCCTTCTTCAGTTTGTGCTAAGTTGAATATTGAACCTCAGAAGTCTGCTGTTCATATTGTACAATTGGATCGCTCCAAGGTTCAAGTTATTGGAGAAATCAATTTAGTCACCATTAGACTAGCTTCTGACCCTAGGATTGTCCAAAGAATTGATATTCTAATTGCAGATATTCCAGAATTCTATGGGTTAGTTTTAAGCAGGGACTGGTCTATGAAACTTAACAGTTATATCTCAACCAATTATTCACACATCTGGCTTCCCTACAAAGGGAAACCTAATCAAATCAAAGTCGAACGAGAGAAACATATGACTCACAATGTAACTGAATTCGAGCAACCGAATGAACCTGTAGCTTTCAACAATAATATTCTTGGAGGTTATTCTATCGAGTATTTTCTTGGAAATTTTACTGCACCACAATCACCATTCTCTGTAAATACTTTTGTTTCTCAAATTGAAAATTTTTCGCAATCAGATTCTTCCAGAATTGTAAATATTTCTAATTCTTTTGTAGATAAACCCATAGATAGGAATTTATTTTGGTCATTATATTTTGATGGATCAAAATCTAATAATGGAGCAGGAGTAGGATGCATCGTAATTGATCCAAATGGAGAGAAGACTATGCTATCATGTAGATTAGAATTTGAGTGTACTAATAATATTGCTAAATATGAAGCTTTGATTCAAGGACTTTATAAGGCCATAGGGTTAGATGTAAAATACCTGAAAATATATGGAGATTCCGAAATTGTCATAAGACAAGTAAGGAATACCATCCATTGTATTTTAGGACATCTTAAACACTATCAAACCCTAGTATAGGATCTTACCACTCAATTTCTAGCATTTAATATTTCTTCTATTCCCAGGAATCAAAACACATCAGCTGACTTGTTAGCTAATGTTGCATCTAAACTCCTTCCTGGTGAATATTGCAGTCTTGATAGATTTTCAGTAGAGTTAATTTTTCGTCCATCTGTCCCAGATAATATCACTAACTGGAGAGTATTCTACCATGATTAAGATATTTTGAATTTCTTAACTTCTGAGAAATCATACGATGAAAAAATTATTGATGAAGATGATCATGATCTGCAAATTACTTCAAGAAATAATGAATATCCGATTCCCAAATCTGTTGTTAAACTAGAAGATCTTTATGATATTAAATACAGGTTCAAGAAAATTACTAATGCCAAAATTCAAAGTTCAACTTTGACGTTTGAATTAGTCAATCTTGGATCTGATTCTAAACCCCAGAATCTTAATCTAGGTCTCAATTTAACTCTAGAAGAATGATATGCTTTCATTAAACTTCTGAGTAAATACAAAAATGTCTTCGCTTGGAATTATGAATATTTAAAGACTTATGATACTTCTGTAATTCAACACACAATTCCAATGCTATTTGATGTTAAACCTATGCAACAAAAATTAAGAAAGATTCATCCAAATATTCAAGATCAAATCAAAACAGAACTCAACAAACTTCTGAAAGCCAAAATCATTTTTCCTGTAAGGCATTCCAATTAGGTTTCCAATATAGTACCTGTTAGGAAAAAAAATGGCGATATTAGAATTTGTATTGATTTTAGGAATTTAAACAAGGCATGTCGAAAAGACAATTTCCCATTGCCAACTATGGAGCAAATTCTCCAAAAGGTAGCCGGTTCTAAACTCATGTCCTTCCTTGACGGATTTTTCAGGGTATAATCAAGTTCTGGTACATCCAGATGATAGGTTGAAAAATACTTTCAGGACCAAATGGGGAACTTATGCTTATCAGAAAATGCCTTTTGGTTTAGTGAATGCAGGAGCTACTTTCCAGAGAGCCATGGACATAGCATTTAAGGTTATGATTAATAGATCACTGTCATTTATCTTGATGACTTAATAGTTTATTCAAAGAAAATATCCAATCATCTACAAGATCTGAAACAAATATTTAAAATATGTAGAAGATTTGGTATTTCATTAAACCCAAAGAAATCTTTCTTTTCTCTTGATCAACGAAAACTCTTAGGGTTTGTTGTGTCAAAAGATGGTATATATATTGATCCTGATAGAGTTAAAGAAATTTCTGACATTTCTTTACCTCACAATAAAAAGTCCATGCAATCATTTCTAGGTCAGATTAATTTTGTAAAAAGATTCATTCCATATTTTTCTTTAATTGTTTTGCCTATGTAGAATATGATTAGGAAAAACTCAGTGTTCAAATGGGGTCATAAAGAAAAAGAAGCCTTCAATGCAATCAAGAAGGAAATTATTGATGCAGTTGCATTGAATACTCCCAATTTTTTCAATGATTTAATATGTATACTTTGGCAACCGAAACTTCTTATGCTGTTCAATGATCAAAAAATAGAAGCACCGATTTCTTTCTTCAGCTCAAATCTGCAAGGGCTAAGATGAATTATTCTGATGTTGAAAAACAAGCTTTCGCTGTATTTAAGTCAATCAAGCATTTTAGGCCTTTTCTCTTAAAAACACACACAAAAGTGATTGTTCCTTTCTCAGCAGTAAGACAATTACTAATTCAAAGAGAAGTAGGAGAAAAAAGGGCTAATTGGGTGACATCTTTGCAAGAATATGATATTGACATTAAACAAGCAAAGATTGTTAGAGGACAAGGTTTTTGCAGATTATTAGCAGGAGCTCATAATATTCCAAAAATCAAGATTCAGATAATGCTATTCAAGTAAGTCAGATAAGTGTTACAGATTCTGAATCTCAGTATGTTGATCTGATATTTTACTTGAGAAATGGGTATGCTCCTTCTAATCTCAGCTATAAGAATAAACGTGCTTTAAGATTGAAGGCTACTAAATATGAAATCATTAATGATGTGTTATTCAAAAAGAATTATGATTCAATCTTACTAAGATGTCTTGAAAAGCAAAGAAGGTTTTGCAGGAATTACACGATGGACCAGCAGGAGGTCATTTTGGAGGCGATACCACAGCCCACAAAATTATTCATGCTGGATATTAGTGGCCTACCCTTTTTAAAGATACACATGATTACGTGAGAAAATGAAAAATTTTCCAAACTGCTAGTGGAAGACAGAGGAAGCTAGCTTTTCCTTTGCAACCAGTAAACATTGAACAACCATTCGAGCAATGGGGGCTTGATATTATTGGTGAGATAGTTCCTCATTCTTCCAAACAACACAAGTACATTCTCACATCAACATATTACTTCACAAAATGGGTAGAAGCAACTCCTCTAAAGGTAGCCAACTCTGACGCAATTATTGATTTCATCGATCAATTCATCATTACTAGGTTTGGTGTACCTAACGTTCTGGTCTTTGACAATGCATCTTATTTTTCTGGTAATAGTATAGTGGAATTTGCAATTAAGAGAGGTTTTTGATTGAAATATTTAGCAAACTATTATCCATGGGGTAATGGTTTAGTTGAATCCACTAACAAAAATCTCCTCAAAATCATTAAAAGGACTATTGATCAAAGCCAAAAGAACTAGCACAAGTCTTTAATCTTTGCATTATGGGCTGATCATATTACTCTTAAAGCTTCTATTGGAACTTCACCTTTCAATTTAGTTTATGGTAAAAAAGCTATGATACCATCAAATCTAGCTCTTCCATCATTAGCCCTAGTGCAATTCATTGAAGAAAATCCTTCCTCATCCATTCAATTGAGATTTGATCAAATCCTAAAATTAGAAGAGGATAGAGAGAAAGCAAGAAGTGTTCATGAAAAACATCAACAACTTGTTAAATCGTCTTTTGATTCAAATTCCACCGGCTCAAAAAATTTGTCAATTGGTGATCTAGCTCTAAAATGGGATAAAGCACGTGAACAAAAAGGTAAGCATACCAAAATTCAGAAGATGTGGCTTGGACCATTTTAGATTGCTGAAAAGATAGGCTCATATACATTCATTACTGATATTTAACGGAAAGAGGGGTCTCTTCCTGTAAATGAAACTGTCTTAAAAATTCTTTTCATAAGAAGGTAACCCTTCTTACTTGCTTTGTATTCCTTTCTGCAATTTTCTGATTTGTTTGTGAATAAAAGTTGTTAATAGTCTTTAATTGACTTTTTACTATTAAGAAGATTGTCTTAGAAAGAATGTTATAAATACTTATTTTAAGTAAATAAGATTTTTAGGAAATTGATTACAATTTTTATATAGTTTTAAATAAAATGTTAAACTTTGAAAGTTTGTTTTTAAAACATTTGCACTTAGAATCTTCTGAAACTTTAAAAAAAGAAAATGTAAATCATTTTAATTTTATTAAACGGAGAAAAGGTTATCTTTAAAAAGTAAAGACTTTTTCAAGCTTTGGAAAACAAAAAAACTGCATGTGAATTATCATCCATTTATTCTTAAGGATACAACTATTTCACCCCATCCCATTTCGATTGTGATTTTTAGAATGTAATTACAAATAAATTATATGACCAAATTTAGGAGATAAGAGGTCTCATCACGAGCACACAGCACCATGATCATAGGAAGTAATGGCTTCGCGTTACCAATGCGCATGCAAAACATGGTAATGACTTATAAATTAAGACAAGGGGTCTCATCACGAGCCGATTGTTTAGTTTAATTACGACTAGTGAATGGCATTGATACTAGCGGCTACCAAGCCCGAACAATGGCTCTTAAATTAAGAAAAATAAATAAAAAAGACAAAATATGAGAAAATATGTCTTATGAATTTATTTTTAAAGAGTCATAATCTTAATTGGATAGACAATGAATGGTCGATGGTTAAAATGTAACCACTGTCGAGACTATGAACGATTTTCTTTAGCCAATGGAGGGCAATACCTATGATAATGGAGTATATTACATAAGATAAACTTGAAAAAATCCACTTACTTTATTATTATCAACCAATCGAAGCTTAAGATAACTTAAAATGTTTTATCCTTGAAGAATTACAAAGAAATTGTAAATGATTTTTTATTCTTTTTTCATAGTTAGATTTCATTTGAATTATTTTGAAAATTTTTTCATTACTTTTGAAATTTTTACTTACTAGAGATATAGTATTCATTTCATTTTTTCAGAGATAATACAAATTTTCTTCGTTGAATCGCCAATTGTTGTACTATACAACAACCCTCTCCATTTTTTAAATTTTAGAATAAAATTCCATTTAAAAATAGGCCCCCTTTTTATATGTCTTTTCACAGACAAAATAAAAGATCCATGGATAAAATATGCATATCACCTTCTTATTTACAAAGTGTACAAATTTTAAAGCTTTAGATCCGATGAGTTAGAGGAACTTTTTAACATATTTGAACATATTAGAAAGACTTTATACTTAATAATATGTTAAGATGAATAGTAATCGCAATCGTAAATTCGGAGAAGTTCTTTTAAAGAGTTGTTAACGGATTCGTGCGATACGCTCAATCGCAATCTCCTTTCGAATAATATAAAATATTGCCTTTTCTATCTATGACGATGCGATGCGATTATCGCAATCACATTACGGAAAGGATTAAACATTGCATTCCTTTCGTTAAAAGTTCCAATGCGTCGCTCAGTACAGTACATTTTCGGAGATAGCATTAAACGGTCCATTTCATTTTAAATCTCCAATGCAATCGGGATTGAGTGAAAACATTATCGCACTTCCTTTTTAAACAAATTGCAATGCGATTGTCGCAATCGGAAAATCGACAATAGATTATATTGCATTATTTGCACCATTGAAGACTTGCGATGCGATTGTTATTTCGCATTATATTTATTCATCACATCGCAAAGAATCAAAAGCTAATTTTAACATTTATTCCAAGCATGCACCGATCTCTGATTGTATGTTATCATTAATGAAAATCAAACAAAAGATCGTGGGTTATTTCATTTTCAATGCATGAATGAGACCCCTTGGGCTTATTTATGTTGTAAATACGAGAGATTAGATGGTAATTAAATAAACGGATCTTTGGATAGATGTTCTCGACCAATATCTTTTTATTTTAGCGCGAGAAAGCATTCATTTTGAATTGTAGAACAAAGTTGATCCTTTCATTAATCGAACTAGAGAAATTGCTTGACAGAAATGTCAAAGAGAAGAGAGAAAATCTAAGCCAACTTTTGTTGCAACTCTTGTATTAACCATCGCCGGAGAAATGGTGAAGCTGAAGCTAGTCACCAGGACACCTCCACATCGGGAGGGCGGGAAAGATGACATGGGAGAATGTATACAATTTTGAGTGAAAAAGAGAAACCTAGGGTTATTGTGCCTATGACATTTCTGAGTAAGAGAAGACTCGAATCGACTGCAAAACTCAACTCGGTGCATTGGCAAATTCATTTTACAGGAAGTATTTGTCCCGGGCAAACATTTTCCCTACTATGATGTTATCGGATGGGTCAGTGACAATGTGACCATTCGAAAACGAAGATTTTGTTTACGCCTGGATCGGTGTTCGGGTCATTGACGGGAAGATATTGAAAATGTATGCCATCTTCCCAATCCATAGAAATATTTACAACAAAGACTTCCTTCGTATTGTCTTCATGAACATCCAAACCGAGCGAGTCAATCAAAAGAATGGAGGAGTAACCACAAGAAACATAAGCGGGAGGCATCCAGTGTGTACTCTGTGAGTCTCTTGCACCTCCATATTGTTATGCACGTGATGATGTGTATGTTGTTCGGAAACGATAACTGCTAGATTTTATATTCAAATGGTCCGTTAATTCATTCTCTGTTAGTTAAGAGGTATGGATTGAGGTACATCATTTTGTCGGATAAGATAGCCATCGAATTCTAGAATACGAGAAAAGAAACTGAAATTCGAGAATTCACCACCCATTTTTGTGCTTATATTTTAGACACCCTCTTGTTTTAGTCCCCAGAGTTCCCCATGCTAGGTTGAAAATGGACTCCAAAAGAACCTATCCCTATTCATGTGTATCACAAATTCTTATGGAAAGAACATTTCAAACTTCATGTTCTGAAGTCTGCCATGGTTTTATATTCCAGTTGCAGACCATTTTTGGGCACTTCCCTCCTAGACTTTCCAATAAAGCCAAGAATGATTTGTCTTCTATAGGAGATTGGTTTGGGAAAGAAAAAATTCACTTATATCGGAATTTTTGGGAGTATTTTTTCAGCCACATATCCTTCCCCTATATGTTCTAGATAAGCTATTAGCTCGGGATATTTCTTATCATTAACGATGGAAGGAATGTCTAAAGTTTTGAAAAACAATAAAAAGCTTATGTGGCGTACCTTCCCTTTCAAGTGTGGTGACTATACTCTTAATAGTTTTGCTCATCTTGAGAAGGAAGTTGGTAAGATTTACGATCTTAAGTTTCCAACAATTCACAGAAGACAAATACGACCAGAAAATGGCGTATGATTTTACTACTATTTCGATTTCTTGGATTTCGAACATGAACCAAATTTTGATGGTTATTTGTTTCGTAAGATAATATATCCCAGAGTTTTTGATTGACGAGTCAAGTTGCAGCCCCGAGGACATGAAATTTTTTTTGTTGTTTAGATAGGAGGTTTACTTAAAGTGCCTCTTGATTAGTTAAGAGCTCCCATACAGGAAAATGCAGCACAACAAAAAGAGGCAGGAAGTACTTCTAGTAAAGAAGTAATAGGAGCTGATCCTATTCTGGGAAAAAGGGATGACATTAGCAAATCTGACACTGCCAAGACAGAAACAACTGCTAAAAAAGATACACGAAATCCTTTAGTTCAAATGGAAAAAGGGAACACAGGTACTGATGCCCATGTACATATTGAGAAAGGAAGCACAAAAAGTAAAAACACTAAACATACACCAAAGAATCATACAAACAATAATGAAGGTTCTCAACTTGGAGGACAAGTAGATACTGAACTGGTTGTTTCTCCTCATTTGCTAAGTCAATATCAAAAATTTTCCCAGCAGATAGGACTGCAAAACACTCCTCAAGTTGATAATCCCAAAGATCAGGATGTAGAAATTATTCCTAAAAACCCCACAGAAGAAATTATGCTAAAGATAGAAGAAATCCCTCCTTCAGATATATTCTACAGTCCCAAACATAAGGTTGTGGTGAGAAAATAAAGGAAAAGGAGGAGAACAGACTAAGATGCACTTTTGGCATCACAGGGGGAATTTCTAAATATTGTTTATAAAAATGCCAAGGTGGATCCTTCTGAAAATCTCACTAAATTGTCTCAGTATGCTGGTGCCTATAGTGCTGCCACTATAGATAAAGCTTCCAAAGTTACACAGCTGTTGAAAAAAAAGGATATGAAAATTGCTATTTTTGAAGAACAGGTTGCAGGAAATCAATAAAAGATTATTTAGTTGGAACAGCAAGTACAGGATGTAGAACTTAGAACCAAACAACTAGAAGAGCAGCTCAGCCTTGAAAAGAAGAAGATTGATGAACAAGCCTTAGACAAACAACAACAATTAAATCAAGAGGTAGAAAAGATACAAAATCTTCTACAAAGTGAGAGAAATTCAAAGCTTGAACAAAAAAAAATGTTCCAATCAGCATTGGACAAGTTCAAGGATTATCCGAAGTTAGCCCAATTCAAAACTGAAGCTCTTGAAATAAACAAACTGCTATCTCAACAGTTAAATGAATTTTGTCTAAAGTTAACTCAAATTGAGCCTTTGTGCGAATTAAAATCATCTCTGATGGATAACTCAGTCACTCTTAGACAAGAAATTGATGATGCTGATGATAAAATTTATGAATTCCTTTCATGGCATGATATAGAGCAGGGAAGAAAAGATAATCTTCCTAGAATTGAAGAAAGACACAAGAAAATTTTATTTGTATAATGGGAACAAGAGTTGATGAAGTCAAAGAGAGCCATATCAAGGGCTAAAGGTTTAATGAATAATACAACACAATTGATTGATGACAGCTTGTACGCTACCAATTTGATCTCAGATTGTACCCCAGGAAAGTTACTTAAAGTAAAAGAAGCTGATTCCAGGTGGAAGGAAGAGATAATCAATAAAGATCAATAGATTAGCAAAATTCAAGGAATTTCATGGGATATTATGTGGACTTATCTGATCAAGCCACACAGTCAACAGATGTCCATCAAATTCCTTTCGAATGCTATTCATTGTATCATTCCTGAATTCTCTGATGCTACATACACTGGGCAATTACATTCAAAAATGAGTCAGCCAACAGAAGTCCAAGATATGCTCAATATCTACCACCTTCACACATCCACCTCAACTGATGATCAATGAGCCAGTCTACTACAAGATTGCAATTTAGTTCTAGATATTTTTTTGATATTAGATAGATTATAGGAATAGTTTTAGTTATTTTGTTTTGTTAAGTACCTATTTAAACCCCTTTCATGCATTTAGAAAGGGGTCCTTAATTTGTAATATTTTTTTGACTTGGAGATTACATTTCTGTACTCCATTTACTCATATATTCTTTTATAAAGGATCACATCTGGTGATTTTGTGTGGAATTACTTTTAAGAGTTACATTTTTGTACCTTGGAGTTGATTTTGCATTGGAATTGTTGGATAAGAGTATCAGATTACATTTGAAAGTCTCAAGATGGATATGGTATTTCTATCTATTCACTGTTAGTTTCTTTTATTATATGATATTCTCCTTTTAAATTGGCTATCGTTTATATGTACTTCGTTTCACAATATTTCTTTATATATATCAATTCTGAGTATATTAAAAATATTTATCTTTCATGGTATATGCAAACGATATAAAATGACGAATACAATATGTTAATATAAATCTGTTTAAATTCTTAAATAGAGTAATCTCTATTTGTTGCTGCACATTTCAATTAAGTTGTAATACATTTTTATGGTTATTGTTCAATTGAAACAATCTTAAGTGGTATTCACATATGTTAACCGGGTTAGTTTTAGAATTCCTTTATCTAACATTTAAATTAGATTAGCTAGTATTTTCTTTTCAGTCATTTAGTCCCACTTTTCCTTTATCCAACCATTCCATTACCAACCCATTCAAATCAGATTAGAAAACTAAATCCTATAAATCCATTCGGAGCCACCATCCCAAACAGAAAAGGAGTTGTCTTAAGGTCCTGACCGGGTGGTTATCCCCCAATGTTTGAAGCTGCGATTTTCGAGGCTTCAACATTTATGGCGCTAGAAGGAGGGCCATAAGCTATGAATGGCAGAGAAATCTAATTCTGAAAGCCATTCTAAGAGCACATCACCCTCATCACCTTCAATTTCTTCCACATCTCAAATCACAAGAGAAGAAATTAAGAAAAGTATTCAAACACCCACTACCAAAGTTTTAGATCAATCAGATAATCCAACTCCTGAGTCCCCTGAAGTTGAGGCCTTGACCCATAAACTTCAAGGTTTCTCATTATCATTAGGAGAATCGGAATTATCTGAAGGTAGTGTCTCTTCACAGTTTGTTTCTTCTAGACCTCTTACTAGATCACAAAGTGAAAAACTTGGAATTTCCCCAAAAGAATTTCCTATACCTAGTAGAGTCAAAGTAAGAAAAACTCCATTGGAAACAGAAAGTGGTACTAGTTCTTCATCGCATATTCAATCATCTGTTTCCCAAGCTCCAAATCAGGAAAGTACAGTAGTCTCATCTACATCTGCTCAATCTTCCTCCTCTATTCAAACTTCATCTGCTCAATCTTCATCTCCTCAAACTACATCTACTCAAACATTAATTGTCTCTTCCGGTACTTCAACAGTCACTACTAATATACCAGTTATCCCTTCTAGTTCATCTACCATCGTTACAAGAATGGCACAACTAGAACAAAGACCATGGACCAGACTAGGAGCTGTGAATATGGCTGCACCTTTGCATGATCTACCTGATCATCCTAAAAAATGGCTCCTAAATTTTAGTCTAGATAGTGGTGTATCGGAAGAAGAACATATCAATAACTTCATGCTTGCTATAAATTTGAATCAAGTGGTACATGAAGATGTTGTAGTCTGATTATTTCGCTATACTTTACAAGGAATAGCAGGATCCTGGTACTTTTCCTTACCTGCTGATTCTATCACTGATTGGGATATGTTTAAGGAACAATTTTTAACTAAATATGGAGATGATAGATTAGTTGCTACCCTAATTAACGATCTCTCCAATTTAAAAACTCAATCAAAGGAACCCATTAAAGATTTTAACTCGTGATTTAATAAACTCTTGAACAAGGTCCCTGCAACATCTAAGCCTAGTGAACAAGTTAGAAGTGAATGGTACATTAACGCTTTACCCTCAAATATATAAATTTTTATAGATAGAGCAGCAAAGCCAACTTTAGCTGAAAATATGAAGGAATCTATTTCAGTGGAAAAGCAGATGATTGCTCTTGATAAGAAAAACGCTATTGATGAAAGAAAATCAAAGAAAGTCACTTTTAAAGATGATTCCAAGAAAAAGACACCAAGAGATCCATATGACATGGAAGGTTTATATAAAGTTCTTAAAACTATGTGTAATGAAATGGTTGAGATCAAAAAGCAGGTAGTAGAGACTTCTACAAAGAGACCATTTAGAAATTTCAAGAGAAATCAAACTGAATCAAAACCTCCCAATGCAATTGCCAATGCAGAATCAAAAGATGATGAAGAAGAAGAGAATCCTCTAATATCAGACGAAGAAGATGAAAGAGAAGAAGAAGTTGAACTAAATGGAATGTGGGATTTCATTCTCCCTAATTCAGATAGTGACATGTGACAAGAAGCTATGCTTGTAAATACAAGGAGCAAATCTACATCGGAACCTATTCAAACTGTTCCGAAGAAGAAAAATACAACTTCAAGTACCAAAGAAAAAACTCCTGCAAAAAATACTTCTTCATTACCCACTCAAAATCATCCATCATCTCCCAATCCTCCCACACCATCATCCAAAACTCTAGTAGTATCAGATCCGATGGACTATAATATTGTTGAGGACATGAAAAAGACTAGAGCGAATATCGCATTACATGAACTCAGCAAACTCAAACATCAACAAAAGCTGTTATTAAAAGACTTAAATGCTACACCCATTTCTCCTCTACCAAGTGGTGTAGTAGCTACAGCTACTAAAAGGACTGGTAAGCCACCAGACAAAGTAGATGCATCCGACACAGTTCTTATTGGAGAAAGATCAAGTTCCCAGACACCTCCATTTCTGCTAACCTATGAAATCTACAATAAGAATTTGCATAATTTTTTGATTGATTCAGGAGCATCTTCTAATATAATGCCTTCCTCAGTTTGTGCTAAGTTGAATATCGAACCTCAGAATTATGATGTTCACATTGTACAATTGGATCGCTCCAAGGTCCAAGTTATTGGAGAAATAAATTCAGTTACCATTAGACTGGCTTCTGAACCTAGGATTGTCCAAAGAATTGATATTATAGTTGCAGATATTCCAGAATTCTATGGGTTGGTCTTAAGCAGGGACTGGTCTACAAAACTTAATGGTTATATCTCAACCAATTATTCACATATGTGGCTTTCCTACAAGGGGAAACCTAATCAAATCAAAGTCGAACGAGAGAAACATATGATGCACACTGTAACTGAATTCGAGCAACCTAATGAACCTATAGCTTTCAACAATAATATTCTTGGAGGTTATTCTGCCGAGTCTTTTCTTGGAAATTTTTCTGCACCACAATCACCATTTTCTATAAATACTTTTGTTTCTCAAATTGAAAATTTTTCGCAATTTGATTCTTCTAGAATTGTAAATATTTCTAATTCTTTTGTAGATAAACCTGTTGATAAAACTTTATTTTGGTCATTATATTTTGATGGATCAAATCTAGTGATGGAGCACAAGCAGGATGTATCCTAATTGATCCAAATGGAGATAAGACTATGCTATCATGTAGATTAGAATTTGAGTGTACTAATAATACTGCTGAATATGAAGCTTTGATTCAAGGGCTTTATAAGGCCATAGGGTTAAATGTAAAATACCTGAAAGTATATGGAGATTCTGAAATTGTCATAAGACAAGTAAGGAATACCATCCATTGTCTTTCAGGTCATCTTAAACACTATCAAACCCTAGTATAGGATCTTACCACTCAATTTCTAACATTTAATATCTCTTCTATTCCCATAAATCAAAACACATCAGCTGACTTGTTAGCTAATGTTGCATCTAAACTCCTTCTTGCTGAAGATTGCAGTCCTGATAGATTTTCAGTAGAGTTGATTTTTTTCCCATCTGTCCTAGAAAATATTACTAATTGGAGAGTATTCTACCATGATCATGATCTGCAAATTTCTTCAAGAAATAATGAAAATTCGATTCCCAAATCTGTTGTTAAACTTGAGGATCTTTATGATATTAAAGACAGATTTAAGAAAGTTACTAATGCCAAAATTCAAAGTTCAACTTTGAAGTTTGAATTAGTCAATCTTGGCTCTGATTCTAAACCTCAGAATGTTAATCTAGGTCTCAATTTAACTCCAGAAGAACGATCTACTTTCATTAAACTCCTGAGTAAATATAAAAATGTCTTCGCTTGGAGCTATGAAGATTTAAAGACTTATGATACTTTTGTAATTCAACACACAATTCCAATGCTGTCTGATGTTAAGCCTGTGCAACAGAAGTTAAGAAAGATTCATCCAAATCTTGAAGATCAAATCAAAACAGAACTCAACAAACTTCTAAGAGCCAAAATCATTTTTCTTGTAAGGCATTCTAATTGGGTTTCCAATATGGTACCTGTCAGGAAGAAAAATGGCAATATTAGAATCTGTACTGATTTCAGGAATTTAAACAAGGCTTGTCAAAAAGACAACTTTCCATTGCCAACCATGGATCAGATTCTCCAAAAGATAGCTGGCTCTGAACTCATGTCCTTCCTTGATGGATTTTCAGGGTATAATCAAATTTTAGTACATCTAGATGATAGGTTGAAAACCACTTTCAAAACCAAATGGGGAACCTATGCTTATTAGAAAATGCCTTTTGGTTTAGTGAATGCAGGAGCTACTTTCTAGAGAGCCATGGACACAACATTTAAGGGCCTGATTAATAAACAAATTGTTATTTATCTTGATGACATAACAGTTTATTCAAAGAAGAGATCTAATCATCTACAAGATCTGAAAAAAATATTTGAAAGATGTAGAAGATTTGGTATTTCATTAAACCCAAAGAAATCATTCTTTGCTCTTGATCAAGGAAAACTTTTAGGGTTTGTTGTGTCAAAAGATGGTATATATATCGATCCTGACAGAGTTAAAGAGATTTATGATATTCATTTACCTCACAATAAAAAGTCCATGCAATCATTTCTAGGTTAGATTAATTTTGTAAAAAGATTCATTCCATATTTTTCTCAAATTGTTTTTCCTATGCAGAATATGATTAGAAAAAATTCAGTGTTCAAATGGAGATATAAAGAAAAAGAAGCCTTTGAAGCAATAAAGAAGGAAATCATTGATGCACCTGCATTGAATACTCCCAATTTTTCCAATGATTTTATTTTGTATACTTTGGCCTCCGAAACTTCTTATGTGGTTGTTTTAACACAACTCAATGATCAACAAATAGGGGCACCGATTTCCTTCTTTAGCTCAAATCTGCAAGGAGTTGAGCTGAATTACTCCGATGTTGAAAAACAAGCTTTCACTGTATTTAAGTCAATCAAGAATTTTAAGAATTTTCTCTTAAAAATGCACACAAAAGTGATTGTTCCTTTCTCAGCAATAAGACAATTACTAATTCAAAGAGAAGTAGGAGAAAAAATGGCTAATTGGGTGACAGCTTTGCAAGAATATTATATTTACATTAAACCAGCAAAGATTGTTAGAGGACAAGGTTTTTGCATATTATTAGCAGGAGCCCATAATATACCAGAAAATCAAGATCCAGAAAATGTTGTTCAAGTGAATCAGATAAGTATTACAGATTCTGAATCTCAGTACGCTGATCTCATATTTTACTTGAAAAATGGGTATGCTCCTTCTAATCTCAGCTATAAGAATAAACGTGTTTTAAGATTGAAGGCTAATAAATATGAAATCATTGATGATGTGTTATTCAGAAAAAATTATGATTCAATCTTACTAAGATGTCTTGAAAAGACTGAAGCAAAGAAGGTTTTGCAGGAATTACACGATGGACCAGCAGGAGGTCATTTTGGAGATGATACCACAGCTCACAAAATCATCCATGCTGGATATTACTGGCCTACCCTTTTTAAAGATACTCATGATTATGTGAGGAAGTGCAAGATTTGCCAAACTGCTAGTGGAAGACAGAGGAAGCCAGATTTTCCTCTACAGCCAGTAAACATTGAACAACCATTTGAGCAATGGGGGCTTGATATTATTGGTGAGATAACTCCTCATTCTTCCAAGTAGCATAAGTACATCCTCACAGCAACAGATTACTTCACAAAGTGGGTAGAAGCAATTCGTCTAAAGGTAGCCAATTCTGATGCAATTATTGATTTCATCGATCAATTCATCATTACCAGGTTTGGTGTACCTAACGCTCCGATCTTTGACAATGCATATTATTTCTCTGGTAATAGTATAATGGAATTTGCAATTAAAGGAGGTTGTAAATTGAAATATTTAGCTAACTATTATCCACAAGGTAATGGTTTAGCAGAATCCACCAACAAAAATCTCATAAAGATTATTAAAAGGACTATTGATCAAAATCAAAAGAATTGGCACAAGTCTTTAATCTTTGCACTATGGGCTAATCGTATTACCTTTAAAGCTTCTATTGGAACTTATCCTTTCAATTTAGTTTATGGTAAAGAAGCTGTAATACCATCAAATCTATCTCTTCCATCATTAGCCCTGGTGCAATTTATTGAAGAAAATGCTTCCTAATCCATTCAATTAAGATTTGATCAAATCCTAAAATTAGAAGAGGAAAGAGAGAAAGCAAGAAGTGTTCATGAAAAACATCAACAACTTGTTAAATCTTCTTTTGATTCAAATTCCACCGGCTCAAAAAAATTGTCAATTGGTGATCTTGTTCTGAAATTGGATAAAGCACATAAAGAAAAATGTAAGCATACCAAATTTCAGAAGATGTGGCTTGGACCATTTCAGATTGCTGAAAAGATAGGCTCATATACATTCATACTTCAATATTTAACAGGAAAGAGAGAATCTCTTCTTGTAAATGGGCTTGTCTTAAAGAAATTGTTTTAATAAGGAGGTAACCCCTTCTTACTTGTACATATTCCTTTCTACAATTTTCATTTGTTTTTGTAAATAAAAGTTGTTAATAGTCTTTAATTGACATTTTACTATTATAAGATTGTCTTAGAAAAAATGTTATAAATACTTATTTTAAGTAAATAAGAATTTTTAGGGAATTGATTACAATTTTTATATAGTTTAAAATAAAATGTTAAACTTTGAAAATTTGTTTAAAACATTTGCATGATCTTATGAAACTTTAAGGAAAATGTAAATCATTATAAGTTTATTAAGCAGAGAAAGGTTATCTTTAAAAAAGTAAGGATTTTTTCAAGCTTTGGCAAACAAAAAAACTCTGAGAATTATCATCCATTTATTCTTAGGGATACAACTATTTCACCCCATCCATTTCGATTGTGATTTTTTCGAATGTAATTCTAAAGAAATTATATGACCAAATTTAGGAGATAAGAGGTCTCATTACGAGCCTGCTTACCATAATCATAGGAAGTAATGAAACTGACATTACCAATACTGCATACCAAAACAGGGTAATGGCTTATAAATTAAGACAAGGGGTCTCATCACGAGCCAACTTATTCAGTTCAATTACAACTAGTGAATGGCATTGTTACTAACTGGCTACCAAACCAGAACAATGGCTCTTAAATTAAGAAAAATAAATAAAAAGACAAAACATATGAGAAAATATGTCTTATGAATTTATTTTTAAAGAGTCATAATCTTAATTGGATGGGACAATGGATGGTTGATGGTTAAAAGGTAACCCTGTCGAGACTATGAACATTTTCTGGCACCAGAGGCAATGCCTATGATAATGGAGTATATTACATAAGCTAAACTTGAGAAAATCCACTTATTTTATTATTATCAACCAATCAAAGCTTGAGATAACCCCAAAATGTTTTTATCCTTAAAGAATTAGAAAGAAAATGTAAGTGATTTTTATTCTTTTTCACAGTTAGATTTTATTTGAATTATCTTAAGAAAAGTTTTCATTATCTTTAGAAATTTTTACTTACTAGAAATATAGTATTAATTACATTTTTTCAGAGATAACTGTTTCTTCCAGTGAATCGCCAATTGTTGTACTGTACAACAACCCTCCCCATTTTTAAATTTTAGAATAAATTCCATTTAAAAATAGGTCCCCTTTTATATATCTTTTTCCCCAAATAGAAATAAAATTCCATAGATAAAAGAATGTCTATCACATTTTTCACAAAGTGTACAAAATTTACAAAATTTTCTGATCCAATGAGTTAGAAGACCTTTTAACATATTTAAACATATTAGAAAGATTTTATACTTAACAATATGTTAAGATGAATAGTAGTCATAATCGGAAATTCAGAAAAGTTCTTTTAAATAGTTGTTTTTTCTTTGAAAAGTTCCGATGCGATTTCACTCAATCTCAATCGCATTCCGGAGTAGTGTTAAGTATGCATTTTTTCTATCTATGACCGATGCGATGTGATTTATCGCAATCACATTTTGGAAGTAAGTTAAACATTGCATTCCTTTCGTTAAAAGTTTCGATGCGATCAAACTCAATCGCAATCACATTCCCAGAGATAGCATTAAACAGTCCATTTCATTTTAAATCTCCAATGCGATCGGAATTCGGTAGAAAGCATGATCGCACTTCCTTTCTAAACAAATTGCGATGCGATTGTCGCAATTAGAAAATCGGCAATGAATTATATTGTATTATTTTGCACACCATTGAAGACTTGCGATGCGATTGTTATCTCCTATTATATTTATTCATTGCATCGCAAAGAATCAAAAGCGAATTTTAACATTTATTCGAAGGATGCGCCGATCTCTGATTGTACGTTATCATTAATTGAAAATCAAACAAAAGATCGTGGGTTATTTTGTTTTCAATGCGTGAATGTGACCCCTTGGAGAGCATTTATGTTGTAAATACGGGGAGATTAGACGGTAATTAAATAAACAGATCTTTGAATAACTGTTCTCATTATTGTGTTTTATTTTGGCTGAAAGAATTCATTTGAATTGCAGAACAAAAATTTGAATCCTTTTATTCGCAGAACCAGAGAGAATTTGCTCGACACTGAAATGTCAAAGAGAAGCAGAAAATCTAAATCTGATTTTGTTGCAAAAGCCCCTGTATTAACCATGCCGCCTAAAGAGAAACCGACGAAGCTCAAGCTAGTCATAAACACCTCCTGTCAAGGACTAGGAAAGATGACATGGGAGAATGTATACAATTTGATTGAAAAAGAGAAAACTAGGGTTACTGTGACTAAAGCAGCTGTTCCCGATGAAGAAGATTCTGAATCCGACTCTGAAACTCAACTCAGTGCATTGGCAAATTCATTTTTACACCGAGTAGCTTCTGGAGCAAACATTTTTCCCTACTATGATGTTTTCAGATGGGTCATTGATAATGTGACCATTCAAAACAAGAAATTTTTTTCTGCTTCTGGATCAGTGTTCAGGTCATTCAGGGCAGAAGATATTAAAGCAATGTACCACCTTCCCGACCCGCAAAAGATTTACAACAAAGACTTTCTTAAACAATATGCTGCAAAACATCTAAAATAGGCAGAGCCAATCAAAGAATGGAGGAATAACCCTAAAAAGCATAAGCAGGAGGCATCAGGTATGTACTCTGTGGAGTCTCTCTCGCCTCGATATTGTTATGTCGCAGCAATGATGACTAGGTTGTTCGAAAACGATAACTCTGCTAGGTTTTCTATTCAAATGGTCTCGTTACTTCATTCTGCTGTTAATTCTGAAATTATGGATTGGGCTGTCATTTTGTCTGATAAGATAGCCAATTGAATTCTTGAGTACAGAAAAGGCAAGAATTCAGGGAATTCCACCCCTTTCTATTTTTTTTCTTATATCTTAGACGCCCTCTGTTTTAATTCTGAGTTCCCCATGCTAGTTTGGAAATGGACTCCAAAAGAACCTATTCCTAGTCATGTGTATCATAAATTCTTATGGAAGGAAAATTTCAAGCTTCATGTTTACAGACTCTGCCATGGTTTCCTAATTCCAATTTACCAAACCATTTTTGGTCATTTCCCTCCTAGACTTTCCAATAAAGCCAATATTGATTTGTCTTCTATCGGAGATTGGTTCGGGGAAGAAAAATTCACCTATATCATAGTTTTTGGGAGTATTTTCGAGCCACATATTCTTCCCCTATACGTTCCAGATAAGCTGTTAGCTCAAGAGATTTCTTATCAACTAACAGTTGAATGAATGTCTAGAATTTTTAAAAGCAATAAAAAGCTTATGTGGCCTACCTTCCCTTATAAGAGTGGTGATTAAACTTTCAATAGTTTCGCTCATGCTGAGAAAGAAGTTGGTAAGATTTCTGATCTTAAGTTTTCAACAATTCCTAGAAGGAAATACGACCCAAGGAAAGTGGCGTATGATTTTACTAACTCTGTTTCAATTTCTCGATTCGAACATGAACCAGACATTTTTGATGATTTATTTGTTTTCGTGGATGATATATCCCAAGTTTTTGCTTTAGCCAAGTCCAAGTTGCAGGCCGAGGATATGATTTTTTTGTTGTTGTTTAGGAGTCAGAGGTTACTTAAAGTGCCTCTTGATCAGTTGAGAGCTCCCATACAGGAAAAAGCAGCACAACAAAAAGAGGTAGGAAGTACTTCTGGTAAAGAAGTAATAGGAGTTGATCCTGTTCTGGGAAAAAGGGATGACAACAGCAAAGCTGACACTGCCAAGACAGAAACAACTGCTCAAAAAGATACACAAAATCCTTTAGTTCAAACAGAAAAAGGGAACATGGGTATTGATGCCCATGTACATATTGAGAAAGGAAGCATAGAAAGTAAAAAAACTGAACAAGCACCCAAGAATGATATAAACAATAATGCAGGTTCTCAACTTGGAGGACAAGCAGATACTGAACTGGTTGTTTCTCCTCATTTTCTAAGTCAATATCAACAATTTTCCCAGCAGATAGGACTGCAAAACACTCCTCAAGTTGATAATCCCAAAGATCAGGATGTAGAAATTATTCCTGAAAACCCCACAGAAGAAATTATGCTAAAGATAGAAGAAATCCCTCCTTTAGATATATTCTACAGTCCCAAACATAGGGCTATGGTGAGAAAACAAAGGAAAAGGAGGAGAACAGACCAAGATGCACTATTGGCATCACAGGGGGAATTTCTAAATATTGTCTATAAAAATGCTGAGGTGGATCCTTCTAAAGATCTCACTAAATTGTCTCAGTATGTTGGTTCCTATAGTGTTGCCACTATAGATAAAGCTTCTGAAGTTACACAGCTGGTGAATCAAAAGGATATGAAAATCGCTATTTTTGAAGAACAGGTTGCAGCAAATCAACAAAAGATTATTCAGTTGGAACAACAAGTACAACATGCAGAACTCAAAACCAAAAGACTAGAAGAGTAGCTCAGCCTTGAAAAGAAGAAGATTGATGAACAAGCCTTGGACAAACGACAACAATTAAATCAAGAGGTAGAAAAGCTACAAAATATTCTACAAAGTGAGAGAAATTCAAAGCTTGAACAAGAAAAAATGTTCCAATCAGCATTGGACAAGTTCAAGGATTATCCGAAGTTAGCTCACTTCAAAACTGAAGCTCTTGAAATAAACAAACTGCTATCTCGGCAGTTAAATGAATTTTGTTTAAAGTTGACTCAAATTGAGCCTTTGTACGAATTAACATCATCTCTGATGTATAACTCAGTCACTCTTAGATAAGAAATTAATGATGCTAATGATAAAATTTACGAATTCCTTTGATGGCAGGATACAGAGAAGGGAAGAAAAGCTAATCATCCTAGAATTGAAGAAAGACACAAGGAAATTTTATTTGTATAATGGGAACAACAGTTGATGAAGTCACAGAGAGACATATCAAGGGCTAAAGGTTTAATGAATAATATAACACAATTGATTAATGACAGCCTGTACGCTACCAATTTGATCTCAGATTGTACCCCAGGCAAGTTACCTAAAGTAAAAGAAGCTGATTCCAGGTGGAAGGAAGAGATAATCAATAAAGATCAACATATTAGCAAAATTCAAGGAATTTCATGGGATATTATGTGGACTTATCTGATTAAGTCACATAGCCAACAGATGTCCATCAGATTCCTTTTGAATGTTATTCATTGTATCATTCTTGAATTCTCTGATGCTACATACACTGGGCAGTTACATTCAAAAATGAGTCGGCCAAGAGAAGTCCAAGATATGCTAAATATCTGCCACCTTCGCACATCCACCTCAACTGATGATCAATGAGCTAGTCTACTACAAGATCGCATTTTAGTTCTAGATATTTTTTTTGATATTAGATAGATTATAGGAATAGTTTTAGTTATTTTGTTTTGTTAAGTACCTTTTAAACCCCTTTCATGCATTTAAAAAGGGGTCCTTAATTTGTAATATTTTTTGACTTGAAGATTACATTTTTTTACTCCATTTACTCATATATTCTTTTATAAAGGATCACATCTGGTGATTCTGTGCAGAATTATTTTTAAGAGATACATTTCTGTACCTTGGAGTTGATTTTGCATCGGAATTGCTGGATTAGAGTATCAGATTACATTTGAAAGTCTCAAGATGGATATGGTATTTCTATCTATTCACTGTTAGTTTCTTTTGTTATATGATATTCTCCTTTTAAATTGGCTATCGTTTATATGTACTTC
Source organism: Pinus albicaulis (assembly GCA_034641835.2). NCBI lineage: Eukaryota > Viridiplantae > Streptophyta > Pinopsida > Pinales > Pinaceae > Pinus > Pinus albicaulis. Next base: position 1,362,373,817 of record CM076584.1, read on the forward strand.
GTTTCACAATATTTCTTTATATATATCATTTTTGAGTATATTGGAAATATTTGTCTTTCATAGTATATGCAAGCAATATAAAATGACGAATACAATATGTTAATATAACTCTGTTTAAATTCTTAAACAGAGTTATCTTTATTTGTTGTTGCACATTTCAATTAAGCTGTAATACATTTTTATGGTTATTGTTCAATTGAAACAATCTTAAGTTGTATTCACATATGTTACCCGGGTTAGTTTTAGAATTCCTTTATCTAACATTTAAATTAGATTAGCTAGTATTTTCATTTCAGTCATTTAGTCCCACTTTTCCTTTATCCAACCATTCCATTACCAACCCATTCAAATCAGAAAAGGAAACTGGTCCTATAAATCCAGTCGAAGCCACCATCCTAAACAAAAAAGGAGTTGTCTTAAGGTCCTGACTGGGTGGTTATCCCCCAATGTTTGAAGCTGCGATTTTCGAGGCTTAAACAGATTACAATGAAATTTGATTTATTATATGTCGTTAGAAGTATTCCAATAATACATATATTATACCAGCATAGATAAGTTTTAATGTGCCATTAAATAGGTCCTTAACCATGAGAGAAGTTGGAAAAATAAATCTTTGAAGATTGTTCAATCGGCTTTGAGAGATCAAATGACTCCAGATTTATCATCATACCTACATGCCCATCCTTGAAAGCTATTTTGCAAAACACGTCCCACGCTTCATTGGTGGACATGGGTTGTATTTGCAGTGAATTTTTTGGATTCATTTCTGCAATCAAATAGTCATTGCGCCTAGAAAATACTACTTTGCTACCTCTGTCAAAATCCACCCCAAATTCTTTCAAATTGAGTCTGCTACACAGATCATATAAAATGATAAGAAATTTCTTCATCTTGAGATGGGTATACAAAAAAATCTCCTCCTCAACATTGGAATTGCTTGCAAGCTCTAACTTGATTTTCTAAGCAATATAGTGAAATTCTAAAATAGGAAATTGAGTAACTTGTTGGAAATTTAATTCCAACTTCAACTGAGCAGAAGGAGGGAGAAATTTTAATTATGATGGGAATTTAAAGGATAGGAGGCAGCAAAAATATTTCATGTTTTCACTCCATCATGCATTGAAGCCTTGCGTTTAAAACCCCGCAAGTCCATTTTATTTGTTAAATTTCGTAGCCTGGTTTTTTGCAATGAAGAACCCTGGTTTGACCACACCATCCTGTATTTAAACCCTTACACCCTTGTGCCATTAAAATCCACCAACCACATCATTTACCACACATTTTATTTTATTTGAACCTCACCACGTTGCCTCATGTTGAGCCTACCGGTCCACATCAGAATCTTGCCGACCAATCACGCTTTATTGCGCTCCTCTGAAGCCTAGGTCATTAGCTCTTAAACTACGCGATAACTATGGCCCACCTCCTCCACATCAATTTGCATCAACCAATGGGAGGCATATCGCATGAAACTGTGCCTACCTCACCAAGCCTCAAGATGGATGTGATAAGTTATTTAAATGTTTTGGATAAAATTTGAAATCTGCCAGTGTGTCAAGGCTAGACCAATAGTGCTCGTTTCGCACTGTTTGAGTGCACAGTCAGCCAACAGTTCGATGGATGCGATAATGCATTAACTGTTTTTCATAAATACTTTTGAAGTCCACGAAATGTATTTCATTAAGGTTTTATACCTTAGGGTTAAATTTTTAATGTTTCATTTTTATTTTTGTATGCCACAACAATTTAATCTTAAACTTAGGTTATACATACATATGTTATCATATATATATATATATATATATATATATATATATATATATATAAGTTAATTAATGCTCAGAATAGTTGTAAGAGTGTTGACTATGTAATTTTTCCCAAAGGCAGAAAAGGCATAGAGAGTATTATACTGTGAGTGAGACAACAAAGAGGTTGCACTGCGTTTGTAGTAGTCAAATAGAAATATTGCATTGTAAATCCAGAACAACTGCAGTTTTGAAGAAGATTCTCATTTTGTAATAGTTTTCAAGTTTAATGAAATAGAAAGTTTTCCCCATCTTTGTCCACAATTTTATTTTATTAAAATCTCTGTGTTTAGTTGAGGAACTATGCTTCCTTTGTGTGTTTGGAATATTCAGAAATTCCAACATGGTATTAGAGCTAGTGCAGGCTCTTTGCATTTTCCAAAGAAGCTGAAGGAAGGATTTGTTGAAGCTTTTGACCAGCAGTGTGAAGGCTCAGCAAAAAAAGGTATTTACCAAAACAGAGTTTTGTGTTTGTTTAAAAGAGTGCAGTCCAAAGAAGTCTTTTAAGAGACAGATTTTATCTCTCAGTAGTGAGAAAGTTTATTTAAAAACACAGTCGAGTTTTTTCTTTTTTAAAGCATAGTTCAGTAAGCTAGCTATGGTAGGAGCTAGCACACGCACGAGTGTGGGAAATACTCAACTCCCACAGTTCAATGGAAAGAACTATGACTATTGGGCAATCACAATGACAACAGTGTTTTCCTCTCAAGATTTATGGGAGCTAGTTGAATATGGTTTAGAAGAAGTAGTAGATGAACAAGCATAAAATGCCTTAACATAGGCAGAGAAGGTTTTGTTGAAGAGTAATAGGAAGAAGGACTCAAAATCCCTCTTCTATCTCTATCAAGCAGTGCATGAAAGTGTATTTCCAAGGATTGCAATAGCCAAGAGGTCCAAGGATGCATGGGATACCCTCCAGATAGCCTACCAAGGTAAGGAGAAGGTAAAGACAACAAAGAGGACGTAAGGGGGAAAAAAAGGGACACACACACACACAATCACTGAGAATGAAAGTAATGTAGGAGTAGACTCGACCACTTAGAATAGAGAGAGAACACAAGGAACATGGGAGAACATAGGAGAAAATAAAAGAGAAGAAAAATAGATAGAATTTACCATGATCAGGAAGATTGACACTAGGTAAAAGGAGCACATAACAATATTAGTATGAAAAACACATTCATTTGGAGCATAGGAAAATCTAGTGCAAAAGTTGGCTTAGAAATAATTGAAAATACTTGGAGCAACTTGGGGGGGGGCATTGAACATTAACTACCATTGAAGAAGGTAAATATGATTTGGCTGAGAAATAAGAGTGTAAAAATAAATCTCTTTAGGCGAGGATAAATCTTTTGATTCCCTCGGGTCAGAGGGTGGATATGGTATTCTCTATATTCCCTTGACAATTTTTGGTGGAGATTTAGTCCTTGGATTCCTCGTAACGGAGTTCCTGAGTCCTCCTTTGCTCGTTTCATTTGGGTGTGGAAGTGGGTTTTGGATTCCCCTCAGTGGGTGGAACCACTGTGCTACATGTCTTTAGGGTGGAGGTGAATCCTCTGGATTCAATGGAGTGTATTGGTTGTTGAACAACTGAAGGGTGGAGGTAGAAAGCCTATATATTCCCTGTGAATTTTGGTTTATTTTTATTGGGTTAGTGGGTAGAGGTGGGAGAACCTCTAGAGTCTTTCTTTCAATTAGAAGTTGTTTTCTAATCCCTTGAGAAAACTATCCCAGTCTCTATAATCTAGCTCGGGGATGACAACTTCTAGTAAGGAATGGTTGTAGCTCATCTATGGTTCGTTCGAAATTTTTTGTCCCTAACTTAGATGTCCATCTTTAGTTATAAATCAAGATAAGTTTTCTCTCATGTAAACATGTGCCATTAGAGAAAATTTTAGCCTAAAAGTTCCCATGAAATTTTCACGTAATTTTCATGTCATAATATGTAAACCAATCAAAATATTTTAAATTTAAAAAGAGGTACATATAAATATTTTGGAGGGAAAAGAAGAAAAACTACTTTTTTTAATTGTATTTTTGTCTTATCTCCTTATAGGTTTACTGAAATTTCAAGTGTAGACACTCGTTGGATGATGAATTAAATTTCACATCCAACGAGTACCCATCATGCATACTTTTGAGAATGCGCACATAGATAAAAAATGAAGATACATTAAAAAATGTGTTGAACACGTCTTTTTAATGTATCTTCAATTTTTATAAATGTGGGTCTTCTCCAAAGTATGTATGATGGGTACTCGTTGGATGTGAAATATGATTGTGCATCCAACGAGTTTCTATACTTGAAATTTGAGTAAATGAGATAAGCCAAAAATACACTTAAAAAAGTATTTTTCTTCTTTTCCCCACAAAATTCACAACTCTTATTTTATTATTTTTCCTTAGGAGGCCACTCTTAAGTTGAAATTTCCTCTAATGCATGAACTGTATGTTTTTGCCATTATGTTGATTTTTTATTGCTACATAAAATGTGAAAGGTTCTTTTGTGGTTAAAGGAATGAAGTATTAATCATTGTTTCGTATGGCTCTGTTTTTGCATTATTATGCCTTATATAGGTCGAGGATACATGCACAAACACATAAAAAATTACATTAGTGTTGTGTGGACGATATGCCACTGATTGTGTTATTGGTGTAATTAAACATTAGGCATGGACATATGACTTAGTATTAATCTGACTGACCTTTAAACATGGCTAATGAGCTAAATAACTGTGGATCAATCCATGTTAGGCAGTGAAAGAAGACCCGTCTCACACACACAGTGCCAAACTATCCATTACTTCAAATAATTTAATGATGTGTATAGGCCTTACTGTAATGGATGTAATAAGGCCTGGAATTTCTAAAATCAGGGATTGAAATGCAAATAGGAGGATAATTGTAACCTACATTAAATATATAAATATATGTATATATGCATGTATAGCTAGCATGGACGTTGGTGCTGAAATTCTAGGCTTAACGTTTAGTATATTGTCATGAATTCATATACAATCAAGTTAGTTATGTTATAGATGAAGGGCTAATCACTACATTTGAAACAACCCTACAATGCCAAATCAACCTATAATGATTTTTTGAGTGATTTAGGCCTATGATATGGAGTATATGAAAAGCAGTGCACTTGAATATGGCTTGTAATGCCAAATTGGCTTTGTAGAAGCTCATCGGTTGTAAGTCGCATCGAGAAGTTCAACCATGTAGAAGAGAAAATTTGCACATGTGCATGTGTGTGTGTGCGTGGGTGTGTGTGTAGTCACGTATGACTAGGAGTGTCGATATTGGGGGTTTATACTTATATGTGTCGAGATAAGATGTTAAACCCCAAGGGTCGGGTTGTAAAATTCATTTGTCCACACTCCATAATTATGGGGGAAGGCCAATAAAAATTGATGACATAAATGATTTTGAGTGATCTATGGTCAGATAATGATATCGCCACCCTACCCCACTATGATGTCAGTAGGGAGGGGGTTGCATTATCACATGTTGGTTGTTGTAAAAGCCCTAGGTTAAAAATCAATGTAGTAAAGTTAATAAAGGAAAAATAAGACCAAGGTCACAAGACACTTATTACAAACAGAATATTGGGCGAAAAATCCTAGTGTAGGTGTTCATTTGGTTTATTATGGATAAGGGAAATAGGGAAAGGAAATGGAAAAGGATTTGAAAAGGCAAGAGACATTAATTGGAATTTATTTATGAAAATAATGGAAAATAGGAGAAAAGGAAGGTGAAAGGTCACAGGTTGAATGTGAGGAGGAAAATGAAGAAAAATAATGAAAATTGAAGAAAATAGAGGCATCATTGATGAAAAATATTCTGAAGATCAGTTCACAACCTTTTGTGAGTTCAGTTTTGGAGCTCTCTCTCTATTCTCCCTACTCTCTCATACTCTTATACACTTATAGGATTCTTGGAGAACTCTACCATTAGATGAAGGAAGGCAAAGGAAGGACAAGAAAGCAAAGGGAAGCAAAGACCAACAAAGGAAGAGTTGGATCTAGAAGCTACTATTATCACTCTAATAATTCCCAAAGTTTTGAGATTTTGATTTATAGTTTAATGAATATTAAAGGTAACCACAGACCTACTTTCAAGATTTAGGATCTAGCCTTCCTAAGGCTCAGAGAGGGCCCTCTGTATAAGATTTAACTTTGTTATTATGTTTGATTTTAGGTTAGTTATATGGGGAAATTTGGTTTTGATATTTGGTTTGGTTTGGTGAGAAAAATCACTTAATGAGATGGATAGTGGTAGATCTGGTTTTCCATTGGTTAAATGGAGTCAATGTGTCAAGCAGATAGGTCAGTATCAAGGTCTAAAGTCGAATATTTTCAGGGCAAGATAGCAGAGTCACTCAAGATCCTTAAGGTTGATTGGTGAAATGGCTTAATCGAGATAAAGAGCAATCAAAGATTCTTTAATCCAGTTGAGTGAAGAGGACAAAGGTCATTCGAAAGAGGGAGAAATTAATGGTTCCCTACTCTGGAAATTAGCAGAAAACATTAAAATGAAAACCAGTGAATAACAGAGTGCTTTTAAAAAATTCTAATATAACTATTCCTGATTTCACATTAAAATTTAGAACACATTTATGTATGAATGGAAAACATAGAAGTTTTAACCAATAACAGTAGAAAGTACTTCACTTAAGTTGGCCCAACACACGAATCCTAAAATATGGTGCTTTATTGATTTTATCCAACATGCTGACTTGAAACTTGGTACAAAAGCCCTTCAGGTTCAGAAAAATTGACTATAGAAATATTCAGCAATTTATTCCACACTAATACTTCAAAGAGTGAAGTATTTATACAAAAAGTGTTACAAAATATCCTAGAAAAATCATAGGAATTTTCTAAGGAAAATAAAATAACTATTACAAAAAGATAGTGACAGCTGCTTAACAACTTGCAAGTTGTCCTACTTATTCAAATTAAATAGAAATGTTGTTTGGATATGGGTGTAGCTGGCTGTTGTGTTGTCTTCAATGCTGACAAAAAGATCTTCAATCTGTTTTGAAGTTTTATCTCTCATCCGATACTCTTTATGTGATATACTTTAATCACTGATACTCTCTAACCTTGTTGTTTGACTGCTTCACTACTGTAAAAATATGTTTCTACTGTGTAAAAACAACATCTCTGTTTTTCATCCTCTTTCACTGTAAACTTTCCTTTCCAGTAAATCAGTAAGCATTTTCCAAAACTCTTCATTAGGCAGTTTCATCTTGGTAAGTTTTCTGAAATTTTCATCTGCCTTTATGTAACTAACAAAGGTTGGTTTGACTATAAATATATGTTTTATCTCATGCTGTAAATAAAACAAATCTTCCACAATTTTGTGCAACACTTTTCCTGTAGGAACTCCTTTCCAATCTGGCTTGTTAATCTGTTCTTTGGAAAAATATCTAATTTTCTTGTTGTAATCTTCTTGCCTCATTATTTTATCATTTACAACAAGAATGTTTTGCAAGCCTTTTTGCCTCAATGTGTCGTCATGAATCTAGCTATGATTATTTCCATGTTTACACACTTCTCTTCTAGCTGCTTTATCAAGTTTTTCTTTGAAATTACCTTTCTCACCTCAAGAATTATTTCAGTTCTGTCATTTATCCCTATATCATCCAATTCTTGCTTGTTTTTAGTATTGAGAAATTTGATTATTTCTAGGGCTTCTTTAGGCTTAGCACCTAGCTCTTCTTCTATTTTCAAAATTTCTTCTTTGGCTACTTTAACCAAGTCCTTCTGTTCATAAAATACTTTAATTGATGGCCAAGTGTCATTGATTGACTCAATAATCTTGGACCATATCTGTTTTTTGATGTAAGCCATTGGTTCTTTCAAAGTTAACTCTACTTCGACCTTCTTTAATTGTTCACTTACCCTTTTGGCTTTTTGTTCCTCTGTTTTAGCATTTATTTTTGCTAATTTCTTGGCATCCTCAAGTTTCTTAACTTGTTCTTTCAATTTGTTGATCTCAGTATTTTGTATATACATCTCTTCAATGGCTTTAATGAGTTTTCTAGCCGCATATGTTTGTTGCACTGCTGAAGTAGATAATTCAATAGCAAAAGTAGTGGAAGAAGTAATTGGTACAGTTGTGGCCAATGGGACTTTTGGTGCCAACTGTTTTGCTACAGTTGAAGGAACTATTGTTGTTACCATGGGAATGACTTTAGGAGGAACACTTTGAGCTTTAGCAGCTTCTTTCTCTTGGAAAAGCTTGTCCATTTCTATTTCCATTTTCTTAATCTCTGTTGTCATTTGTAGTATGAGATTCATCATCTCATCTTTTTGTTTTTCCTCTTGCATAATCTCTTTAGTCTGTGGATGTTTTGTAGGAGGAAGTTTCAATTGTTTTCTAAGTGCTGCTATGTTAGAATTTTTTTCTTTATCATTTCTTCTGCAACTTTTACATTATCAGGGTCATACCCTACTTCAATCACCAGTTCTTCTAAAGACTTGATTCTAGTGTCTTTAGCATAGGAAGAGGATTTTTTAGTCCTAATCTGATCTCTAAAATTGGTTATGGTGTTCTGAAGTTTCTGGGTGCTCATTGCCTTTATAGTCATAGTAGAATATAGCATTTCAGAAGTTTTCCTGTGGAATTCAATCTGATCTAATGGATGAATGATTTCTATTGGTACTTCCAAGTCAACCTTCTTATAATCTACTGCAGTTTTAGGTGTCTTTATTGTAGGTTGAAGTAATGACATTATAAATTTCTTATTTCAATAATCAAAGGCTAAAAGAAGCCTATTCTGAATTCCTGGAGTTTTCTTTAGATACTGTGAATAAATCTCATTCTTGATTTCTTCATTCTTGTCTTTGATCTATTTATATTTTTCTATGATATATAAGTCTGTATTATCTACTTGTTGTGATGAAGATGCCTCCATTTCTTGTTGTTTCTTAATCACCTGTGTGTTTGAATTATCAGGTTCCTTTTCATTCTCAATAACTGTAGCAGCATCTGTGTTCTTCTATGGGTTTTTTTCCTCTAAAATCTCAATTGTCTCCTTCTCTTTGTCACCTGGATTAACCTTTCGTTTCTTATTATACCTGGGCTTGAATCTAGTTTCTGTTGTTGTTTCAGCTGTATATGTGCCTTCTTCTCTGACTCTTTTTTTGGTTGTCTTCTTGATTTACAATCTTCAAAATGTGACTACTATCACCTTATTTGACTGTTTCTAACAATGTATTTTCCACCAATTTTGTTTTCTTGGAAAACTATTCAATTTTAGGCCTCTTATCATGGAAATAAAGGGTTAATTTGAATTTTATCCTAATCTTACTGAGTATTCCATGAGGAGCATAATTCCATGAGAAACTTTCATAAAATTATATTCTAGAAACTGTTTTTCTACTTTTGTACCTGCTTCCCTGTGACTGCATATTAAAGGACCCACCTACTTTTTCAACTTGAATTGAGTCTTCTTTTTGGCAGCCAAGAAGTTTACAGAGTCTGAGTTCAGAATTTTTCTTATGTACTCTAAGGCAAACACTCTCATTGGCACATACTTTGGCAGTTTGTATAGCAGGGGGTCTGACCCATAGACTCTAATCTCTGTGTGGTTTTGATACAGGTACCAATTTCCAGTTCTTCTTTTCTTTGATAGCTATAACACTTTATTTATCTCATTACTTATCCTTGGTTGTACACTATTTGTAATTATGTTTATCAGTGGATGAATAAAAGAGTCTATGAAATCTACATAAGTGTATTCAGTGGATTATTCTATGATTAAAGAAGTCCAGAAAATGATTAACAATGGATTACCCTCTACATCCAATTTTTGAAGTTTTATTGGGAATTTATTTTCTTGGAAGTAAAGGAACATATGAAAGAAGAAGGATGTATATGAAAAATCCTTCAGTGGGAAGTTTCATCGGTTGATCATGGATACTATCAGATATGTATTCAACATGATTATAAATGACAGAAGGAGGTTGAAAAGGCACAAAAGTAGATAGAAAACCGAGAATAGACTCATCAGTGTGCTCATCAGTAAAGTAGCCAAGCATAAAAGACAACATTGAGATGACATGTCTTGTTCCTTTTGGGAATTTGGATGTTGAATATGGAGGGTTTATCTTTGGGATTTCAACATATGAAGGCATGAATGTTTGGAAAATCTAAAATCTCTTGGGAAAGTGTAACTCAATATAAAGCTTTGTAAGAGCTTCTATGGATAATGAGATTGCATTGGGATCTCCTTTCAACTGAAGCATTAGGTTTATAGATTTTACAGTGGCAGTGAATAATACTTCTTTGTTAGTATGCACTATAGCTCTTTGGTCAAGGGAATAGTAGTTTTGACACAACCTAATGACTTCTGGACACTGATGAGTATGTGGAACTACATATTTGGGTAAATTGGATTCCCAAATTTGAACTTCATCTTTCTGGTCCAAATATTTTTCTAGAATGCATTAATGGATATCCAAAAGATTGAATTTAATCACTGGATCAGTTATTTTATAATCAAAATCAACTAAAGGTGTATGCTCAACATCTACAATAGGAGGCTGTAGTGGATTTATGGCTATGGTGCTTTTAGAGGCCATTTCTAGATTCGATTTTGACAATTTTAGCCTTCTGAATGTTAGAAACTTTGTTTTTAGGATTTTTATACTCTTCTGTAAGCTTAGACTTTTTACAGAAGGTATTTTTGGTTTGATAGAGGTCTCTTTTGAACAATAGATAAAATTAGGCTTTCTTTTGTTTCAAATCTTCAATTCTGCTCAAAAAACAATCTTTAAACCCTTTTACAGTCTCAAGAAAAGATTAACAAGGGTTTCTTGCTTTTTCTTGGATAAAACAAAACTAAAGCATTCTAATTTATTCATAAAAAGCGATTATGAGCATTTATAAAGGGTTTTAGTCATTCAAAGAGTTTCTATAGGTCTGTAAAAGGCTAAACTTTCTTGAATTTGTTTAAAATAGGTTATAGTATTCAAAACTGTGATTTTATCATGGTTTCTACAACAAATAAATTATTTGAAGAGAAATAAAGGTATTTTTGTAGGCATACAAGTTTTACAAGGCTCAAATTCACAAAATGCTTCTTTTCAAATTACGGGAGGATATTTTTTTGAAGAATACCTGTTTTTGCAGGTATTTTGACTTGAAATAGGGTTTTTGGGTCATTAGGGAGCTTTAAAAAGTTGTTGAAGTCTTTTGGATGAAAACTGGAGGCTCTAGGAGGTCAAAGCAACAATTTTAATTTATTTCTGGTTCTTTGAGCACGTAAATAGGGCAATGGCATATTTTCTTTAGTTGGAGAAGGTTAAACATGTAGAAAACTCAGAAAAAGGGTTTAAACGCATGAATTGGCAGTTTTATAGAAAATATGGGTTTAAACAGTATTTGCAGTTAATGTGGGTCAAATCAAATTTGAGGCGGTTTAGTGCCAGGGGTCAAATACCAGAAAGCAGTTATCGCACAATGGGAAGGTGGTAAATGGTTTTTCGCAATTGAATGCGATTCAATTGTTTTGCACGTCGTGGAGGAGAGAGATAAGGGTAATACTGCCTATTTCACAAATCTAAAATGAATTATCAACCACGTTATTGAAAATGCGATATTGCTTGAGGTTCGTCTGATTTTGTAGAAGGATTGAGAACGGTCGAGATCAATTGGTGGATCTGTTCGGCGGATGGGCGTGGGACCCAGGAGATTTATATGTGGCAGGGTTAAGTTATATGTTAAAACATGGTTTAAACATCAAATATAATGTATTAATGGGATAGGTGGATATATGAATTTACATGGCCAACAGGCTATATATATGTGTATTGCAACCGTAGGGTGGGTTATACTATATTTATGTGTTTCAAACTATGGTGGAGCGGAAATATTTTTCACGTTGGGAATTAGAACCATAGGTTAAATATTAATAAAGTGGGTTTGGAATATTTATAATAAATGAATTAATATAATTATGGGATGGGATATTTATAAGGGAATTAATAAAAATAAGTTAAAAGTTAATATGATATGAAATATGAGTGAAAATACATATAAACACTAAGTAAAGTATAAAGTAAGCATTTGTGTGCAATGGTGGCCCCATTTTAACTTTTTACACTTAAAACTTAGGATAAATAGAATTTTGTGGGTTTTTGAATGTTTTTGTATGAAATGAGATTAGTTAAAGGGGATTTTACTTTCCCTAAGAAAAAAGGTGTTTTAACTTAGGAAAAGGGTGATTATGTTGAGAAAATGTGTTTTATGAAGGGAATCCAATACTTATTACCAATCAGTCATTAAGCCTTGGGTCTGGTCCCAACAAAAGTCAGAGAAATGCTTTGAGCCTTTTTAACTGAAGGTTTTTTAATACTGGAATATTTTGAGGGAGGAGAAATTAGTAATTTTACCACATGAAGTTTTATTCATGTCTTGTGCAATTGATTTCTACCTACCCATCATTATTCTAACATTTTTTTCATTATTTGCATGGGTGCATTTGAGCTTGCAACTCTAAATCCATTTTTCTTTTAAAGCAGGAAACTATCTAATTCTAACCTTATTTCATCCAAGGGCTCAGATCAAACTGTTGAGCTCCTCATTATTCTCTAACTATCTACTGAATTGTCAAGTTTAAACTGTTTGACAAATCTTTATTCTCTATCTATAAATATGAAATTTAAAACATGAAAAAGTTAAGATTAAGCTATTTAACTCATCATGGATTATGGCATTTTGAACAAGTTGCACATAATCATTATTTTTGCAGTAAAAGAAAAAAGAAGTGACATTTTGACTTGCATCACTTTCATGTCTTATTCTTATCTCTTTTTTGTGTTTTTGGGGTCCATTTTTATTCGTTTTGATCTTTTTCTTTTCAATTCCTTTGATTTTTCTTTTAGGACTTTTACCCTCTTTTCATTTTATTATTTTCAAATATGGGAAAACAATTTGAAGAAAGCAAGGTATGTACATATTTACAAGACTAATTATAGTCAATTAAAAAATTATGAACCCTATTATTATAGGACCCTAATAGCTACAACGATATTACTTGGAGGTATGGAGTTTCATGTATGATTTCCTTGCTATTTTTTGGCATGCATGGTACATGCATGTGTGTATTTGTTTCCCTTGCTTTCATTGGCATGGATTTTTCCAAGTGTAATAGTGGGTTTCATCCTTGTCTTTCCATTTCCAAATATCCATGGTGTGATGGGGTTTCTCTTACTTGGTTGAGATAGATTGTCATATGGTTTCAAAACTGAGTGGGGTGGCGTTATGGGGAAACACAAAGCATATGAATCCCTAGCCAGATGAAGGTGAGATTACGATAAATATTGATTGTGTATACGCTCATTAGGCCTAGGAATCCTTGACCGGTGAATGGTGAGATATACGGTAAAGCCTAGAGGGTGGAGCAATGTTGGGCCTAGGAATCACTTGACCGGTAATTGCGAGTTATACAGTAAAGCATAGAGGTGGAGATGGAAAAATTCCTCACGGTTTAGGTGGAGAGATACAGAGGCATCCATGCTTGTATAAGCCTAGTGATCCATAAATCAGTATATGGTGGGATTGCGGTAAATCCTGGTAGTTTATGTTTCTTGTTTGGGCCTAGGAATCCCTTAGAAGGATTGTATTAAAGCTTGGTTGTATCGATGATGTCTTGGGCCTAGGAATCCCTTGTTTGATTGCAGTAAATACTTAGGAAGTCCTAGTTGTTTTGCTGTAAGTTCCACATTCATGTTTGAAATATGGCATGGGCATGATTGACTAAAAGAAATATTTGGTTCAACCCAATCTATGGTCAGGTGGTACGTGGAAGTCCTTGACTTGGTTGAATTTTTCTTATGCTAATAAGAGCTCTTGTCCTCTTGTATATTATGCATAAATGTTCTTGTTATTATGTGATTATAATGGTTTTTCTATTATCGTTATTCGGCTAGTTATATGTTGGTTATAAGCATGGTTTTATGATAGATTTTAGCCATGGATATCATCATGTTTTGATTAATAAATGAATGAATAATGAATGTATAACCTAATATATGATAGTGTAGATATTATGGGAGGGCATCAAACCTTCTTGAAAAATCTCAGATAACTATGAAGTCCCTGTGCCCATATGTGTTTATATGACCTGTAGATTGCATGTTCATGATGTGTTTGACAAAATATATGTCATCTATAGGCATTTTAAGATCATGCATTTGTTCAATTTTTGCTTTATAGGTCTTCTCATTATGTTATTTATCATTTTCGGAAGTCTCATAGATGTTTTGGGAAGAGGCTTGAGTCGTAGCCCTAAACAAATGTATCAAAATTTGGGGTCATTGACACAAAACTTCCTGAAAAAGGCCATAGTCGGATGGAGGCCTTATTGTGGGAGTGATTGGAGGGTATCAATCACATGGAATGCTTTCCGTGGGAGAAAATAGAGGTCTAGCATAGAAGAACATCAAGTTCTCTCAGGGGTTGGACACCTGCAGGGGTTGATTGGCTCCTGAAGGTTTTGTAGCTCCTCAGGAAGCTTAGTTCAGTATATTTTTAGTCGATTCCATTTCCTAATTTGTACTTGGGGAGTTGAATCATATCATATTAACTCTTCATCACATGTTTACTCCTGTGGAATAGTTAGCTTGGGTAAATGTGGGAGGAGGGTGCTACAGAGTGGTATCAAAGCATGGTTCACCCCTTGGACTTGATGGGTGGAATGTATTTGTCATACATACATGTCAATTTCATATGTGTTATTTATATTTGTGGTCTATTTTCTTGCTGTGTATGCATGGTGGTGGTCATTGTTAAAGTTGTGTCGCCATGTGGAAGATGACAGTTTGTTGTTGGATGTGGTCGTCATGAGTGCATGTCAGTTTCTATATGTCGTTATGCATGTATACAACCAAATTATTGCAGTTTTTTAGATATATATAGTATCTTAAGAATGAGAAAGCCAAATTTCAGAGATTTTTTAGTGGATTACCATTAGCATTTAGAGATAGGATTGAGTATGATGTGTCTCGATCACCTGAAGAATTCATTGGTAAGTTGAAGCACTATTATGAGAAATCAAAGTGCAAGAAAAAATATCAGGAAGGTTGCAAAGGGAAAGAAAAGGCTACAGGTAAATGGAAGCCAAAGCGAACAAGACCCCAATATGTAGGTAAGAAAGAGAATTTTGTACCTGATAAGAAGTTTAGTGGACCTCAACCTAGAGGATAAAAGAATAAAGGCGATGGTAAGGGATGATTGCAGTGTTGGACATGTGGTAAGGAGAATATTAAGAAGTATTGTCTACAAAATCAAGGTGGTAGACCTTAGATTTATAGTGCACAGGATGCACAAACTTTGAGGGATGTTGGGAAAAAAATTCCTTATATCTATGCAACATTGGATAACATGTGGGCAGGTCACCAAGCACCTATTATAAAGATGGATGACTAGTTTTTTAATCATATTGTTTTTATTTTTATTGACCCTCGATCTAATTATAGTTATGTTAATCTTGACCTAGTGGATAAGTGTGGTTTGAATAAAGAAGTACATACATAATCTTGGTTAGTGAAGTTGGCTACAAGTACAAGGAAAAGAGTTCATCATTGGGTTCTAGTTTGTGCATTTGAGTTGAATGGTATGCCTACATAAACACATTTAAATGTGCTTCCGTTTGGATAATATATATTTTCTTTTGGATATGGGCTAGTTGTACCTTCACAAGACCATGGTAGATTGATATGACAAGGGTATTGAGTGCTTGGATGAAAATGGAGAACATAGGATCCTATAGGGTAAGAAGAAGGCAACATCAGTTAGGATGGTGACAAATATGCAGGAAAAATGAAGTCACAGGAAACAGTGTGTACATATTTCTAGTGATAGAGGTAAGGATGTTGAGAATGAGGAGGTATTGAGCAAGTACCCAGTTTTGTAGCATTTTAGGATGTGTTTCTCGTAGAGATTTTAGAGTTTCCGCCTCATAGAGAAGTGGAATTTTCCATTGAGTTTCTACCAAGGGCAAGACCAACATAAAAGGCGACATACATGATGATCCCTCTAGAGTTAGTAGAGTTGAAGTAGCAACTGAAGGAAATTCTTGATAAGGGATACATTAGGCCATGTGTATCACCTTGGGGTACACGAATATTGTTTGTGAAGAAGGATGGTAATCTTAGGTTACGAATTCATTACAGACATTTGAACAAGGTAACCATTAATAACGTGTTTCCATTTCTGAGGATTGACAACTTGTTTGATCAATTAAAGGGAGAAACAGTGTTCTTAGAAATTGATCTGAGATCATGATATCATCAAGTGCACATTAAAGAAGAGGATATATACAAGACTAATTTCAGGACCAGGTATGGGAATTATGAGTTTGTTGTAGTTCCATTTGCTTTGACTAATGCTCCAACTACTTTTATGTGTTTGATTAATAATGTGTTGTGTCCTTATCTATAAAAGTTTGTTATTGTATTCATGGATGATATATTTGTTAGGTAAACTTGACTTGGGATAGAGTCAAAGTTGACTAGGGTAAATAGAAGTGGTTTTGGGGCACATGGTTTTGTGCACCCATGGTTTTGGCCCATGTTATTACATGTAATGGAGCCTATAAGAGGTTGGGAATACTTCATTGTAATGTAGGCCTGGAGGTGAGCGGTGAAGGTTTGCTTGGTCGGATTGGCCAGGGTTTTGGCCAATGTTTAATGAAATTTCATTGGTTGGGTTTTTCCCCGGATTTGGGGTTTTCCCGGTTAAACATTGTGTTTATGTTTATGATTTGTTGTTGGGTTCTTTATATTTATTTTTCTCAGTAAATGTTTATTATTTCTGCCGTAAAATCTTAACAAATGGTATTGGAGCCATATTTGGCTTCAGAGGGATGCTTTTGTTGCCAAGGGTTTTATGGGCCTGTGAATGGAGATATGATTGCAGATGTAGAAACAAACATGGAAGCAAACATTGAGTTCGTGAGTTATTTTTTGTAATATGTTCATGAGATCCTGCAACTACAAGGGCTGCTCTACTAAAGGCGTTTGGACCAATTAAGATGTTAGATCAACATAGATCTGACGAGGGCTGTGGTAAAGTTGGCTTTGTAAGCTACAATTAAGAGATAGTAGAGTGTTATGTGTGAATATTAGGTTGCCCATTATGAGAGATGGGCTCTGTCATAGGAATGTGAGCGTTGAACGAAAGGATGAGAACAGACGCTGGCAAAGGCAGTGAAAAATGAAAGTGGCCATGGACAAACTTGTAGAAGTTATGCTGATGTGTATTGGCCATGGCTGTCGATCCCGCCCTCTGCTCGACACCACTACTTTCTCTTCCATAGAAATGAATGCACCTAATAGGTCCAACGATCGAGCTCTACGAGTAGCAGTCAGAGGAGGCAGTTGGGTTAGTAAGGCTAGAGAGCAAAGAGAATTCGCTCTTGTTTCTCCTCCCTCTCATGCTGACCAGGTCGATGACTGAGTGTCCTCCAAGAAGGCCATGGACAGACGTCAAGGGTTCTAATCGCATGGGGAGAGGTGTCATAAAACAATTTTTGTAAGTGGCTCTGGTTATACAATGTGCAACGCTTGATCTGTTTCCTCAAATGGGCTCGTTCACATTTCCAAAAGAATGAACAGTGATGAAAAACATGTGAGGATGACAGCCACAAAAATACGCATAGTCCACGAGATATTCTCAGGGCTTCAAGGAATGAATTATGCTTGGATGCAGATATTCAACTCAAGCACCAAGGCAATCGACGCGTGAAAGCAGGAGGAGAATCACAAGGTTGAGGAGGACAATGCCGCGAAGAAGTTGAGGCTTCGAAAATGGTGCTAAGGTTTGGGATTATGCCTCCAGTCATCTCGTCTGGTCATGACCTGAATTACTTAGTGTATGGTTGCATTGAGGATGGAACTCTTGTGTTAGAGATGTGCATGGAGCATGCTCTCAAAACAACTTTGGTAACAATGCTTGATATTTACGATATTGCCGATAAGAATATGTGCAAAGCGATAGGTGTTTTAAGCAATGAAGTGTCACACCCTCTGGAAGAAGAAAAATGATTCCCTCACAATCCAGCACTGACATATTTTTTTTAAAGCGCATCATGACCCATGAGAGTTGTAATTGAGATCTGGACAAAGGCAAGCATAGCGTGGAGAACATATTGCAACGGTTAACTGGTTTTATGGACCGTTGCAGTTACATAATTGGTAAAGATCATAGCATTGAAAAAAATGCACAGCGAGGCACTGGAAAGGCTCATGAAAGATTAACTTCTTTATTGCAGTTGATGGGTAGATTCATGTACAACTATGATGTCTTCTTTGGAGAGGACATCATGAATAAATGTAGATAATGATCATTCAAAGAATAGCAACAATGGAAAAAAAATAAAAATTTATTATTATAATGGAGTTAATTTTATATGTAAATGGGCATATTGCTGTAAGACCTAGTATGGCATGTGTACCCCTGGATAAACACTGGTAAAGTCTGGGTTAGACCTAGGTGATAGGGGGGATGTCAAGTTAACAATTACCCTGGGTAAAAAAAAATTGAGGGGGGAAGAGCTAGAGTGAGCGGGGTTGCCTCCCTTAGCAGGGTTGGCTGGATTTAGTCAATAATCCCCAAGTCAAGTTTAAGGGGGTAATTATGAGTTTTTTGTAGTTCCATTTGGTTTGACTAATGCTCCAACTACTTTGATGTGTTTGATGAATAATTTATTGTGTCCTTATCTATACACGTTTTTTATTGTATTCATGGATGATATATTGATATATTCTAATAATGCGGAAGATAATTACAAACATTTAGCAATAGTACTAAGGTTGATAAGAGAGCATCAATTGTATTCCAAGCTTATAAAATGTAGTTTCTTTTAGACAGAGGTACATTACTTGGGACATGTTGTTTTCAAGGAAGGAATAGCATTGGATCTGAAAAAGATAAGGGTTATCATAGAGTGGGAAGCTCCTAGGAATGTGGATGAGGTTAGGTCATTCATGGGGTTAGAAGGTTAATATAGGAGGTTCATCATGATCTTCTCATATATTTCCTATCCCATCAGGTCATTGTAAAGGAAAGGTAAGAAAGTTGAATGGACAGAGGAATGTGCAACAATTTTTGAACAGTTGAAGCAATTGTTGACAAATGCTCCGGTTCTCAAGATTATAGATCCATATAAAGAGTTCACCGATGCTTGCAAGAGAGGGTTTCATGGAGTCCTTATGCAGGAGGGATAGGTGGTATGTTACGAATCAATAAAATTGAATGAGAACAAGCATAAATATCTGACACGTGATCTTGAGTTGGCAACGATCGTCCATGCTTTGAATATTTAGAAGCATTTTCTTCTTGGTAGGAGGTTTGTACTGATTATTGATAATAGTGGATCGAGATACTTTTTTAACCAACCCAATCTGAATGATATGAGAGTTATATGGTTGGGGATGACTACTGAGTTCGAATTTGAAATTAGGTACATTAAGGGAAAGGAAAAAAAAGTTGCATATGTTCTTAGCAGGATAGTCCACGTGAATCATATAACAATTATGAGTTCTTATGGGAAAAATATACATGATTGGATTTTACAGGAATGACAATAGAATGATAGGTACGTGGATCTTATGCACACGGTACAGTAGGGTATAGGTGAACAATATGTGGACTATTGTCTCACAGTTGATGGCTTGGTGAGATTTACGGACAAAATATATGTGCAAAAAAAAAGTGAACTCAAGAAGCTTATCTTGATGGAATTTCATGTTAAATCATATTCATGTCACCTAGGATATCAAAATACATATTCAGGTCAACCATGATATCAAAATACGTTGAAAATGGCGAAGAAGTTCTATTATTGGTCGAGTTTGAAGAAGTAAGTGGCAGAGTTTGTGGCGAGATTCTTGGATTGTCAACAGGTGAAAGAAAAGTATAAATATTTAGGTGGTCTACTTCAACCAATTCTAATTCCAAAGTGTAAATGGGGAGTCATTTCCATGGATTTCATTATAGTTTTTCCAAGGACATCTAGACAACATGATTCCATCATGGTTCTAGTGAATATGTTGACAAAGGTAGCACACTTCATTCTAGTGAAGTCTACTTGTTCAGCTAGTGACGTAGAACATGTATTCATCAGAGATATAGTGAGGTTTCATAGTGTTCCGAAGAAATATTATATCAGACAAGGATGATAATTTCACTTCCATGTTTTGGAAGTAGTTGTTTGCAAGTTTGGTGAGAAATTTTTCCTTCAACACAATTTATCATCCGCGGACATATGGATAGACAAAGAGGGTTAACATGATCTTGGAGGACATGTTGACGATGTATGTGATGCATTGAAAGAGGATATGGGAAGAGTACCTTCCATTGGTTGATTTTTATTACAACAATGTGTATAAAAAATCACTGAGGATGAGTCTTTTTGAGGCACTTTATGGCCAGATTTGTAATACTCCCATTAGTTGGAGTGATCCAGTGAATAGGCTGTTTATAGGACAAGATAGATTAGCAGATATGGAATAATAAATGCAGGTTATCAAGAAGAATTTAAAGGAAGCACATGAAAAGAATAAAATGTATGTAGATCGGCATAGGTTTTTTAAGGAGTTTCAGGTTGGGGAACATGTGTACTTGCACATCAAGCCCAAGAAGAGCTCCTTCAGGATTTGGTCATCTACGAAGTTAGCACCTCGATATTGTAGGCCTTTTGAGATCCTTAAGAAGATTGGACCAGTGGTCTATAGAATTTCACTGCCTCCAAAAGTGAAATTCCATTATGTTTTCCATGTTTCATTTCTTAGAAGATATATAAAGAATGTTGATCACGTTATGTATTAGTCTGTAATATAGGTGGAGCCAGAAGAAAAATTCCAGTCGTAAACTATGTGTATTTTTCATAGAAAGATTCTCATGCTCCGGAATAGAGCAATCAAGCAGGTTAAAGTCCAGTCGAATCACCCTCGGCTCGATAAAGCTACATGGGAGATGGTTGATCAGATGTGAGTTATGTGTTCTTCTTTATTCGTTGGTTGAGTGAATGCTTTTTGGTATATATTTTGGCATGGTGTTTTAATATATGTATATATGTATGTCGATGCAAATACCACCATAAAATGTGTTATAAAGCTCCAATAAGAGATATGGTTGTCATGTTGTGTTTTTCATGTTGGTTTTATTTTCAGTAGGTTGATCATTGTAAATACTATATCAAGCTAAGTTATAAATTTCCATGGGAAGTATGTTTTTCTTTTTAGTGGTATTGTTAGTTGTAGGTGTCATTGAACACTGACAATGGTATTCTGTTAAAAGTGATGGGTTTGTAACAACCTTGGGTTAAAGATCCATGTAATAAAGTTAATAAAGGAAAAATAAGACCAAGGTCATGGGATACTTATTCTAGGTTGAAGGTTGGGAAAAACATCCTAGTGTGGGTGTTCATTTGGTTTAATATGGCTAAGGGAAATAGGCAAAGGCAATGGAAAATACTTTGAAATACCAAATATACCTCACATAGTTTGGGATAGGATCCCCATCCAGTATTTGGGCTTGACTACCACCATGTGTGTTTTCCTCTTATATGTTAAGTGAAAAGAAGTTAGTGTGAAAAGAAGTATGAAATGTCAAAAGAATGAGGATGAAATCAAGCCACAATTAATGAACTAGCCACACAATTTACAATAATATAGCAGAAAGACAACAAGAAGAAGTACATCTCAAAAAGGAATTAGTTTTCCAAAACCATCCAAGACATACAAGTAAGAAAGTACTAGAGGTTTGTTGCAAATTAGTTCACAATTGGTTACCAGTATTAGCATGGAAAGAGAAAGCATGGATTTAAGAAAACACATGATAAATCAAAAACAAATTAGTTCATCAACATATTTCCCACATGGAAGAGCATATGCACACATGATTCGAATATCAATTTGTAACAACCCCAAATTTAAAACACAACTAATTATATCAAATATGCAATTAATAATAAACCAAAAACTATTCAACTAATTAGCATAGAATCTTCACAAAAAACCGAGAAGAGAAGACTTACCTGTAGTGACGATATTGCTTACATGTAATTTAAGAGTTAAACATTATTGAATCCTGCTAACCACAACAAAGTTTTGGGGACGACTATCCACCCAACCGTAGGCTCAGCTAGATGTAACATTTCTATAGCTAGCCACCCCTGAGCCCTCAATCAACGTACTACTTCTAGAGAATCCTTTGTCTCACAATACTTTTCTCCCAAGAGAATGGATGAAAGAATGGTGAATCTCATCTTTCTCAACGTCTATTAAATAAACCAAACAATGGAAGGGAACCGCGTGCACACATTCCCTGTGTCAACATGCAACACTTATTTCTTTATTTTAATTTTTACTTAATTTAATGTTTTTTTTTAAATTTAAATCTTTCTTATTTTATTGTATTTTACTTTTTGTTAACTTTAGCTATTTTTACTATTTTTATAGTTTTCTTAGTTCAACTCTTTCTTATTTTATTCCTTTTTACTTTTGTTAACTTCACTTATTTTTACTATTTTTATAGTTTACTTTTATATAATTTTATTTAGAAAGCAAGTTTATTATTTATTATTTTATTTAGAACACCATTTTATTATTTACTATTTTATTTATTTATAATCATTATTCTCTTTAATATTTATTATGTATTTACTATTATTGGCTTATTATTTATTTACTATTTATTTAATAATATTATATTATATTATTATTTATTACTATTATTATTGTTATTATTATTATTATGGAACATTACATAATCCCCCTCTTTAAGGAACTTCATCTTGAAGTTAAGTTGAATAAATTATCATTTTATTTATTTAGTTATTTATTACTTCATATTTTCCCAACACCCTCTGTTGAGCTCGTATAACTGGCAGACATCGAAAATTTCCACAACACCTAGGAAATATCAAGGAATCTCTATCCTTTTTCCCAGTTTCTGAACCTGGCATAAGACTCATCGGTTTGTACCATAGCCCAAGGCTGGCCCCAAGGCTCACGCCTGGCTCAAACGTCATCTGCCCCAAGGCAAGCACCCGACT
Source organism: Pinus albicaulis (assembly GCA_034641835.2). Classification (NCBI taxonomy): domain Eukaryota; kingdom Viridiplantae; phylum Streptophyta; class Pinopsida; order Pinales; family Pinaceae; genus Pinus; species Pinus albicaulis. Next base: position 1,362,396,701 of record CM076584.1, read on the forward strand.
CAGTACTCCGTGTAGTAGGAAGCCAAGCATATTGAAAGGCTAGACTACTCCCTCCACACTCACTAAGGTGCATAACCCCAGGCATCGAAATCCTTACACCCCTTCTAGACTTCGGCATCCCAATCCAATACAAGGCACTTTGCCTCCTAAATATGGTCCCATAGCCCCTCAAGAGCTATCCAATACAAAGGAACTACTGGCATATGTAGTGTTGATTGAGATTTTCCCGAGCCCATATGGTGTTACATATTCTCCCTTGCAGGTATAGGCTCCTACATTAAGGGAATTTTGAGGTCTAAAATGGGCCTCCTAAGAAAAATGTGCCACCAAAATAAACTTTATAAGAAACAATAGGAGTCAAGATGATGATCTCAACCATGGGGGATGATTCACCATTTTTTGAGTAAAAAGGTAAAAATATTAAAAAATAATAAAATAGGAAAACTACTTTTTCAACTTATCTCCCTAAGATTTTACTCAAATTTCGAGTGGGAGTACTCATTGGATGCAAAATTTAATTCCTCAATCAAGGAGTACCCATGTTGCATATTTTCGATGGACATTTCTACATGAAAATAAATGAAAAAAAAACTTGATTGCAATGAAATTTTTCATGTATTTCTCATTTTTCATGTAGTAGGGTCCATCAAAAGTATGCAACATAGGTACTCTTTGGATGAAGAATCAAATTATTCTTCGAATGAGTGTTTCTGCTCGAAATTTGAGTAAACCTATAGGGAGATAAGTGGAAAATACGAGTTGAAAAATAGTTTTTCTTTTTTCCCTCTAAAATTTGATGATGTAATCTATTTTATTTTATTATTTCTACTATTATTTTATAATTTCCTTAGGAGGCCCATTTTAGACCTCAAAATTCCCCTAATGCGAGAATATCAAATAACTCGGTCTTCTCGGCCCATTTTTAGAGTCCCTGAAAGTCACCACATCTCAACATGCAACCAATGCATTAGTTGTAATCATAGTATCATAGAAAATAATCCACATGTCAATTATTGCATGTTATGATGATAACATGACATCATTGTTAATCACTACGTCATGAATAATAAAGAACTGCATGCTCATACATGTCATAAAATCTACATGCAATTACCACATGCTTCACATCATAATATCCTCATAAGTTAGAACATCAACATCTCAACATCAAAAACATATCATGACATCACATAATAAACTAACCAGAGGTCAATATAACCTCATATCATAACATCATATCAATCATGAGCATACAACATAATTATCATAACAAATAAATAAATAAGAACCACATGTGCATCGTTATCCCCTCATCAGAACTATATCCAATTACAACGTACCATCATATCATGAAACATCATCACAACATTATACTTCATAACAAAGAAAATTTTAACTCATAAATTTTAGCTAACCCTTTCAAGTCGTAGTCTATAAATATACTTTTATTAAACAATATCAAGGTTACTTGAATTACTAATAATATTTTCACCTAAATTTATATAAATTTTTTATTAAATAATATCAATCTATTTATAAATATTACTCATTTGAAACAAAATTTTATTATTTTTTATAAATAAAATAATAAACTAATTACTATACATAAATGTTTTCAATATTTGAAATACCTCAACTCACTCATATATTTGTGCTTGTAGCTTACTTAACTTTATTACAATTTTTACTCACACTCCTATCTATCACATTACCATTTTCACTTACAATGTTTATATTACAACTTCCTTTTGTACTATTTTAATCCAATTTTACCTTCACGTTGGTTATAAATAAATAATTAATAAATACACAAATAATGCATTATTATAAAGTCAATTAACTCTATTTTAAAAAATTGTTTATTTTTCTTTTTTTCAATCACATATGTCCCAACTATTTTAAACGAGCAACTTATATTATCATCGTTAATATAAAATTGACTAAAATTAACTAAGTAATAACACTTAATTTTATTTTATTTTAATTCTATTCACATAATATAAAAAAAATTAATTATTTTAAACTAATCAAATAAATAACAATATTAAATAACAAAAATAATTTATTTAAAATTATCATTTTAAATTTTATATTTATAAATTAACACTATTGTTTCCTCAATTAATTAGTTAAAGTATTATTATGTAGAAAAATCCATACTTATCATCTCCTCCGGTAACCAAATAAATATTTGTTATGTGAAAATTTAATAAATTAATTTCCCCATCCCTTCTCCATATTTTTCTTTTATGTGTTACCTTTAATGTTAGCATTTAAGTTTAACATAGTATGAACCATCATCGTTTTTTGAATTTGTTTGGTGTGTGGGTCATGTGGATTTGTCGTAACATTTTTAATAAACAATGATTTTTGGGAAGGCGGAGATATATTTTGTTTCTGTAACTCTACTCACTTCAATTTAAACTCTACTTTAAATATCTATGTAGTATTATTTTTTATTTATCTTACTATTTTTTAAGTTTGTTATGGTTAAAAGAGATGCTATTTATTATCATCATTAAAAAATTATAAATTTCTCCTTTATTCTTGCTTCTTAATAACTTTATCTAAATATCACCACTAACATTGGAAATCAAACTTTGAAAATTTGCTTTATTTTCTTAAAATTGTCATCTCTTTATATTTAATATTTCATCTGCTTGTTCTAATAATATATGTATTGCCTTTCTAACTTAGTTGCATATTATCTTAAATTATATTTCCTTTTAGTTTTAACATCAATTGATATGTATCTTCACTCATTGTATTACTATTGTCTCAACTTGACCATTTATAATTTTTAAGGATATCCTTATTAATAGTTATTTTTCTATGTTCCTATACCTTAATATTTGGACTCAATTTAGGTGCTACACTAAATCAACCCAACCAAACTATTAAATAGGTAATTGAAACAATGCCTAAACAAAATGAATTTAAAGCATTTAATAAGTTCAATGTACTAAGACCTAGTGCCAACCCTTGCATTAAATATCCATATACTATTAGCCAACCGTAAAAATTATATTAATTCACTAAATAATTACACACTTTTATTATTAGAATATACCTAATTTAAAAAAAAATGAGTTAATATGTTCATAAATAATATATATAAAAATAATAATAATATGACCAAAAAAACCAAACATATATCACTATCAATTATACATAAGAAAATTTATTATTATTTATTCACTCACTTTATTTTTCATTGGACAAAGTTGTTCTAATATTTGATATCGGATTACACTCTTACACTTTAACTTAATACAATTTTATCAAATTTATTATTTCTACATTTTCTTTACAATACTGCCAACAATTAAAAAAAAAGAAAAAATTAATATTTTATTGATTTTTTTTTTCTATGCTTTCCTTTCTCTCACACTTGATCGACATAAAATAATTATTGTGCAGGTCTATTTTTAAAACCTAACCTTTATATATTCCATTTGTGCCTCGTCAATCCAAATTAATTATCACATGACATACTCTTTACAATAAATCCAACTATATAACCTAGTTCTGCAGAATGCCATCACTAATTTGTTATACCAATTTAGAAGAAAACATATGAAATTATAACATAAAATTATTTATCTATTCAAAATTTAAACCAGAGGGGCAGTGGGGCAGCTAGTCCCTGCAACATATCTCTCATGTGATGAGTCCAACATGCCTGTATAGAAAATGCCCTATTCTGGATCTGTGAGGGTTCTCATGTATAGAAAATGATTTTTTTAAAATCTTCCAGGCTCCTCTGTCAGGTTCAGTTCGTATGTCACCAAGCCCAGTTCAGCAAAAGGAATCAGTAATGAGCCAGGCGAAACTAGTAGCTATTAGGGAAAAAAAACCATTAGCTCGTCACCTTCAACCTTCAAAAGCGGCGATCCAAGAGTTAATGCCAGGACTCGATGATGCTTATACACAATAATTTCGATACCAAGAGTCGATGCCGCTAGTTGATACATATTCAAAACACTAGATGTCGGTACTCCAGGTCGGCATCCAATCTGCTATAGAGTTAGTTGAATGCAGGATAGCAAGACATAAGGGAATTTTTCCACACAACATTGAACCAGTTTGTGAATGGGTGCACACAGACTTGTTGGACACTTGTGATAACTGTCATAAAATATAGAAGATAAAGGAGAAATTGGGACGATTCGATGGGCTGGAGAAATCCTGTGCAAATAGGACTAACAATATAGGGAATTTGCAAGAATGCATACAAGAGGAGAGGTATTACATTGAAGAAAGTAGAGAATAGCACAGGACGGAGGCACAAAGTGCTCATATATAAGGCTTCCCGAAAGCTAGCTCTTTGAAGGGAAGTAAGTGGTGGGGCCAAGCACAATATCAGTGTAGAGGAAAGAAAGGACCTTCTAAACTAATTTGGGAGCTAGGGAAAAAATTTTGGCATCAAAAGAGTCAACAGAAAGAGTTGGAGGAAAGTTGGCTGAATAAAACACGGATCAGGGTGTCAGAGCTCAACAAAGATCCACAGAGACAATTTTGTGCATCTCTAGTGTGGCTGACGTTAAGGAGAAGTTATGTGTGTGTTCGAGGAAGATTCAAACAAGTTTGAACCTATTGGTAACGTCAAGAATGAAATAGGAAAAGATATGAAAAGTAACATGCAAGAAGAGATAATAGGAGGAGGAGGAGGAGGATGACAAATGTTTTGGTAAAAAATAGGAGATGAAAAGATATTAACAGTTCCATAACCAATACTTTTCCTGTAGCAGCTCATATTTATTTACAAAATATTTTGTCAGATATGAGTCTTTTGAAAAAAATTACATTGCATCTTCAGGAGATCGGATATTCCTTCATTTTATTGTAGAACATGTTCCCTTCTGGTAGATGTTGCAAAGATATAAATATAAAATGTAACATTTTGAATTTCACATTCTCTCCTATTTCATAGGGAGTAGATTATGCTTTTTATTTTGTTGAGTTTGAGCTTTCAGATCTCGGTTTAAGCATTACGCATAGCATTACCCAGAGCCCGCATAGGTAGATATAGGTAGAGACAATAACAGAGATACACACGGTAGATAGTGTAGCAGAAGCAGAGGTAGCATCCTCGCCGTGCAACCAATTTTCATTAGTAGGAACAAGGTAGGCTTAGAATGGTCCAATTACAATAAATCCAAGATCCGCAAAGACAAATCTAGAGCCAACAACATATCGATAGCCAATTTTAGTAGCAGCCACTGATCCAATTACACCCATTGATCCGCTAGTGGTATACTCAGCATTTCTTGTTTGAGCAACTTGAGATTTCATTCCCCCCTCCCCCCTAGAAAATCCACTAGCAACATACCGAGTTGCGGATCTAGTCCTAGCGAACCCAGTCCCTCCCCAGTGTATGTAGATTCAAGGGTGTTTTAGAGAGCATGAAATATGGACTGTATGAAGGAAGGGTATTGATTCAATCATATATATTCTATGCATTTTATGGCATATAAACTTGGTCAACAAGACCGGATTATGGATCTCGATCTCGATCAGAAGCTGCCTCCTTCCATGCATCTGATTATATAATCAGAACTAGGAAAGATGACGTTGATTCAAGGTCAAATGCTTCTGGAGCTGTAATTAAAACTAGATTTATTTCCATAAATATTGCTTGTATAAACACTATGGAGGAATCCATGAGAAAATCCCAAGAAATGGAGTAAGACACGCTTTAAAGTTATTCAGATCGTAGAATTATATTAGGAATGGTGTAGAGACAAACGTAAAACCTCTAAGTGTCAAACCACAGGCCCTCCACATCAGCCAGATTGATAGAGAACAAAGGTGCTAGCATAGGTATGTTCCAGGGACATACATACCATTGCGAAATATACCATCAACCTGCAACTTGTCCCATAATCACCACAATTCCAAGTTGATCTAGTTAAATATGATTATGCATTGTTGGAATTTCTGGTTATTCCTAACAACAGAGAGGAAAATAAGATTCCTCTGCTAACACATAGATTTAAAAATGTGGACAGAGATGGATGGAGTAAAAACTCTTTCTATAAAAAATTTAACTATTACAAAAACAAATCTTCCTCAGAACTTCAATTCTGGATTACAATGCAAAATTTACTTTCTGGCTGCTACAAAACACAACCCTCTTTGTTTGTCTAACTCTCTCTGTCTTCAACACACAGTCGAACTCACTGACTGTTCCACTATCTATTACATTGCTTATATATATTGTAAATATTCATATTTACAATATATATTATAAAAAATATATTCTAAGTTTAAAAACAAAATATATTGCGGTGTATTCAATAAAACATTAAAAAGTTAAACCTAAGAAATAAAACCTTATAAAAAATATTTCACGGATTCCAAAAAACTTTATGCAGAATGTTTTAATGCATTATCGCACCCATTTGAGGTCTGTTTGACTGTAATTTAAACAATGTGATAGCCCTCTCATTGGTTGGAGGCTTGTTGCGTTGGCGAAGGTGGGCCAGGCCTTATCGCAAGGTTTGAAGGCCCTGGTGACATCAACACCATTCTATACGATATGCCTCCTATTGGTCGACGACGATTGACGTGTGAAGGTGCTGGGGGATGTCTTATCGCGACGGTTTGGAGACGGTGACAAGGCTTTGAAGGAATGCGATGAGCATTGATTGGATGCAGGGATTTGACGTGGAGTCATGGGCTCCACATGAGGCGACGTGGTGAGGTTCAAATCAAATATAATGTGCAATAAGTTAAACATGGTTGGTGGGGTTTTAATGGCGGTAGATGATGGGGTTTTAGATGGTGGAATGGTGTGGTTTAAACCATAGTTCTCACTACATATTTGCAAGCTTATTCAAACCAAAAATTGAATGTAAGATGGAGTGTAAAAATAAAATGAGACTGTGCTACTACTGTCCTTCAAGAATTGCCATCAAAATTGAATTTCCATCCTCTTAGCTTAGTTTGCAGTTGGAATTAATTTCCAACATGCACTAGCTCCAAAATGATGTATTGCACATGAGAACAAGTACCTACCATAAACAATGAATTATTTTTTATAACAAATGAGATTCGGAAGACAGGATGTAATTTTTTTGAAGTATCTTGGAACCTCGCACTAAATCAAAATATGATGCAAACATGGTGGAAATATTTGTACGATTACAATGAAATTTGATTTATTATATGTCATTAGAAGTCTTCCAATAATACATATATTATACCAGCATAGATAAGCTTTAATGTGCCATTTAATAGGTCCTTAACCATGAGAGAAGTTGGAAGAATAAATCTTCGAAGATTGTTCAGTTGGCTTTGAGAGATCAAATGACTCCAGATTTATCATGATACCTACATGCCCATACTTGAAAGCTATTTTGCAAAACACGTCCCACGCTTCATTGGTGGACATGGGTTGTATTTGTTGTGACTTTTTTGGATTCATTTCTGCAATCAAATAGTCATTGCGCCTAGAAAATACTACTTTGCTACCTCTGTCAAAATCCACCCCAAATTCTTTCAAATTGAGTCTGCTACACAGATCATATAAAATGATAAGAAATTTCTTCATCTTGAGATGGCTATACAACACAATCTCCTCCTCAACATTGGAATTTCTTCCAAGCTCTAACTTGATTTTCTAAGCAATATAGTGAAATTCTAAAATAGGAAATCGAGTAACTTGTTGGAAATTTAATTCCAACTGCTACTGAGCACAAGGAGGGTGAAAGTTTAATTATGATGGGAATTTAAAGGACAGGAGGCAGCAAAAATATTTCTTGTTTTCACTCCATCGTGCATTGAAGCCTTGCATTTAAAACCCTGCAAGTCCATTTTATTTGTTAAATGTCGTAGCCTGGTTTTTTGCAATGAAGAACCCTGGTTTGACCACACCATCCCATATTTAAACCCTTACACCCTTGTGCCATTACAATCCACCAACCACAACATTTACCACACATTTTATTTGATTTTAACCTCACCACGTCGCCTCATGTGGAGCCTACTGGTCCACATCAGAATCTCACCGACCAATCATGCTTTATTGCGCTCCTCCGAAGCCTACATCATTAGCTCTTAACCCACGCGATAACTATGGCTCACCTTTTCCACGTCAATTTGCATCGACCAATGGGAGGCGTATCACACGAAACTGTGCCTACGTCACCAAGCCTCAATATGGATGTGATAAGTTATTTAAAGGTTTTGGATAAAATTTGAAATCTCCCAGCGTGTCAAGGCTAGACCAATAGTGCTTGTTTGCACTGTTTGACTGCACAGTCAGCCAATAGTTTGATGGATGTGATAATGCATTCACTGTTTTGCATAAAGACTTTTGAAGTCTGCGAAATGTATTTCATTAAGGTTTTAGACCTTAGGGTTAAAGTTTTAATGTTTCATTTTTATTTTCGTATGCCGCGACAGTTTAATCTTAAACTTAGGTTATACATACATACGTTATAATATATATATATATATATATATATATATATATATATATATATATATATATATATATATATATATATATATATATATATATAAGTTATGTAACGCCCAGAGTAGTTGTAAGAGTGTTGACTGTGTAATTTTGCCCAAAGGCAGAAAAGGAAGAGAGAGTATTATACTGTGAGTGAGACAGCAAAGAAGTTGCACTGCGTTTGTAGTAGTCAAATAAAGATATTTCATTGTAAATCTAGAACAACTGCAGTTCTGAAGAATATTCTCATTTTGTAATAGTTTTCAAGTTTAATGAAATAGAAAATTTTCTCCATCTTTTTCCACAATTTTCTTTTATTAAAATCTCTATGTTTAGTTGAGGAACTATGCTTCCTTTGTGTGTTTGGAATATTTAGAAATTCCAACATGGTATCAGAGCTAGTGCAGGATCTTTTCATTTTCCAAAGAAACTGAAGGAAGAAGTTGTTGAAGCTTCTGACCAGCAGTGTGAAGGCTCAACAAAACAAGGTATTTACCAAAACAGAGTTTTGTGTTTGTTTAAAAGAGTGTAGTCCAGAGAAGTCTTTTAAGAGACAGATTTTATCTTTCAGCAATGAGAAAGTTTATTTAAAAAACACAGTCAAGTTTTTTTTTTTTAAGCATAGCTCAGTAAGCTAGCTATGGTAGGAGCCAACACAAGCACGAGTATGGGAAATACTCAACTCCCACAGTTCAATGGGAAGAACTATGACTATTGGGAAATCACAATGACAACCGTGTTTGCCTCTCAAGATTTATGGGAGCTAGTTGAAGATGGTTTAGAAGAACTGGCGGATGAACAAGCATAAAATGCCTTAACATAGGCAGAGAAGGATTTTTGTAAGAGTAATAGGAAGAAGGACTCAAAATCCCTCTTCTATCTTTATCAAGCAGTGCATGAAAGTGTATTTCCAAGAATTGCAACAGCCAAGAGGTCCAAGGATGCATGGGATACCCTCCAGACAGCCTACCAAGGTATGGAAAAGGTAAATACAACAAAGCTTCAATTAATGAGAAGAGATTTTGAAGTCATTTGCATGAAAGAATATGACACAATAGATTCATTCTTCACATTGTTGATTAGGTTGGTTACCCAAATGAGATCCCATGGAGAGACAATAGAGGAAAGAAGAATAGTGGAGAAAGTATTGAGGAGCTTAACCTTAAGATTTGATGTGATAGTAACAACCATTGAAGAGACAAATAATCTCTCATTGTTTATTGTTTATGAGCTTCATGCATCATTGATGACACATGAATAAAGCTTGAGAAGAACAGAAAACTTATCTTTGGAACATGCCTTCAAGACCCAAATTTCTTTTGGAAGAAGAAGAGGTTAAGGCAGATCAAACTACATAGGAAAATGAAGAGGCAGAAGCCCAAACAGAGGAAGAAACAACCCTACAAATACTAGTGGAAGGGGAAGCAATCAAAGTCAGAATCAAAGCCAAGGCAACAACCAACAAGGTGGAAAAAATCAAGCACATGGACAAAGGTATGATAAATCCCAAGTCCAATGTCATTACTGTAAGAAGCATGGCCATTATGCCAATGAATGTAAGAAGAAACAGAGTGACATGGGTAGTAGACCTAGTGCAAATTTTACATAAGAAAATATCAGCCAAGAGAATTTATTTTTAGCATTTAATATGGCTCAAGAGAAAAGTGAAGATATATGGTTTCTAGATTTAGGATGTAGCAACCATATGACTGGAAACATTTCTGTGTTTTCCATGATTGATGAAAATGTGAAGTCTCAAGTAACATTAGGGACAGACAGTAAAGTCTCTTTCATGGGAAAAGGCAGAGTAGATGTTCTAACAAAGAAAGTAGAAAAGAGATCCATATCAAATGTATATAATGTGCCTGGTATGAAGTGTAACCTTTTGAGCATTGAACAGCTCATTCAGAAAGGCTACAATATTTTATTTGAGGATGATGTATGTACCATCATGGACATACCACCAAGCAAACAGAGGATTGCACAAGTGAAGATGACAAGAAACAGAATGTTCCCTTTCAAGATGAGAGCAGATTTGAAGAAAGGAGCTGCAATGGCAGCAGTGACACAAGAGACATTCCAAAGAGAAGTAAAAGATGAAAACTGGTTATGGCACCTGAGATTTGGACATATCAACTTTGGTGGTCTAAATTTGTTGCATAGGAAAGGAGTAGTAAAGGGATTACCATTGATTGAAAATCCAAACATCCTATGTGAAGGCTACATCTTGGGCAAACAATATAGAGAAAGCTTTCCATCAGGAAAGAGCATAAGAGAAAAAACACCCTTAGAAATAGTCCATTTTGATTTGTGTGGACCAATGAAACCATCATAATTAGCAGACATCCACTATATGATGACCTTTATTGATGATTATGCAAGAAAAAAATGGGTTTATTTTTTGAAGTTGAAGAGTGAAGTGTTTGAAAATTTCTACCACTTTAAAGATCTTGTTGAGAATTAAAGTGGGAAGCATATTAAGGTTTTAAGAACATACAGAGGAGGAGAATACATCTGTAAAGAATTTCTGTGTGTTTGCAAAGAAAATGGGATTCATAAATAATTTACAACAAGGTAAACACCACATCAAAATGGAGTTGCTGAAAGGAAAAATAGAACCATCATGGATATGGTAAGAAGTATGTTGAAGGTAAAACATTTGCCAAATAAATATTGGGTTGAAGTTGTACATTGTGCAGCATATGTGCTGAATAGATGCCCAACAAAGAGTGTAATGAATAGAGTTCCTGAAGAAGCATGGACTGGCATAAAATAGTTTGACACCCACATGAGAGTTTTTGGTTGTGTGGCTTATGCACACGTTCCAGATCAGCTAAGGAAGAAGTTGGATAGTAAGGCCGAGAATTGCATATTTGTTGGATACAGTGAAGAATCCAAAGCATACAGATTGTATAACCCATCCACGAAGAAATTTATGATAAGAAGAGATGTACAATTTATTGAGGAAGAAGATTGGGATGAAAGGATTGAGAAAACAGTAAATGTAAAAAGATGTTTGTATCATGATGATGATGAGGAAGAAATGGCTGAAAGAAATCCCTCATTAGCAGCACCACCTCCACCAACACAAGGATAGCAAGGGACATCACAAGCAGGTATGATAAAACCCTTGAGAAATGATGACAATGCTTCTCCTAGCACATCACAAGGAGCAGATTTGAGTGCTTCTACAAGCACAAGTTCAGTAAGTGAAAGAGGAACCAGATTCAGAAGTATGAATGAAATTTATGACCAAGAGGCAGAAAATGAAGGTATGAACTCTTTATTTGCATTATATTTTCATGTAGAAGATCTTGTTCATTTTGAATAAGCAGTAAAAGATAAGAAATGGATAGATGCTATGGATGAAGAGATAAATTCCATAGAGAAAAATAAGACATGGGAATTAGTTATCTCCCACAAGGAAATGAAGTAATTGGAGTAAAATGGGTTTATAAAACCAAGAGCAATGCTGAAGCTAAGATTGAAAGGCACAAGGCCAAACTTGTTGTCAAAGGCTACAAGCAGCAACAAGGAAGAGACTATGAGGAAACTTTTGCACCAGTTGCAAGAATGGAAATAGTAAGAGCAATGTTGTCCATAGAAACACAACATAAGTGGAAAGTTTACCAAATGGATGTGAAATCAAAATTCCTGAATGGATTATTGATGGAAGAGGTTTATGTTGAACAACCTCTGGGCTATGAGAAAGCATGCCAAGAGCACAAGGTATGCAGATTGAAGAAAGCTCTGTATGGGATGAAACAAGCACCAAGAGCATGGTACAGTAGGATAGATGCCTATCTACTGGAAAATGGGTTTGAGAAATGTGAAGGAGAACCCACATTATACATCAAAGAAAAATATGGTAAGATGTTGATTGTCTTTTTGTATTTTTATGATGTGATATTCACATGTAATGGTGCTTACCTCATTGAAAATTTTAAAACAGTCATGAAGGATAAATTTGAGATGACTGATATGGGATTGCTGAGATAATTCTTGGGAATAGAAGTAGAGCAAAATGAAAATAAAATTTTTATTTCTCAAGAAAAGTATGTTAAATAAGTTTTGGAAATATTTAACATGCAGGATTGCAAGGCAGCAATTACTCCTACTGTGATGGGATTGAAACTGAGCAAAGAAGACAACAACAAGGATTTTGATCCAAGTTTGTATACGAGCATAGTTGGCAGCCTTTTGTATTTGACTGCAAATAGGCCAAATATTATGCATGTTGTGCGTTTAATTTCTATATTCATGGAAAGGCCAAAGGAGGCACATTGGCAAGTAGCAAAATGAATTCCGAGGTATGTGAAAGGAACACAGAGGTATGGTATTTTATACACCACTTCAGAAAATTTTGAACTTATTGGATATACTAACAGTGATTGGGTTGGAAATATAGATGATAGGAAAAGCACCTCTGGTTATGTTTTCCATATGGGTTCAGGATCCATATCATGGGCTTCTAAGAAACAACCAATTGTGGCTTTATCAACAATAGAGGTAGAGTATGTGGCAGCTACAGCAGCAACATGTCAAGTAGTATGGATGAGAAGAATGTTGAGAAGTTTTTGTCATGAACAGGTAAAAGGCACAACAGTGTATTGTGATAATAGCTCAGCTGTAGCTTTATCCAAGAATTCAGTGTTTCATAAGAGAACGAAACACATTGATGCAAAGTATCACTACATCAGAGACCTAGTGAGCAATGGAGAAATTGTTTTGCAACATTACAAAATAGAGGAGTAGTTTGCTGATATACTAACAAAACCATTAGGGAAAAAAATTTTTAATTACTGATCAGGTGATCATGTCCCAAGTGAAGAAAATGCTTAAAATTGGAACTAATCAGAATTGGTTGAAACCATAATGACAGGATAGGCCTCATCGATACGATCCTGTAGCCGCAAACGACACTCAAATCTGACATTGTATGTTAAAGTTATTCAAGTTTGAAAATTCACAATTTCATGTAAAAGTTCAGTTTGACTTGGGTTGACCTTGATTAAAAAAATATTAAAAAAATAATATTCCGACAATATTCCTCATAATATTTTGGGAATATTCCTTTGAATATTCCTCAGAATATACTCTGTTGGCCAACCATCATTCGACAAGTGTCAAACCCAGATTGCACAATGGGTTGACTTTCAAGTTTTTGTGGCCAGTCAATGGGCACCACATGGCTTGCCTGGAGGCTGCCACGTGGCCCCAAGACTTCAAAGTTTTCTGTGGCAAAATTTTTATAGGCCGGTAGGATTCGACCGCTGGTCGGGCGGCCATCAGCCCACAGGCCCAACTGGCCCACCCACATGGTAGATCTTACAATGTATAGCTGTGAAGTTATATTTGAAGTGTGCATATATTTTAAACAGGCAGAAAAGGGGACTAGCCCCCACTTATTATGTGACCATTCGCTGGAGTCTAGGGGATAACCACCCACCTGACGGTCATGGCAGTGGTTACACCCCAACATGTGGCCACCTTTGAAATATAATGTGACCGTTTGCATTCACAATTAAATTCTTCGACGATATGTGCGGTTAGCATGTGACCACTGTAACAATAAAATTTAATTCCATTCAAGACCGCGTGCCAAAGTTGGAGCAGTTTCAGCGGGATTGCTAGTTTGGTGGAGTTAACCCCAGTTATTCCACTTTTGGTGGAGCTTTTTTAGGCCAGACTGGGAAAAACTTCAGTGGGTGATAACTTTCACTAGTGAGAACCTTTTGGAGTGAATTGTTTTTTGATTTTAGGTATCTTGAGCATTCCAGAGCCAATGGCCCAGGTTTCAGAGGCAAGAGAGCTCATCTTCAGGTAATTTTTCAGCAAAGAAGCTTCGAGAGCCATCAGGGCCTAGGGAGTGTTAGAGCTGTAATGGGCTATGGTTAACCATTGGAGGTGAAAAAAAAGCAAATATTTACTGTTTTCTATGTTTTGAACTCATTTCCACGGCTTATTTTCCCTGTTTAGGCTTTCTTATCACTGTATAACCAATTTGAGCATCTAATAAGAGCAAGGACATGCCCATTTGGGGGCCTTGGACCCGGCAGATGTAGCCCAGGAGGGGTGAACCGCCTTATCAGCTGCTGTGTTATATTAGGTGATTTTATCTTACTGTGTTTTTCAGATTTAATATGTTAAATAGTAAAAAGAAATAACACTACATAAGACTCAGAAATTTACCAAAAACACTTTGTTTCACTTGCAAGACTATCTAAATAGTTTTCACATATAATTTTATGGAAATGAATACCTTGAACAACAAATACAAGTTCTAAAGCCAGAGTTTGTAAAGGGCCAGGTAGCCTTTGGATCTCATCATTTTTCAAAGGTGACATATCCAGTAAATGCCCCTACATTCAATCTCTGGATCAAATTTAAGAAGTTACAATTTCAGATTAGTTGGTATCAGAGCTATGGTTTTGAAATAGAGTTTTTAATCAGCATTTGTTCTCTGCAAAGATTAAGTCATTGGTTTACAAGTTTTGATGTTGACTAGGTTAAAACTCAAGAGAGGTGAAGGAAACTTGGTTAGTGAAAAAACTAATCCACAACCAAGAAGGGTCAGAGAACCACCTCCAAGAGCCCTAGAAGCAGCTACAAACATGTCTTCAAGAGAAGGTGAAACTCCTGCAGAGATGGATCCCAAGGAAGAAGAAAGGGTATTTTGGAAAGCTTTCTTGGATATGATTGAAATGGTAAAGATCCTCTATCAAGAAAGAAATGCTAGAATTGTTGGAGAAGGGTCTAAAAACAAAAAAGAAGGAGAGGATTCCTCATGAGGAAAGAAGGGTAATGATCAGTCAAAGAAAGGGAATGGAGGAAATGGTGATCCATCATCTCCATCATCATCCTCTTCCTCGACATCGTCTTCCTCAACTTCGGTAAATCAGTCACATAAGTCGAAAACCACTGGTAAAAATCCTTTTTTAAAGCTTGATGTCAAATTTTAATTGCCAATGTTTAATGGTGAAGTGAATGCAGAGAAATTAGATAATTGGATCAAACAATTGTAAGTCTATTTAAGGATTTAAAATCTGCATGATGATGACAATAAAATACAACTAGCCTCGCTAAGGATGGATGGAGCAGCTTTGGTATGGTGGGAAGCCAAGACCATGGAGGAAATCAAGAAACATGGTAAGATTACACTATGATGGACTGAATTTATTACTACCATCAAGAAGCAATTTTATCCTCTTTCTCATCTTCAAAAGGCTATAATGAAATGCCAAAACTTTAGACAGCTTAAGGGACAGAATGTGCAAGACTATACCCTAGAATTTAGGAGAAGAGCACTCTTACGAGGGGTATACTTACAAAGTCAAGATACTCTGCTGAAGTATATAGATGGATTGCACAATTACCTTAAACACACTATCCTTATGTTTAATCCTACTAGTCTAGACAAACTTTGTGTACAAGCTACGAATTTAGAGGCTAGAGGGAAAAACACTTTTGATGAGGGTAGAAACAAGCCGTTCAAAGGGAAGAAAAAAGATAAAACCTTTAAGGGAAAAGGTAAAAAGAATGCATCTATCAAAAAAGAGCGTGAAAAGGTCATTTGTAAACATTTTTCAAGAGAGGGCCATGAAGAGAAAAACTGTTGGAAATTACATCCTGAAAAAAGAAACCAGTTTAACAAAAACAAGGGAAAGAAGAAAATTGCAGCTACTACAACTACACCTCAAGATTTAGGTGATGATTCAAGGGATGAAACCAAAATTGCAGTCATGGGTTTGAAAAATATGAAGGGAAAGGAAACAGAAACTAAAGCAAGCACTAGTACTTCAAACTGTCATGTACAAGCTCCTAATGAGGAAGAAAGAATTGAATTGTTCCATGTGAGGGTAGTCTCAAAAGATACTAAAATTGACACACTGTCTGAATGTGTCACAAGAAAATATTATATCAAAAGACTTGGTCAAACAGCTAAAACTTGAGACCATTCCACATCCAAAGCCTTATCTACTTGGGTGGATATTCAAGGATGCAAACTTACAAGTCTCAAGAAAGTGCATATTGCGATTCGCCATAATTGCACACTTTATTGACACAGTTGAACTTGATGTGGTGCCGCTTGATATATCAGGAATTGTTTTGGGAAGTCCTTACTTATTTGACAGGAAAGCGATCTTCCATCACCATGAAAACAAATATCATCTCTTTAAATATGGCAAGGAGTTCATTGTTAGAGCACATCGCAAGAAGACTAATATAGCGATGGTAAATGCGGGACATGTAAAAAGGCTAGTCAATTCTAGTAAGAGTTTTGTACTTCTTATGATCAAGCCAAAGGTTGATATGAATCATGAGTCAATTGTAAATTGTGTTTCCAAGCTTAAATCAGATTTATATGATGTAGTTGATGCACAACATGAGATGTTTCAGGAACCGACAGGTTTACCTCCTAAAAGGGAGATTCAGCATGAGATCCATTTACATCAAGATTGTCCTCTTCCTAACATTGGCATGTACCGCTTGTCTATCATGGAGAATGTTGAAATCAAGAGGCAAATTAAAGACTTGTTGGAAAAAGGATTAATAAGACCAAGCACTTCGCCATGTGGGTCACCGATAGTGTTGATTCCAAAGAAATATGGAACTTGGCGGATGTGTGTGGACTTCAGGGCATTGAACAAAATAACAGTAAAGAATCATTACCCCCTTCCAAGGATAGATAATTTGTTGGATAAGCTAAAAGATGCTAAATATTTCACTAACTTGGACTTACGTAGTGGTTATCATCAAGTGAGAATTGAAGAAAGTGACATTTGGAAGACAACATTTAAAACCAAACAGGGACTCTTTGAGTGGCTTGTTATGCCTTTTGGTTTATGCAATGCACCTGCAACTTTCATGCGGGTAATGGATGATGTCTTACGTCTTTTTCTTAATGATTTCATTATTTTCTACTTAGATGACATCTTAATTTTCAGCAAGACTAGAGAAGAGCATGTCATGCATGTTAAAAAAGTACTTGATGTTTTGAAGAAAAATCAGTTATTTCTTAAAATGTCAAAGTGTGAATTTGGAAAGACTTCTTTGGTTTATTTGGGACACATAGTAGGAGGAGGAACTTTGAGAATTGATCCCTCAAAAGTAGAAGCCATTGTGAATTGGCCTACTCCCAAATCCATTACAGAGGTAAGAAGTTTTTTGGGTGCAACTCAGTATCGGAGGAAGTTTATTTCTAACTTTTCTGCCATAGCAGCTCCTATGCACGCAGTGACTAGTGTGAAGCGTGCTTTCCAATGGGGAGGCAAGAAACAGAAAGATTTTGAGTCTTTGAAGGAGAAGATAAGTTCAGCTCCAGTTCTTGCATTACTGGACTTGAGATAGCCATTCGAGATTCAGAAAAATGCAAGCGATTATGCCATGGGTGCAGTTCTCTTACAACATGGTAAGCCTGTTGCATTTCATTCTGAGAAATTTAATGGTGCTATTGTGAATTATCCTACATATGATAAAGAGTTTTATGCGTTGGTACAAAGTGTAAAAAAATGGAAACACTATTTGATGGGCAAAGAAACAATTCTTCTTACTGACCATCAGCCTTTACAATACTTGCAATCGCAAAGTAAATTGCAGTAGTCATGGCATTTCAGATGGATGGGCTTCCTACAACAATTTCACTTGGTAATAAGGTACAAGAAAGGTATTTACAACAAGGTTGCTGATATTCTTTCAAGGCCTATTATTAGTTGTAGTACTTTGCTTAAGAATGATTCTATTGTGCATGAGAGCTACATATAACACTATGCATCAGATGTCGATTTTAAGGATGTGTATGCTAACTTGAGTGAAGGGAATCATGTTGAGGAGAGTGATTATCATTTGCATAATAATTTTCTGTTTCATATGGGCAAGTTATGTATACCACAGGGGGAGAGATTAAGCATGATAAGAGAGGCTCATTCTTCTCTCATAGCTGGAAATTTCGGGGTAAGCAAAACAGTGGCACATTTACAGAGGTATTGTTATTGGCCTCACATGGTAGATAGCGTTTCATGTTTCATTAGAGGTTGTTCATTATGTGCTACAAGCAAGCCTAGCAATATGAAGCTTGGTTTATATACGCCATTGCCGGTACCTTCTAGGCCATGGGGAAGTGTTTCTATCGATTTTTTTGGAGGGCTACCATTATCTAGAAAGCAGCATGATTATCTTTATGTAGTAGTTGATCGTTTCAGCAAGATGTGTATTCTTATGCCATGTAAGAAAACTATAAGTATTGAACAAACTGCTAATTTATATTTTCAACATGTATGGGTTCATTATGGCTTGCCTACTTCTATTGTTAGTGACAGGGATTCCAGATTTGTGGGGAATTTTTGGTCCAATTTATGGAAGATGATGGACACCAAGTTGAAGAAGAGTACTTCTTTCCATCCGCAAATCGATGGCCAAACAGAGGTAGTGAACAGAACCATTGTACATCTTTTGAGAGGTTATTGCAACAAGCATCCCAAGCTTTGGGATGATCATTTGCATTACATTCAAGATGCTTACAACTGGGCCAAGCACTCTTCTACAAATACTTCACCTTTTGAAGCTTGTTTTGGGTATTTGCCTAAGTCACCTTTAGATTTTATTCTTGAGAAGGATGTGGCCATTGATGGTCATAGTGACATTGAAAAAGCCCGCATGTTCATTGAAAGAATTCATCTCACACATCAGCAAGTTCAAGAACAGCTTGAAAATGTCAAGGAAAGTACAAGGAGAGGCATGATAAGCACATAATTGATCATAGTTTTCAAGAAGGGGATGAGGTATGGTTTCATATTAGTAAGGAAATAATACAAGGAGAAGGTAAAAATCTGAAGCCTATTCGTTATGGTCCATTCAAGATCCTTAAGAATGTTGGAAATAATGCTTTTCAATTAGATTTTCCTTCATACATGCAAATGTATTCCGTTGTGAATGTGGAAAATTTACGTTTGTATGAACCTCCTTTAATTGCTGATATTGAAAGTGACATTCAGCTACCATCCACAGAGGATTTCTCGCCAGAATTTTTGGATGAATTGAAGGAGGATGCTATCCTTGATAGAAGGACACACACTTCGAGGAGGGGAAATGTTGATTATGTTCGAGTTGGTCTTAAAGGAAGAAAATCGAGTAAGGAAAAGTGGATTGAGGTGGAAAAGGTGAGGGACCTATACCCTCATCTTCTTAACAGGTAATTGAAGGCTTTTGGGGTCCAAAAGCTTCCCAATTGGGAGGTGTGATAAGGCGATCATGTCCTAAGTGAAGAAAAATATCAAAATTGGAACTGCTCAGAATTGGTTGAAACTAGAACGATAGGATAGGCCTCGTTGATATGATCCTATAGCCATGAACGCCACTCAAATCCGACACTGTATGTGAAATTTACTCAAGTTTGAAAATTCACAATTTCATGTAAAAGTCCAGTTTGACTTGGGTTAATTTTGATTAAAAAAATATTAAAAAAGAATATTCCAAGAATATTCCTTGGAATATTCTGGGAACTTTCCTTGGAATATTCCTTAGAATATACTCTACTGGCCAACCATTGTTTGACAAGTGTCAAACCCAGATTGCACAATGGGTTGACTTTCAAGTTTTTGTGGCCAATCAATGGGCGCCACGTGGCCCCAAGAATTCAAAGTTTTCTGTGGTAAATTTTTTATGGGCTGGCAGGATTCGATTGCGGGTCGGGCGACCATCAGCCCACAGGCTCGACCGGCACGCCCTCATGGTAGATCTTACAATGTATAGCTGTGAAGTTATATTTAAAGTGTGCATATATTTTAAATGGGTGGCAAAGGTGGCCAGCCCCCGCTTATTATGTGACCATTTGCTGGAGTCTAGGGGCTAACCGCCTGCCTGATGGTCATGGCGGCGGTTAGCACCCCAACATGTGGCCACCTCCAAAATGTAATGCGACCATTTGCATTCACAATTAAATTCTTCGACGGTGTGTGCGGTTAGCATGTGACCGCTGTAACAATAACATTTAATGCCATTCAAGACCGCACGCCAAAGTTGGAGAAGTTTCGGTGGGATTGCTAGTTTGGTGGAGCTAACTCCAGTTATTCCACTTTTGGTGGAGTTTTTTTAGGCGAAACTGGGCAAAACTTCAATGGGTGATAACTTTCACTAGGGAGAACCTTTTGGAGTGAATTTTTTTTTATTTTGGGTATTTTGAGCATTCCAGAGCCAATGGAATAGGTTGTAGAGGCAACAGAGCTCATCTTCAAGTACTTTTTCAATAGAGAAGCTTGGAGAGCCATTAAGGCCTAGGGAGTGTTGGAGTTGTATTGGGCTATGGTTAACCATTGGAGGTAAAAAAAAAGCCAATCTTTACTATTTTCTGTGTTTTGAACTCATTTCCACATTTTATTTTCCTGTTTATGCTTTCTTATCACTATATAACCAATTTGAGCATCTAATAAGAGTAAGGACATGCCCATTTGGGGGCCTTGGACCTGGAAGATGTAGCCTAGGAGGGGTGAACTACCTCATTAGCTATTGTGTTATATTATGTGATTTTATCTTGCTGTGTTTTTCAGATTTAATATGTTAAACATTAAAAAGAAATAACACTCCTTCACACATGAGATTGAGAAATTTACCAAAAACACTTTGTTTCACTTGCAAGACTATCTAAACAGTTTGCACATATAATTTTATGGAAATGAATACCTTGAACAACAAATACAAGTTATAAAGCTAGAGTCTGTAAAGGGCTAGGTAGCCTCTGGATCTCATCCTTTTTCAAAGGTGACATATCTAGAAAATGCCCCTACATTCAATCTCTAGAATAGATACAAGTAGTTTCATTTCTAGGTCAATTACCTAAGAAAATGTTTGGGTATGCAAGAGAACAACAGTTGTAATTAAGGGGGAGTGTTGGAAATTTAATTCCAACTGCAACTGAGTAGAAGGAGGGCGAAAGTTTAATTCTGATGGGAACTTACAGGACAAGAGGCAGTAGCAAGATTTCTTGTTTTCACTCCATTGTGCATTGAAGCCCTACATTTAAAACCCTACAAGTCCATTTTATTTGTGAAAGGTCGTAGCCTATGTTTTTGCAATGAAGAACTGTGGTTTGACCATGCCATCCTAGATTTAAACCCTTACACCCTTGCGCCATTACAATCCACCAACCACTGCATTTACCTCACATTTGATTTGATTTGAACCTCACAACGTCGCCTCATGTGGAGCCCACCGGTCCACATCAGAATCTCGCTGAACAATCACACTTTATTGTGCTCCTTCAAAGCCTACGTCATCAGCTCTTAACCTGCACGAGAACTCTAGCCCACCTCCTCCACGTCAATCTACGTCAACCAATAGGAGGTATATCACACGAAACTTTGCCTACGTCACTAAGCCTCAAGATGGACGCGATAAGTTATTTAAAGGTTTTGGATAAAATTTGAAATCTGCCAACGTGTCAAGGCTAAACCAATAGCGCTCGTTTTGCACTGTTTGAGTGCACAGTCAGCCAACAGTTCGATGGATGTGATAACATTGACCATTTTTCATAAAGACTTTTGAAGTCCGCGAAATGCATTTCATTAAGGTTTTAGACCTTAGGGTTAAAGTTTTAATGTTTCATTTTTATTTTTGTATGCCACGAAATTTTAATCTTAAACTTAGGTTATACATACATATGTTATTATATATATTGTAAATATATAATATTTCAATATATATATATAAGTTATGTAACGCCTAGAGTAGTTGTAAGAGTGTTGACTGTTTAATTTTGCTCGAAGGAAGAAAAGATAGAGAGAGTATTATACTGTGAGTGAGACAGTAAAGAAGTTGCACTACGTTTGTAGCAGTCAAACAGAAAGATTGCATTGTAAATCTCTAACAACTGCAGTTTTGAAGAAGATTCTCATTTTGTAATAGTTTTCAAGTTTGAGGAAATAGAAAGTTTTCTCCATCTCTGTCCACAATTTTCTTTTATTAAAATCTCTGTGTTTAGTTGAGGAACTCTGCTTCCTCTGAGTGTTTGGAATATTCAGAAATTCCAAAATAATTGTCACCCAAATTACAACATCGAAGATGTTACTAACCTTGAAACTATTTTATGTTTTTTGGAGCAATGTTGTTTTTCCAACCCCACACATGTCATATATACCAATGAAGTTGACTTGGGGAGTTTTAGTAAGCCACATATCTAGCTTCATTTGGTCAGAGGTAATCCCTGAACCTAAGAACCCGAAGTTTGGTTCATAACAGTTATGTATGCTAATGTGCCGAGGTGACACCATAATCTATTCATAATTGCAAAACGTTGTGAAGTCTCTTTCAAGTTTGTGGAATAGCTCATCAGAACTTGTCTCCCATTTTTTGATTCGCTTGGAGAGTTTTGGGTGGAAAAGAAGGCAATCAAGACATGGATGTTTTAGTATTTTATAAATATAAAAGATGTTAATAATGTTTCAGCTTCCGAACATATGTTGAATTAGCAAGAAAAAAATAGGTGATTTAGAGTTCATTACTGTTTCGCCAGTGGCAATTCTAAATTGAAACATTTCTAGCAGGTCTTGTAAAAGAACCTTTTGGAAGGTTTTGACTGCTTTAGTTAGATCTAGGAAATTGAAATGACAGTTGTCAACAGGAATGGAACAAAAACTGGCCACATAGCTCCCACCACAATAGGTTGACGAAATGGGAAACAAAACCAAGCCTGTGTCTGATTTTTGAAAAGTTTTCCTTACCTTTCCGCTGTAAGTTGGAGGCACATTGATAAAATGGTATAGCTCACAATTTTTGCACAGAAATTATTGTCATTCAAGGTGATTTATTTTAATGCTTGTTTGGGAACAATTGAAATTTTCTATTGTAATTTTTGATTTGGGAAATTGTTACAGACCATCAATTACATACATGGAAGAATGGGTAGTTGGCACTGGTTCATTCAAAATTGTGTTTCGAGTAAATGCAAGGTTTGACATGTACCAATTTTGGGAGTGGATAGATGGACACACCAACCTCCTCATCTGGTCGCTTCGTCGTCTGGAGCTGAGCGGGATTGGAGTTGTTGATTGAAGTTGGAGATACAAAGCAAGGGTAGATAGAACGATACAGGGAATTCACCTATCCTTTCTCTTGCTAAAATAGCATATCACTAGCACAATCACATTTACTAATGTGCTTGGTATACGCCGATAGGCCTACATAAAATAGATTTACAACCACATTCACCAATGTGGCTGATATATGTCGATAGGCCTATATCCACCACCCACCACATGTATTTTACCAAAATAATCATTATATATTTCTGAATATAATTACCAATATATTGTATATATCAGCTACTCATAATATATTAATAATATTAACTATATGCCTACTATATGTTAAACTAATATATATATATATATATATATATATATATATATATATATATATATATTATTTGATAATAAAATATATAATAATAAAATATTATTAAATTTTTTCAATACATTAATAGTTATAATTCAAACCATACTAAAATTCAAATATAGCATAATAATAGTATTTTATTACTATTTATAATAAATATATATCTCTTACCAATATCCAAAGAGATTATTAATATTACAAGTAAAAAAAAACTAATAAAACCAAGGAATTGGTGAACCCAAGAGAAAAATATTAAAAAACTCAGAGATCAAGAAGCCCAAGGGATCCATATTAAAAGGAAAAGAGATTAATAAAGGCTAGGAATTAATATTTTAAATACAAATGAATGACAAAATCACATGATCAATAAGGCCAAGAGATCAATATTAAAAACAGAAGATATTAATAAACCCTAAGAATAAAGATTTCAAATAAAAAACCTGAGAAATTAATAAACCCTAATATTTAATATTTTAAATTCAAGAGATTAATAAACCTAAGAGATTATTAATATTATAAATCATTTAAAGAAGTAATAAACCGAGGGGTTAATATTATAAACCAAAGGAATTGGTGAAACTAAAGGATAAATATTAATATTATAAACCAAGAAATCAATAAACCCTAAGAATTAATATTTTAAACTCAAGAGATTAATAAACCAAGGAGTTATTAACATTATAAACCAAAAGAACTAATAAACCCAAGGGTTTAATATTACGAACCAAAGGAATTGGTGAACCCAAGTGATAAATTTTTTATTGTAAGTACAAGTTTTGATTTGGGAAATTGTTATAAACCATCAGTTACATACATGGAAGAACGCACTGGTTCATTCAGAATTGTCTTCTAGGTAAATGCAGGGTTTGCCATGTACCAATTTTTGGAGTGGATAGATGGATAGATCAACCTCCTCATCTGGTCGCTTCGTCACCTGGACCTGAGCGGGATTGGAGTTGTTGATCGAAGTTGGATATACAGAGCAAGGGTAGACAAAACGATATAAGGAATTCACCTGTCCTTTCTCTTGCTAAAATAGCATATCAATATGTAAATATCAATATGATTACAGTATTGAACAGAGTTGTATTCAACATGGTCTTTGCCCTATATTATTTTTTTCCCTTCTATTTCTAATATGGTTGTCTTGTTTGTGTTGAAGATCTACTTTAGTTTGAACAGAAAGCATTTGTTGCCACAACTGCCTCCCAGAAGTGAAAACAATACCTATTACTAGACTTGAGATTTATAGGTGCATAGAAAAAAATGTAAGATTTAACTTTGTTTCCTATAGTATAGAGCTATTCTTTATCCTTGATTCTCTTTATAACTAGATTTAGATTTGTTAGTGTTGTAGATCAACGAAAACTAATTAGATTTACATTTGTTATTGTTGTAGTTCAACGTAAATGAAACTTGTCGCTGGAAGTTAACCTCGACATTAAGAAATAAAAGTTGTATCTAGATTGAAATATGACCTTAGGCTGTGCTGGTAACCTTTCTGCAGATATCTTCTACACATTATAGTTTCCATTGGTTGCGCCTATTTAAATACATCAACAAATATCACTAACTCCAGGAAAACTACTACTGTTTGCTCAGAGAAAAGAGAACTATGAACTCATCCTTCAAAAGAGAATAGACTGAGACTTTTTCGTTCTGACTAGCCAGAGAGTTAAAGACAGTAAGCCCTACTACGTAGTAAAGCCAGTATTCGGTGGTAAAGAGAAAAGCCAACTGTAGTGGTAAGTACAGTGCGAAGTGCGGTGGACTGAAAGGGCTATGAATCATTGCATTCGTTGCAGAGCACATGCAGAAAGCCATGTGGTTTCTGTATGTGGTGGGGTAAGTGCTTAGCCATGTGTTGGCATAGAGAAACTAAGCATAAGTGAATATTTCAAAACGACGCATAAGTGAAGATATATATTTAGAAACTAAGCATTTAATGCCCTCTAATAATGCCAACATTAATTTAGATAGCATTTACAACTTTGAAAATGTGAAACATATTAATAATTATAACCTATGTTTTTTCCTCTCCAAAAGGCCAAAACCATGAAAAAAAAAGTGCATTATCATCCTCAAAAGTTTGCTTGAAATTAGTTATTTCTGACCGGGATTAAAAAAATAATGTCACCTACACATTTCTGTTATAGTGCCCACGGTGCCTGCCCCAGTGACTAATAAAATACCACAAATCACAACTTTTCTTGTCATTACCCTATGTTGACTTGATGTTATAGTGAGAAAAGCAAGCACTTCCAAAAATGGTTGAGGCCATTGCCATGCATCTTCATGCTAGATTTATCACCATAAAAACAGACTAAAGTCAGCCATACAAATCAACTCTTGCAGGGCCGCTTTGAGGAACACCGTGGTGAGAAGCGCTATAGCCAACAAATTTTCCTTTTTAACTGCCCTGTAGAGAGGAATAGGGCCGCAGTCCTATACGTTGCCAGCTGAAAAAGAAAAAAACCGCCATGTGTCAATGAGCCAACACCATGAGTCTGGTTGAAAACTGGCACTTCTTTGTTTTTTTAAGATGCAAAAGGAGTCAACAACAATCACGCCACCAGTTTTAAAAATTTTCAAAAATTTGGAAAGGTCTTTAAACGGCCGAAGCTGTAGCTGCAGGTTGGAAATTTTTTATTTCAAACGTTTATGAAAAAGAGGTACTAAAACGTCGAAGGAGTTTTTATAAAAGTTAAAAGAGGATTTTAATGGAAAGGATATTTTTAAGCTTTATTAAATCTGAAGCCTTTTCATTTTGTTTCAACGTCTTTATTAAAAGGAAAGTTTAAAAATCTATTTTTTTGGAGTTTTGGTGACGTCCAAGAAAAATATTTTTATTATCTCTAGTAATTTTGATTTTATATAGTGTATGCAATTCAAACCTAAATGATTTTATTTTAATATTAATATTGTATTTTTTAAGAGAATATATATATATATATATATATATATATATAATTTAATTAAAAAATAAAACACAAAATAATATAATATTTTGAAATTTTTTTTTATTAAAATTCATTCAATTATAAAAATAATAATAATAAATAAAGAGTATAACTTTTTACATATACAAGTTATTTTAACAGAAACTTGATTTCCTAAACAATATAGCATATATAAACTCTATCTCATAATAAAAAAAACCAAGATAGGTTACGCCATAATGACATACATATCTTCATGCATTTTTCTTTACTCAAAAGGATTTAGACTCATCAAAATATAATTAAAGAGTGAGGCTTAGTGTTAGAGCGTTTGTATTGCAGTTAAGAGATCCTTGTGAAGAAACCTCACTCGCTCTAATTTAATTATTATTTTTTATTTCATTGGATAATTTTAAATAATAAAAATAGAAATAAATATATAAAAAAATGGATTGACATATCAAAACATAAAGTAATGTGTTGTATATAAATTTATTTATAGTAAAAAAAAATCACTATCATTTTAAAGTTTTTTAAAGAAATAAACTTTGACTTATAGGATTTAAAATTTGACATTTTTTTTTCTTTTGGTTTCTACATTAAAATTCACGTCCATAAGCCTTATGGGTTTGAGCGTAGGTTCTGATACAATATGTAAGAATACAAAAATTTAATATGCAACTAATTATATCAAATATGCAATTAATAATCAACATAAAACTATTCAACTAATTAGCATAGATTTTCAGAAAAACATGAGGAGAGACGACTTACTTGTAATGACGATATTGCTTACTTGTAATTTAAGATTTAAACGCTATTGAGTCCTGCTAACCGCAACAAAGTTTTGGGGATGACCTTCCACCGAACCATAGGCTCAGCCACACGTAAAATTTCTATAGCTGTGATCCAGGTGGATATTGGTGGCTACCCGCCTATTCCACTTAGGGCCCTATCATTGTCTCTTTCAGTTTTTTTCACAACTTACTATTTTTAGCAGTTTTTCGGGTCCTGAACTTCCGGAGCCATTTTAAAGCCCCAAACGGAGATAGTATGCCGAAGTTACGTCCCTGGGAAGTTGAAACACCAATTTACCCAAACGGGGCCCATAGTTTTGGCGCTTCGTCTCCTAGGGTTAGGTTTTTGGACGTTTATAATTCTCCATTGTTTCTCTATAATAAATAGGCCCTCGAGCCTCATTGTAATACAGTTCAGAGGTCTGTAGTTGCCACACCTCTTCTCAGAGATTCGCTACTAGCACCCTAGCTATTTTATTTCCATCATGTTTGTAAGCATATTTCTATGATTTGATATTAATGAAATGAAGTCTTATTTCCGCTGTATTTCTATGTTTATGGTTATTTATGTATTATGTTGTGTTCCTGCGTAAATTCGGATCAGTGGTATCAGAGCGGTCTGCTTTTTCTCGATCCTTCTTTGCATGTCTCCAACGAGGTCGGGGTATAAGGAGTTAGGGCTCGATCTGGTGGATCCTTTGCAAGATCATCCTCGCAAACCCCGAAGGACGCCCATGGGGGACAAAAAGAAAGATGAGGGAGCAGGAGATCCTATCAAAATATTGCTCGAGGAGGCCCTCGAAAAACAAAGGAACGCGATGATGGATAAATTTGCCCAGATCCTTCAACCACTGCCCACCGGCGGCGCATCTACATCCAGCAGCCACTCTGGAGGCGCGACTCCCTTTAAGGTACAAGTAAACTTTGAGATTCCCATATTTGAGGGTCAAATAGATGCAGATGCTGTAGATAGATGGTTGAATCTATTAGAAGGATATTTCTCGGTTCATGACTTTTCCGACCGGGAGAAGATTAATTTTTCACTCCTCAAAGCTACCCCCCATGTCAAGGACTGGTGGGAAACCTACTGTGAGAAAAAGGACGAGACAAAATCCTCTCTGTTCTCAGCCATACCCACTTGGAATTCTTTCCGAGATGCCATCAAGGAACAATACTATCCCGTGGGGAGCTATGAGGACAAGTACATACAATGGACCACGTTACGGAAACAAAGGGATCAAGATGTGCATGAACTAACGAATCTATTCCATACCTTGCACAAAAAGTTGGGTATCAAAGATTCAGAGAAACATTTGGTGCTAAAGTATCGCGGTTGTCTACACAAATACATTCAGGAGGAAATGGAGTTCCTCGACATCTCGTCACTTGGTACGACATACCGATATGCTACCAATACTGAGCAGAAATTCAAACAGAAGAAGCGAGACTTTGGATCTACAAATCAAAAGCAAGGGAAAGGTGCCCCCAAACCGCAGAACAAAGGACAAAGAAAAGGCATGGCGACCCAAGACAACCTATCAAAGACACAAGCAAATAACAACACCGCGAAGCAAAAGAAGGACACGAGAAAGTGGTGTGAGTTCCATAAGAGCTCCACTCACAACACAAGTGAGTGTCGGGCCAAGCAGTCGCTGGTGGCCGAGATGAGGGCTTTTGAATCAGATGCATGCTCTGACTCTGAATCAGAACCTGACAAGGTGAATGAAAAATGGAAGCAGATTATTGATGCAGATCCCAATGCCACTATTGCCAGTACGAAGATCCAGAAGGAGGAACCAGAAGATCCAAAGGAGGCAAAGCGTCTCTTCCACTCCCAGATGTGGGTAAAGGGTTCCCCGCTACGGTTCATTGTCGACAATGGGAGCCAAAAGAACATCATTTCAGCAGATGTCATGAAGCGGCTGGGCTTGCCGACCACAGCGCACCCACAACCAAACACCATTGGGTGGCTTCACCAAGGATGGGATCTTCGCGTCAGCCAACAGTGCCACCTTCCCTATAGCATCAAGCCCTTCACGGATGATGTATTGTGTGACATTTCTCCTATTGATGTTTTTGATGTATTATTAGTCCAGCCATACTTGTGGAAGCGACATGCTGTGTATGAGTCCCGACCTCGTGCTGTTATTTTTACTTTGGGAAATAAAATTTACAGGATACCAGAGGTATCATCGCCTCCCACTATCTCTTTGGTTACTGTAAAACAATGCAGTAAGTTCATTTCCCAAACCAGGAAATTTGTTTTCCTCATGATCCGCCCCCAGAGCAAGAAGAAGACTGTGGCCACGACCTCCAGACATGGCTCCTTTACATGACAACAACAAATGGACAGGGTTGTGGAGGAATACGGGGACATCTTCACCTCACCCATAGGGGTGCCTCTACACTATCAGGTCAAGAACCCCATTGAACTAACCCCAGGTGCGCCGCTACCCAATGGACCGCTCTATAGGCACTCTGTTATGGAGAATGATGAAATCAAGAGGTAGATTCAGGAGCTGCTACAGAAAGGTCACATCCGGCCAAGTTCATCACCTTGTGGGAGCCCGATCGTGTTGGTACAGAAGAAGGATGGGACATGGAGACTTTGTATTGATTATCTGGTGCTGAACAAGATCACTGTCCAGAATAGGTACCCGATCCCACAGATTGATGACCTTCTAGAGCAACTCAAAGGGGAAAAATATTTCAGAAAGATCGACTTGAAGTCTGGGTATCACTAGGTACCAATCGAACCCTCTGATGTGTGTAAGACTGCCTTCAAAGACAAGGAGGGCCTTTTTGAATGGCTCGTATGCCTTTTGGATTGAAAAATTCTCCCGCAACCTTCATGAGGTTGATGGATGACATCTTGCGTCCATTCACCAACTCATTTGTAGTGGTATACTTGGATGACATTCTTATCTTTAGCTAGACTTGGGAAGAGCACCTCCACCACATTCGAGAAGTCCTCCAAACACTACGGCAACACAAGTTGTGTGCCAATTTGGAGAAGTGCACTTTTGGCATGACCCAGGTTCAATATCTGAGATACATTATTGATGAAAAGGGGGTGCATGTGGATCTAGCCAGGATCCAAGTCATTCAGGATTGACCAGCCCCAACCACCCTAACAGAGCTTCGCAACTTTCTGGGTCTTGCTAATTTCTACTGCAAGTTTGTGTTGGGATTCTCTCATATCACTTGGCCCTTGAGTCAAGTCACCAAGGGAGGAGCGAAAGCAAAATTCTATTAGTCAGAATCTCAACAGAAGGCATTCGTAGAATTGAAACATCCTCTTTGTTCTACCCCAGTGCTCACATTACCAGTCTTGCAACAACCATTTGAGATCGAGACAGATGCCTCTCACTATGCTATTGGGGTAGTTCTTACTCAACAGGGGCATCCAGTGGCATATCATAGTTAGATATTGTCCGACACAGTTCGAAAGTATCCCACTTATGAAAAAGAAATGTATTCCATTGTGCAGGCTTGTCGACAATGGAAGCATTACATTTTGGGGAAGGAGACAATCATCCACACAGACCACCGACCCCTATAGTTCATACAAACACAAGGGAAGTTGCAGAACGATCGCCATCAGAAGTGGTCCACATATCTGCAACAATTTCATTCAAATATCAAGTACAAGAAGGGTAGCACCAATAATGTTGTAGATTTCCTCAGCTGACCACCGATCGTGGCCATAACCACCGTTCTCAACTCTTCTGGGCATGAGACTTCTGATTGGCTGCTTCTCTACAAGAGTGATCCAGAATTCAGCCACACATATAAGGCACTCTTGGGGGGTATGCAAGTTCCAAAATTTCACCTCCAAGATGCACTATTATGTCACCTGGGACACCTTTGTGTTCCTTCAAGTGAGCGTACCAAGATTATATGGGAAGCACACTATAGTCAGGTCACTAGGCATTTTGGGGTTGAGAAAACAGTGGCAGTACTGCAGAAGTATTTCTATTGGCTGAACCTTAGACAGGATGTTGGGAAGTACATCAGATCCTACACTACTTGCACCATTGCCAAAACAACCATCAAGAAGCAAGGGCTCTGTACTCTGCTACCTACCCCTAGTCGACCTTGGGAATCCATCTCCATGGATTACATGTTAGGCCTTCCTTCTACTAAGCATGGAAATGAATTTGTTTTCGTGGTCGTCAACAGATTCTAAAAGATAGCCATTATGGTAGCCTGCAAGAAGAATATCACAGCAGAAGCCACTGTTGAACTCTTCTTTGAATGAGTGTGGGTGAACTTTGGGATCCCACAATCTATCATATCAGATCATGACAGCAGGTTCCTCAGCACATCTTGGTCCACCCTCTGGTCAATGTTGGACACCAAGCTCACCAAGTCCACAGCTTTCCATCCCCAAACTGATGGCCAGACAGAGGTCGTCAGTAGGATGATTATACACATTCTACGCATGTAAAATTCAAATCATCCACGCACATGAGATGTGAGCCTTCCCTATGTTCAACACAGTTATAAGCGAGCTCTCCACAGCTCAACCGGCCACAGCCCCTTTCAGGTGGGCTTGGGATTCCAACCACTATGTCCCATTGACGTAGCCATGCCATTTGCAGCTACTCAGACCGATTCGTCTCATGTCCAGTCTGAAGCTGACAAAGCAAACAACTTCATCGAGCGCATTCAGCACATCCGCCAACAGGTTCATGACATATTAGACAGAGCCAATGCTAAGTACAATCAACAACATGATCAACATCGAGTGCCACACAACTTCCAGGTGGGCGAAAAAGTGTGGCTACATTTGCAGAAGGAGCGCCTCACTGGACCCCACTACAAGATTCGCCCACTCCGATATGGGCCGTACACCATCACCAAGGCTATAGGGAACAATGCCTTTGAGCTCAGTATTCCACCATTCCTTGGTCTGCACCCAGTATTCAATGTAGACCATCTTCGTCCCTACTTCCCACCTCTATTGGAAACCTCTAACATTGCAGAAGAACTCACACCAAAAGAGTTAAACCCAGACTGCATGGAACAGGCCACCGCAGACTGTATCATGGACATGCAAATCAAGAACACTCGCCGATAGAAGATCCAACTGTATCGATTTTTCAAAGCTAGCCAACTCCTGCACCAGGGAAAGTGGTTCACCAGGGACCAAGTTCAACAGAAGTTTCCTCATCTCATGGAGGAACTCAATGCAATGGTGACCATTGCTTCCTAAGGGGGGAGGAATGATCCAGGTGGATATTGGTCGCTACCCGCCTATTCCACTTGGGGCCCCATCATTGTCTCTTTCAGTTTTTGTCACAACTTACTATTTTTAGCAGTTTTTCGGGTCCTGAACTTCCGAAGCCGTTTTGAAGCCCCAAATGGAGATAGTATGCAAAAGTTACATCCCTGGGAAGTTGAAACACCAATTTACCCAAACGGGGCCCATACTTTTGGTGCTTCATCTCCTAGGGTTAGGTTTTTGGACATTTAGAATTCTCCATTGTTTCTCCATAATAAATAGGCCCTTGAGCCTCATTTTAATACAGTTCATAGGTGTGTAGTCACCACATCTATTCTCAGAGATTCGCTACCAGCACCCTAGCTATTTTATTTCCATCATGTTTGTAAGCATATTTCTGTGATTTGATATTAATTAAATGAAGCCTTATTTCCACGGTATTTCTATGTTTATGGTTATTTCAGTATTCTATTGCATTCTTGCGTAAATTCGGATCAAGCTAGCCACCCTCGAGCCCTCAATCAATGTACTATTGTCAAAGAATTTTTTGTCTCACAATACTTTTCTCCCAAGAGAATGGATGAATGAATGATGAATCTCATATTCTTGAACGTCTATTAAATAAACCAAACAATGTAAGTGAACTGCATGCACACATTCCATGTCTCAACATGCAAATTTTATTTCCTTATTTTAAGCTTTACTTAATTTAATATTTTCTTAATTTAATTCTTTCTTATTTTATTCCATTTTTCTTTTTGTTAACTTTACTTATTTTTTCTATTTTAATAGTTTTCTTAGCTCAAATCTTTCTTATATTATTCTTTTTTACTTCTTTTAACTTCACTTATTTTTAGTATTTGTATAATTTACTTTTATATATTTTTATTTAGAACACCATTTTATTATTTACTATTTTATTTATTTATTATTATTATTCACTTTACTATTTATTATGTATTTAATATCATTGAATTATTATGTATATATTATTTATTATGCATTTAATACCATTGACTTATTATTTATATATTATTTATTTAATAATAGTATATTATATTATTTATTTTTATTATTATTAGGGGAAATTACATACTCCCCCTCCTTAAGGAGCTTCATCCCGAAGTTAAGTTGAGTCATTTAACATTTTATTTATTTAGTAAGGACGGGAGCTAAGAGATATATAGCTATCATATCATTATATTAAATAATTCTACAAATATGAGTATTTGAAATTTTAAGGAAAAATTACAATTTATAGATCAACTCGAGTGTTAAAAAGTTGTTGAGCATCACCCATCTTATGTTATTATGAAGAACATATTATGTTAAATAGTTATAAAACAATGTTAAATGTTTTACATATTTGTGTGAGAGAGAGAGAGAGAGAGAGAGAGAGAGAGATGTTATAGTTATATAACATACTATGTTATATTGTATAATTATATATAGTTATGTTGTATATATACCCACATATATACATCTTAACTCTGGATCTATCAAGCACCGATATGGATGAAATATCTCAAGGTGCAAACCTCTTTTTTTACTACAAAACTTGAGGAAAGGTTTGCACCTCGAGAGATTTTATCCCTCTCAGCACTTCATAGATCCCAAGTTAAGATGTATCTAGGCTGGTTTCACTCCTATGCGACTAAGGAAACTATATCGAAGATATGATTAATTTTATCAATAATATGTAAATATATCTGATATTAGTATAATCATTTTAAATATGCTAAATATGTCTTAGATTAACCTGGTCATTTTAATTTGAAATTTTCTTAGTTACCTCAGTTTGTTGAGATGATAAATATTGTTAATAAGTTTAAGTATGAAAAATGACGAAATACAATTTTTGAATGCAAAGTGACAATAATAATATTGAATTATAGAAAATGTGAATAATAAAAATGTACTTAATTACAAATAGTATGCATTGTGATTAATCTCAAACTATTTCCTTCTACTATTCCTATTGCCACCCTTGTTAGTTTTGTCATCTTTTCATATCGATTATATGAAAATATAGTTCAAATCGTAAACCATTTAAATCTTTAGCTCGAGATGTTGTGGTAAACATCATACCTTGTGTCTCTCGCTCTCTAGTATTAATAGGTTGAATTACTATAACACAAAAATAATGTACATTGTTAATAATTTTTTGTGCTTACACTGAAATCAATGCACACTATTAATCCAATCACTTTAAAATTAATGTACCATTATACATCCAATTATATCAAATCATAAATCAAATTCTACACTGAAATCAATGCATCTAATGCAAGAAATCAAATAAGATTAGAAAACAACTTATACACTGAAATCAATGCATGTAATGAAAGTAATAAAACATGATTAAAAATCAACATCTACACTCAAATCATTGCATATAGTGCAAGTAAGAAATATGATTAGAAGCCAACATCTACATTAAAATCAATGCATTTATTGCAAACAATCAAATCGGATTAGAAATCACCATCTACACTAAAATCAATGAATTTAGTACAGGAAATCAAACAGGATTATAAATCGTCAACATTGAAATCAATCCATCTAGTGCAAACAATCAAATATAATTAGAAATCAACATCTACATTGAAATCAGTGTATCTAGTGAAAAAAATCAAATAGGATAAGAAATCATCATCTAAACTTAAATAAATGCATTTAGTGAAAACAATCAAATAGGATTAAAAATCATCTACATTGAAATCAATAAATCTAGTGTAAGAAATCAAATATTATCATTATAAATCAATATCTACACTAAAATCAATGCATCTACTGCAAACAATCAAATAGGATTAGAAATCACCATATACACTGAAATCAATGCAACTAGTGCAAGAAATATTCTTCCCTCTCTCCACGATCCATCTATATATATATATATATATCCCTTCATCTCTTTTTTATTTGTCTCTATATCTCACCCCCCTAAACACACATGCTATCTCACTCCATATTTATCAATCTCTTTGTCCATTCCTCTTTCTCTCTCTCTCTCTTCTTCCCTCTCTTCACCTTCCATCTATATCTCTATATTTCCCTTCTCTCCCTCTCCCCCGCTTCTATCTCTATTTCCTCATGGTGTCCTCTCTCCCTATCTCTCAATCTTCCTTATCACTCCCTCTCTCTCTCCACCTTTATCTCTCCATGTATTTCTTCTTACCTCCCTCTCTCTCCTCTCAAACTCCATCTCTCTTTCCCTCCCTCTCTCCACTCTCTCACATCCTCTCTCTCTCTCTCTCTTCACCATCCATCTTTGTTAGTATATCCCTCCCTCTCTCTAAATCTCTCTTTCTCTCCCCCATTCTCTCCATCTTTCCTTCTTTGTCTCTTTATCTCACCCCCAAACATACATGCTCTCTCTCCATCTCTCCCTTTTCACCCCCTCTCTCTTTCCACTTATAACTCTTTATGTTTTTATTCTTCCCTGCCTCTCTCCCCCTACAACTCCATATCTATATCCATCGCTCTCTACTCCTCTCTCTTTTCCTTCCTCTCTCTCCCTTTCTCTCCTACCTACCTCTCTCTTCCCACATAACTCTCTCTCTCTCTCTCTATCTCTCTCTTTGCCCTCCAATCCTCTCTATTCCCCCATTACTCTCCTCCTCTCTGTAAAGTACTCTCTCTCATCCTTCCTCTCTCTCACTTTCTCTCCTACCTCCATATCTCTTACCCCATCACACACACACACACACACTCTCCCTCTCTCCCTCTCCTCCAATCCTCTCTCTCTCTATCCCTTTTCCCTCCATTCCTCTATATATCTCTCTCCCCCCACCCCCAACTATGTTACTATATCCATCCCTCTCTCCTTCTCTCTGATTATCTCTCCCCTTCTCTCTATCTCTCTTTCTTTGTCTCTTTAACTCACCCATAAACATACACACTCTCTCTCCATCTCTCCATTGTCGCTCCTTCTCTCCCTCCACTTCTCACTCTCTATGTCTTTCTTCTTTCCTCCCTCTGCCCCCATCCAACTCCATCTCTCTATCCCTCCGTCTCACCTCCTCTTTCTCAAGTCCTCTCTCTCCCTTTCTCTACTACCTCCCTCTTTCTTTCCCCATCTCTCTCTCTCTCTCTCTCTCTCTCTCTCTCTCTCTCCCACTGCCCTCCAATCCTCTCACATCTCCATCCCTCCCTCATTTTCTCTCTCCCCCCTCCACCTTTGTGCCTCCCTCTCCCTCTCTTCATTCCAACTCTCCCCTCTCCTTCAGTTTATCTCCATCTCTCCCTTGTCACTCCCCCTATCTCTCCACCTCTATCACTCTATGTCTTTTTTCTTCCCTTCCATATATATCTAGAGTTAATATATATCATGATAAGTTAATATATATTATAATATAACAAATTTAATATTGTATTAATCCAAAGTTATTGAATTTAATAATATTAATATTACAGTATATTAATATGAATATTATATTTAATAATAATATTAGGGTTATAATTTTTTTTTTTTGCACGGTATTAATAATAATTTGGCTTGTAGGCTTCACCCTCTTTTTTGAGTGTTCTTAAATATAAAGAGAATTATGAAGTAAATACAAAAATATGTTTTATTTATTTTCCATACCTCTAATTTATTTATATTTTTATTTATTTACCATAACTCTTTTATTTACCATGGTATTTGGCCCATAGGCTTGGTATATAATTAGATGTTGATTTATAATCCTATTTAATATATTTTGATTTATGTGCCATACCTATTTATACCTCTTTTATAAATATGGTATTTGGACCGAAGTATTTAATCCATGGTATTAATAATAATTTGTGCCATGATATTTTCCCATAGGACTCACCTAAATAAAAACTATTTTTCGATTTTTCTTAAATATAAAGAAGTTTATGGAGTAAATATATAAAAAGGTTTTATTTAGTTACCATGCCTCTAGTTTATTTATATTTATATTTATTTAACATACCTCCGGTTTATTTATATTGATAGCTATTTACCTTACCTCTTTTTCGAGTCTTCATAGAGATAAATTTGGTTAAGAGGCATGGATAATTATTACAAATATATTAACTATTACAAATATATTGATTGCAATTGAGCAACATTAGAAATGTTTACAAAATTTCTTACATTACATCTAGACATGTTCCCTATACTGGGCTATAGAACGCCTCTTGCCACAATAAAGGACGAAATAATTTGGTTGTTCTTTAATGAGTACCAAGGTGATTGCTTCACTTTTAGCAACCTTGCCTAAATTCTAACAAGCCCTTCAAGTTCCTCTTTTTGGAGGTTTAATTGAGATGTTTAATCCCTTTATGTAAATAATAAGCCCATATTTCATGATGACACATTGCCTATCAATGAGATAAGCAAAGAAAAATGGCTCCTCATAAATATTTCGTATTTGTGGTCCCTTTTGTAGTGAAGGTAGTGACAATAATCCACCAAATTTTCTCCGCACTAGATGTTTTCTTGTTGTGAGGAGCCTGTTAGAAAATTAAATATTACAAAGAAATGCAACACATAAAATATGCAGAAAACATAAGCACACAAAACACATAAAACCAGAGAGACACAGATACATGTGGTTCACCTAGTTTGGGCTACGTCCACCCTGAACAGCCAGTCCTTCCTTTCTATTATCCAACAAAATGAAGAGACATAGCCTACAACATATCCGATGTAATATACTTTGTTCTCTCGCATAGTCTCCCTATATGTTTCTCGCTCCAAGAATACACATACAATACATAGCCGCAATACAATACCCTCATACAAGTGAGGGGTTTCCTTCTATGGAAAAAAAACCTAAACTAAACATAACTTCTACTATCAGATCATCCGCCTAATGGATGGCCCAGATTGACTAGAAATTATTATACTTTTACAAGGCAATTTTACATCTGTTTTTAGCTTCGGGGGCGCAGCCACCCCCCCTGGACCCCCAAAGTATCATTTAATTACGGGCGGCGTCGCTGCCCCCATTAAGGTACATGGGTCCAACGCTGTGATACAAAATAAACAAGATAATTAGGCTCCACACCCAACGATCTCCCACTTGGAGACTGATTATAGCAACTCCACCGCTACTTCATTTGTTGGACAATGACTCCTCTTTGGACCTGGTTGTTTCTCATCTTCATCGTCATCCTTGAATACCAATTTAAACTGAGCATAATCTCAGTTTATTCCTAGTTACAAATTTTACAGTTATCCGTTGTGGATTTGGCGCAGTGTGCATCTTTCCAGCCTTCAACTCGTCCTCAACAATATACTAACCGTTTAATCTTGGATGAATGTTCATACCGTATAACGTGCCCATATCATGCTTCTTACCCAATTCATCCATAAACCTTTGTAACCAAATCATTTCTTTACTAGCCTATATAGTAGCAGCATACTCTGCTTCTGTTGTTGAAAGTGCAACAACACTTGGATTTTTGAAACCCAACTGGCAGTTGTTCCACCTACAATAAATACATATCCTGTAGTGCTCCTCCTTTTATCTCTATCACCTTTCATATCTACATCAACGTATCCCTGTAGAGAAATGTTTGAACCACCAAAGCATAATGCTTGATTTGTGGTACCTCTCAAATATCTAAGAATCCATTTCACTGCCATCCAATGTTCTTTTCCTGGATTGTTTATGTACTTGCTTACAACTCCCACTGCATGTGCAATATCAGGCCTTGTGCAAACCATTGCATACATCAAGCTTCCAACTACTGATGCATATGGAACTTTAGACATATAGTCCATTTCTTCTTGGGTCTTGGGGCACATCTCCTTACTAAGTTTGAAATGGCTAAAAAGGTACTAACCGGTTTTTTTGTATTCTGCATATTAAATCTTTTCAACACCTTTTGTATGTACTCATTCTGAGACAGTGTTAATTTGCGATTTTTCCTGTCTGTAGTTACTCTCATACCAAGGATTTTTTTTGCAGCTCCCAAATCCTTCATTGCAAATGAATTTGCCAATTTTCTTTTGAGCACATTTATTTCCTGCATGTTAGACCCTACAAAAAGCATGTCATCTACATACAATAACAATATAATATAGCTGCCATCATTTTTATTTTTTATATAAACACAATGATCAGAGTGACATCTAGTATAACCTTGTTTAGACATAAATTTGTCAAATTTTAGATACCACTTCCTTGGAGCTTGTTTTAAGCCATACAAGCTATTCTTTAACCTGCACATTAATTTTTCTTTCCCTTTGACCTCATCTCCTTCTGGTTGCTACATATATATCTCTTCCTCCAAATCTCCATGGAGAAATGTTGTCTTTAAATCTAACTGTTCAAGATGTAAATCTTCCGCTGCTACAAGACTTAAAATAGTTCTGATTGAAGTCATCTTAACAACAAGAGAAAATATTTCATAAAAATAAATACCTTTCTTTTGTGCAAACCCCTTCACCACAAGTCTATCTTTGTACCTCTGTTTTCCTCCATCTTCTTCCTTCAGCCTATAAACCCATTTATTTTGCAATGTAGTTTACCGGCAGGCAACCTAACTAAGTCCCAAGTCTGGTTATGCATTAAGGAATCCATCTCTTCTTCCATGGTTGGCTCCCAATTCTTCCTGCTTTCAACCTGCATTGCTTCTTCATAACATTCAGGTTCACCAGAATCAATCAACAATAAATAATATAACTATGGAGAGTATGGTTCAGAGGGTCTACTTATCCTGGTAGATATTTTAATACCACTTTCAGGTGTTTGAGGTGCCTGTTGCTGTTGTGGCAGTTGTTGTTGTTGTTGCTGTTGATTATTATTATTTTGAGGCACATTTACATTTTCTGTGATCTCATCAAGAAATTTGTATTATTTGTTTTCTTTTTCCTGTTTCTTTTCCTACAATTGATTCTTATACAAGACCTTTTCATTGAATATTACATTTCTGCTCATAATGATTTTTTGATTTTCATAATAATTTAAGCGATAACCAAAATCATTAACACCATATCCAATAAAGGTACATTTCTTTGATTTTGCCTCAAGCTTTGTTCTATTTTCTTTATTAATATGGACAAAGGCCTCACAACCAAAAGGCTTTAAAAAAGAGTAGTTTACCTTTTTACCTGTCCATGCTTCCTCTGATATAAAACCATCCAAGGAACTTGAAGGCCCTCTATTTATAAGATAAACAACAATATCTATAGCATCTGCCCAAAATTGTAAAGGCAATCTTGCATGTAATCTCATGCACCTTGCACGCTCCATGATTGTTCTATTCATCCTTTCTGACACACCATTTTCTTGTGGTGTTCTTGGAACTGTCTTCTCTCTGCGAATTCCATGCTCTGAACAGTACCTATCAAACTCTTTGCTGCAATATTCACCTCCATTGTCTGATCTGAGACACTTCAACTTCTTTCCTGTTTCAATCTCAACCAAAGCTTTCCATTTCTTGAAAGTATCAAATACATCAGATTTATTCTGAATACACTAAATCCAAGTTTT
Source organism: Pinus albicaulis (assembly GCA_034641835.2). NCBI lineage: Eukaryota > Viridiplantae > Streptophyta > Pinopsida > Pinales > Pinaceae > Pinus > Pinus albicaulis. Next base: position 1,362,437,974 of record CM076584.1, read on the forward strand.
TCTAGTTGCATCATAAATAAAAGTAACATAATAATGAGAGCCACCAAGAGATGGTATCTGAGTAGGTCCCCATACATCTATATGCATAAGCTCTAATTTTTTGCTCTTATTTTCTTTCCCAACTCTCAGAAATCTGACTCTCTTCTATTTTCCATAAATGCAATTCTCACAGAAATCCAAATCAACATTCTTCAAACCCGTCAACAAATTTCTTGAGTGAAGAATATTCATCCCCTTCTCACTCATGTGTCTGAGCCTATGATGCCATAATGTTTCATCTACTCCTTTGGAAGTTAAAGCATTAACAGAGTTAGAAATACCATTGCATAAATACAATGTACCAACCTTTTTTCCTTTTGCTATTACCAGCGCTCCTTTGGTGACCTTCCAAGTTTTTTCTGTGAAAATTGTCACACAACCTTCACTGCCTAACTGCCCTGTTGAAATCAGATTTTTCTTCAGATCTGGAACATGCCTTACCTCCTTTAATAGTCATGGGTTTCCATTATATTTTTTTACAAGAACCTTACCCATTCCAAAAATTTTACAGGGTTTATCATCACCCAAACAGACTTGTCCAAAATCTCCTTGAACATAGTCATGAAAATATTTCTTATCAGGTGTGGCATGGAATGAAGCCCCTGAATCTACAACCCAAGAATCAGTAACATTTTCGAAAGAAAGAATCAAAGCATCTTCTAACACATCACCTGTCACATTTGCTTCATGATTGTTTTCTTGTTGTGTGTGTCTCCTTATTTTCCCTTCCAAGATCTACATTCTTTCTTTAGGTGTCCTTTATTTCCACATTTCCAGCACACTATCCCTGATCTAGAGTTGGATCTACCTTTCCTTGATTCACTGCAATATCCTAAGCTCTTTCCTCTTTCCATTCTTCTTCCCCTAGACTCCACACTCAAAGCATTACCCGATGTCTCACCGGAGCTTTTCCGTCGCATTTCCTCGCTAAGGATAGCACCGACAACATCATCAAAGTTTAAAGTACTAGATCCAGAGATAGAGTTACTAATGGCCATAACTAAACCATTCCAGTTTTTTGGCAATGAGCACAAAAATAACAGAGCTCTAACTTCATCATCAAAGTTTGCCCCTACAAAACTTAACTGACTGGTAACTGTATTAAAATCATTAAAATGGTTTGCAATAGATCCAACTTCCGACATCTTCATATTAAATAAACGTTTCATAAGAAATACCTTGTTTGAGGCAGAGGGTTTTTCATATAGTTTCGCCAACGCCTTAATCAAACCCTCTATTATTGTTTGCTTCGAAATATTGACGGCTACCAATGCCGCGAGGCACAACCGTACTGTTTCGAGTGCCTTTCTATCGAGAATCTCCCATTCTGCGTCTGTCATAGCCGTCGGCTTTGTTTTTCCACTCAATGGTATGTACAGATCTTTCTGATACAGATAATCTTCCATCTGCATCTTCCACAACGGGAAGTTTTGGTCATTTCTCGACCCTAAATTTACCATCTTCCGCTATTTCTCCCACTTGAACAAGGAACCCTTCTTTCCTACGAGTTTATCAGCCAAATAGACCTTCGAATCTAATACCAGTTGTTAGAAAATTAAATATTATAGAGCAATGCAACACATAAAATATGCGGAAAACACAAGCACACAAAACACATAAAACTAGAGAGACACAAATATATGTGGTTCACCCAGTTTGGGCTACGTCCACCCCGAACAGCTAGTCCTTCCTTTCTATCATCCAGAAAAATGAAGAGACGCAACCTACAGTAGATCCGTTGTAATATCCTATGTTCTCTCTCACAGTCTCCCTATCTGTTTCTCGCTTTGAGAATACACATACAATACACAGCCGCAACACAATACTCTCATACAAGTGACGGGTTTCCTTCTAGGGCAAAAAACCCTAAACAAAACATCACTTCTACCTTCAGATCATCCGCCTAATGGACGGACCAGATTGACTAGAAATTACTATACTTTTACAAGGAAATTTTACATCTATTTTTAGCTTCGGGGGTGCTACCCCCAAACCCCCCTGCCAGGGGGGAGCTCCATAAAGTTGTAGCCACCCCCCCTTGGACCTCCCAGGTAGCGTTTAATTACGAGTGGCGTTGCCACCCCCGTTTTAAGGTACAGGGGTCCAACGCTGTGATACAAAATAAACAAGATAATCAGGCTCCACACCCAACAGAGCCTTCATATTTAACTCATTCTCATTCTCATATTCCTCTGTTGGTGGAATTTCTGCATAATTAGTACGCATCCCATATATCAAGGAACACTTGAGAACAATATGTTTGACTGTTAAACTCAATAAGTGTATGTTCTAAATGAATTTTTAGGTGATATGTATTGACACAAATTTTCTTCATCACTTTGGTATCCTTAGTAGTCATCAAATAGCATAGGATCACTATTAGTATCAGCTGCTTTGAAACATATATTGGCTCTAGCCCACCCGTAAGCAAAATAGACATCATAAGCTCACACATGCTAATTTTCCATGCTCCTCCTATGAAGTGGTATGGAATTTTTTATTTTTTTTGCGAAAAGGCCAACGTAGGGAGTATTTAGTGTGCTCTTTTATAGTGGCCTTTCCCATAATAAAGGTTGGCATATTAATTCCTTTAAAATTTTACTTTTTCTCCCTCTTATATGTGCAATATTCATAGAGGATAAGCAATAAATTGAATTAGAGTATCGGTAGCTTTTAGAATACAATGGCTTGCTTGCAGTGGAATTAGCCTTGTTAAATGGGACTTCCCATTTGAGGGTTGGAAGTTGCATTTGTACTTTGAAGCTTGCAAGTATTTTTCGTTGATAAATATTGTTAAGGTTCTCCTATCCAAGTATCTGAAGGGTCAAATATCAATTAAGTCCAATGGAATACCATGGATATATGAGCGCTATATCACACATATAAATCCTCTGTGACTCATACGAAATTCCAAATTCACATTTACTTTTACGTTGAAATATGTAACTACCTCCGGTTGATTTTCCATGGAAATAAAATATAACCAAGTTCATGGGACACATATTCCAAGTTGAATTACTGGAAAAACATAATGATGGGTATCACTGGTGATTAATTTATGGCTATGGAAATTGACAAAGGCATTGGAAACGGAAAAGTGGCAATAATTGGAATTTAATTTATGAAATAAAGTAAAATAGGAGAAAAGGAAGGCAAAGAGACACAAATTTTAATGAGGGAAATTGAAGGAAAAATGAATGAAATAGAGGCCTCAATAAGAAAAAGGATTTTTAGGATCAATTCATAGTTTTCACTGCTAACCTTTTGTCAGTTCAATTTTGGAGCTCTCATTCACTCTCTCATTCTCTCAAACTCTTGCACACTTGGAGTGTTCTTGGGGCATTCTTGGACAAATTTGGCATACATTAAATTTGGAGAAAGAAGGAAAAGGAAAGAAATAAAGTGCATGGGAACAATTGGATCATCAATTATATATGGATTTCTTTGTAGGTAACATATTGCATGTGTCATTTCCTTGCCTATTTATAGATGCATGGTATATGCATGTGATTTTATTGGTTATGTGTTGTCATTGACATGACTATTTTCCTAGATTGACATCAATTTTATCCTTGCTTTTCCATTTCCTAGATAGCCATGGTGTTTTGGGTTTTCCCACTTGTTTTTCTAATTGGTGCTCAGGTTCCTTATGGTTTTAGGTTGGAATAAACACTCTGGAAGCCCTTGAACAACTTGGGTTGAGTTACTAGTCTCGGAGCCAAGGTTGGGACAAACACTCTGGAGCCCTTGGTGGGTTGAATTACTAGTCCGTAGAGCCAGGTTGGACAAATGCTCTCAAGCCCTAGAAGTTTGTCGGTTGAGTTACTCGTTCCTTGAGCCTTAGATAACTTGGGTAGAGACTAATTTGGTTGGTGTTAGTGATGCCTGACCATAGAGGTGGAGTCACTATGGATGAGGGTTGAGGTGGTTTGGGCTATAGAATCCCTAGTTTGGTTTTTTTTTTTTGGTTTAGTCCATAAGATCCCACATTCGTGGTTGTAATATGGTGCCAAGGTGATTAGCCGAAATAAGATTTTTTCAGCCCAATCTATAGTTAGGTGGTATGTGGAAGTCCTTGAAATGGTTTGTATTTTCATATATTAATATGAGACATTTCCTTATTATGATCTATGAGAATTTGTAGCGATTATGTTGGTGATATTATGGTTGAGTTTCCATGGTCTCTATGATGGTTATTTTTTATTTATTGATTGGTGGAGAGGGCATAGAGCATTATTGGCTATTATAAGATGATTCTCAGACTATTATGATTAAATATGCATTCATGAACTATTGCTTACATTTTTGTTATGTGTTTGACAAAATGCCTAGTATGCTTTGGTCTATATAGGTCAAGTTTTTTACTCAAGTTTGTATGTTTAAACTTTTCATTATGTCATTTATCATTCTCAAAATTTACAAATAGTTCTTGGCAGTAGTATGGAGGCTGACCTAGAAAGGTGGCTCAGATCTCAAGACCGCACCCTATGAACTGGGAAAGTTAGATCATAACCGCATGGAGATATTTTTAAGCATGTGATTAGAAGCTTATAACTAAACCCATGCCTTATCATGCATGTGGTTGGGATTCTAGGTCAGTGAAAAACAACCCTATCTTAAAATTTGGTCACCTGGGGTGGTCCTTTTTCCTTTGAGTGTCCTGTAGCCCTGAGGGATGTTGTGAGTTCTTATTTTGTGGTTAGTTTATAGGCCCCACTTCCTTAAACATAGCTTGGAGGTTTTTTCATGTCATAACAACTCTTCATCTCATGTTTAACTTGGAAGCATGGTGAAATTGGGTGAATTTTGGAGGGGACGATTACAAATTAGTACCAGAGCTTCCAAAATTCAAACAATTGGACTGGATGAGCGAGATTTCATTGTTATGCATGCATGTGAGTTTTTGATGTGATTATTATGCATGCATGTTGGTTATTTCTCGTGATGGTCATTGTTGCTGCGATGTCATCATGTTGAGGTTGATAATGTTGTTATGTTGAGGTGATTGATATATTTAATGCTAATTTGGATTGATTTGTGTAGACAAGAAAGCCTCCCCTGAACTTCACTAAGGTATGTTTGATTATGTTTATATTTGGTTTATCTAACATGGTATGTTTGTAAGAAGTATAATATTAGAGATGAAAAGAAAAATTGTGGATTACAGTTGACATGAATCTCCTTATAGATCATATGAGCAACACAAAGATGAGTACTCCCCTGACATAACATATAAGTTGAGAAGTTTAAAGGAAAATATCAAAATTTTCAAAGAAGATAATGATTGAATCATTTACTCATAGGAAATACTTTCCAAGTAACATGAAAAGAAAGAAAAGGTCAATGTAGTGATTCTTCAGAGTTTATCAAATTTGCAGAGACAAGGTAAACCAATAATCAATTATGGAAAGGAGGAAAGGACTAATGGGGAATTAGGTACTAACTATCATGGAGGGCACATGCCAGATATGGATGACATGGGCAGAGGTGGAAAATTGATGGATACACTTGACAAGAGAGGTAGTGGTTATGGGTTCTATTATAGTTCTATATCATAGAGACATCATGGTCATCATCGTTATCATCCTTAAAGGAAGAGTGATAAGTAATACTTGTCAAGTGAGTTCAAGAAATCCAAGCCTCCTACCTTTAATGAAGATTTGAAGAAATACGAAGATGAAAAAGCATGGATGATTGGGATGAAGAAGTTTTTCGAGTTGTATGATTATATAGAGAATATGAAATTCAAGATACATATTTTTAGTCTTAAAGGAAAAGTCCACATCTGGTGGGAAAATGTGAAGCGTGTCAGAGACATCAGGATAGAGGAGTTGATTTGGCATGAGTTTAATAGAATCTTTAGGAAGAATTATTTTTCAGAGAGATAATATGCTATAAGACTAGGGATTTCTATGAATTGAAGATGGAATCTATGATAGAAGAAGAGTATATGACTAAGCTTCTGTTATTTTTGAGGTATGTGTTGTATATTAAGGATGATAAAACAAAGGTTAAAATATTTTTTAGTCTATTTCCATTAGAATTTAAAGATAATATTGAGTATGATGAGCCTCAGACATTGGAGGAAGTAATAGGGAAGTTGTAACATTTTTATGAGCAGTGTAAGCGCATGTCTAAGCCTATGTAGGGTTGGAAAGGTAGTAGAAAGGTATTGAAACGACTATGGGAAAATGAGATAAGACACGAGTAATACCTCAGTATGAAGGTAACCGGGAGAATGCAACGTTGTACAAGAAATTCAATGTAGTTCACAGTGGACAAGGATTTTATTTTGAGGAGTAGAACAAGGGTGATGGAAGGAAGCCTTTGCAGTGTTGGACTTGTGGCAAGGATCATCATAAGAGAGATTGTCTGCAATATCAGGGTGGAAGACCTTAGATTTACAGTTCTCAAGAGGCATAAAAAATTGGAGATGTTAGACAGTGTATTCCTAGGTTTTATACAGTACTGCAGAATATGTCGAATGACCATCAAACACCTATTGTAGATATGGAAATTAATCTTTGTGATCAAGTTCTTTCTATTTTTATTGAACCTAGATATAACTATAGTTATATCGATCCTAAAATGGTGGATAAGTGATTTATTGAATAAATAAGTGCATGAATAAACATGGTTAGTGCAGTTGGCTACAAATTCCAAGAAAATAGTTCGTCATTGAGTGAGATCTTGTGCATTTGATCTGAACGATATGTCTACATCGGCGCATCCAAATGTGCTTCCATTGGGATCATAGAGTATGTTTTTGGGTATGGATTTGTTCTACATTCATAGGGCTAAGGTAGATTGATATGATAAGGATATTAGATATCTAGATGACGATGGATAATAAAGAATATTGCAGGGTAAGAATAATCCTACATTAGTGAGAATGGTTACAACTATGTAGGAAAAGCGCAGTAGTAGGAAAGGGTGTGTATTGTTTGTAGTTCATATTTCTAGTGACACAGTGAAGGATGCTGAGAATTTTGAAGTGTTGAATAGGTATCCAGTTTTGTAGAATGTTAAGGATGTATTTTCAAAATATTTCATAGTTATTCCCTCATAGGGAAGTGAAATTTTCTATTAAGTTGATTTCAAAAGCAACACCAACATCGAAGGCACCATACAGGATGAGCACTCTAAATTTGGTGGAGCTAAAGTTGCATCTTAATGAAATGATTGATAAAGGATATACAAGGCCAAGTGTGTCACCATAGGGCTCACTAGTGTTGTTTGTAAAGAAGAAGGATGGTACTCTAAGGTTATGCATTGATTAGAGGTAGTTGAACAAGATAACTATCAAGAACTAGTATCCTTTGTCAGATATTGATGACTTGTTTGATCAGTTGAAGGGAGTAATAATGGTCTCAAAGACTCAATCGAGACCAGTATATCATCAGGTACACATCAAAGAAGAGGAAAAATACAAAACCACATTCCTTATTAGGTATGGTCATTATGAGTTTGTAATAGTTCCCTTTGGTCTTGCTAACACTCCACTAGCTACTTTTATGTGTTTGATTAATAGTGTGTTTCATCATTATCTGTATAATTTTGTGATAATATTCATTTATGACATATTGATATCTTCTAAGAATGAGGAATAGCATGTCGATCACCTATAAGCAATGTTAATATTGTTGAGATAACATCAGTTGCATGCCAAGCTTAATAAGTGAAGTTTCTTCCAGACAAAGGTTCATTACTTGGGGCATGTTTCTACCAAGGAAGGTATAGTAGTGGACTCAGAAAATATCAAAGCTATCATGCAATGGGAAGCTCCTAAGAATATGGATGAGGTGAGATAATTCATGGGACTATCAGGTTATTATAGGAGTTTCATGGATTTCCGATCCTATTACATCTCTGCAGTAAAAAGGGAAGAAGTTTGAATGGAATGAGGAGTGTGCAACTAGTTTTTGGCAGTTGAAGCATTATATTAGAAATGCTTTAGTCTCGAAGACTACAGAACTAGAAAAATAATTTGTGGTATGTGAAAATGCTTGCAAGAGAGGACTTCCTGGAGGCATGATGCAAGAAGGATAGGTAGTATTATATGAATTAAGGAATTTGAATGAGCAAGAGAAAAAAATATGTGACTCATGACCTTGAGTTGGTAGCTATCATTCATGCCTTGAAGAGGTGGAGACATTATCTTCTTGGGAAGAGGCTCATTTGATGAGTGATAATAGTGGGTTGAGGTGCTTATTTGACCAACCTAGTCTAAATTCCAAGAAAGATAGATGTTTAGATACTCTTAGTGAGTTTTATTTTGATATCATGTACATTAAGGGAAAGGAAAACAAGGTTTCAGATGCTCTTAGTAGAAGAGTGCAAGTGAATCACATTACATTATTGAGTTCTTATGGGAAAAATTTACATGAACAGATCTTGCAGGCATGACAACATGATGATAGGTATCAACAGTTGAGGAACATGCTACGACAACAGGGTGAAGGTAATAGTGATGAGGAGTGTCATCTCACAATAGATGGCCTGTTCATATTTAGGAATAGGATTTATGTGCTAGATGACAGTGAGCTCAAGAAGCTTACTTTGGGGTAGTTTCATATCAACCTGTATTCAAGTCACCCTAGATATCAGAAGACATTGGCAATAGTTAAGAAGTTATTTCATTTGCCAAAATTGAAGAAAGAGCTGGCTGAGTTTGTTGCGATATTTTTGGACTATCACTAAGTAAAAGAAGAGTGTAAGCATATGGGTAGTCTATTGCACCCGATTCTGATTCTAGATTGGAAGTGGGAGGTCATATCCTTATAATTCATTACAGGTTTTCTGAGGACATCTATATACCATGATTCCATCATGGTTTTGGTTGATAGGTTAAGTAAGATAGTGCACTTCATTGCAGTTAATTCTATGAATTTAGCTAGTGAGGTAGCTCAAATTTTATGAGGGACATAGTGAGATTGTGTGGTGTTCCTAAGAATATTGTATTTGATAGAGATTACAAGTTCACTTATAGGATTTGGAAGGCGTTGTTTGCAGGTTTTGGGACAAATTTAGCCTTCAATACAACTTATCATCCATAGAAAGATAGACAAACAGAGAGAGTTAACAGGATTCTTGAGGACATGTTGAGGACGTATGTCATGCATCAACATTGAACAACAGAAGTGGGAAGAGTGTATTCCACTGGTTGAGTTTTCTTATAATAATGGGTATCAAGAATCTTTGAAGATGAGTTTTCTTGAGGCACTTTATGGGCAGAGTTGTAATACTCCTATTAACAGGAGTGATATAGTGAACAAGGTACTGATTGGACCAGATATGTTGACAGAGATAGAACAAGAAATGCAAATTATTAAAAGGAATATAAAGGTATCACAAGATGGGAAGAAGAGTTATGCATATCAAAATAGGGTATTCAAGTAGTTTTAGGTTAGGGAACATGTGTACTTGCACATCAATCCCAATAGGATATCCTTGAGGATTAGATCATGTACCGAGTTGGCACCTCAGTATTGCGGGCCTTTCAAGATCCTTGAGAGGATTGGAACAATGGCATACCAACTTGCACTGCCTCCGATGGTGAAATTCCATGATGTTTTCCATGTTTCATTTCTTAAGAAGTATGTCCAGGATATTGATCATGTGATTGAATGGTTTGTATTGTAGGTGGAACTAGAGGGATATTTCCAATGAGAACCACAATGCATATTGCAACAAAAACAATTCATGCTCCAGAATAGAGCAATCGAGTAGGTTAAAGTGCAGTGGAAGCACTTTGTGCTTGATGAAGCTACATGGGAGATGGATGATCATAGGTGGGTTTTATATCCTTAATTGTTTGTTGGTTCAAGCAAATATTTTTTTGGTATACGTATATGTATATAGATGTTGTTGTAGATGCTGCAATGTGTTGTGTTATAAATCTCCAATAAGAAGTATGATTGTAATTTTTGTCATGTTGGTCATGGGTGCAATAGTTGTCATTGTAAATACTGTATCGAGCTAGTTATAAAGCTCCATGGGTTGTATGTGTTGTTTTCAATGGTTTTCTAGTCATAGTTGTCATTGAACACCGAGGACGATGTTCCTTTAAGGGAGGAAGGGTTTATAACAACCACTGGTTGATTTTCCATGTAAATAAAATATAACCAAGGTCATGTGACACGTATTCCAAGTTGAATGTTGGGAAAAACATAGTGATATGTATCACTAGCGATTAATTTATGGCTATTAAAATTGGCAAAGGAAAAGCGATAATAACTAGTATTTTATTTATGAAATAAAGGAAAATAGGAGAAAAGGAAGGTGAAGAGATAAATATTTGCATGAGAAGGGAATTTAAGGAAAAATGAAGGAAATATAGGCCTCAATGATAAAAAGGCTTCTTAGGACCAGTTCATGATGTTTGTTGGTTAACATTTTGTTAGTTTATTTTTAGAGCTCTCATTAATTTTATCATTCTCTCACACTCTTGCACACTTATATTATTATTTGATAATTATTGAAGCACTTTGAAATACATTGGATTTGGATAAAGAAGGAAAAGGAAAGATCAAAAACTACAACTAGATTTAGTTGTAGGTAAAAAGTTTTATGTGTGATTTCCTTGTTGATTTTTGGATGCATGGTACACATATGTGATTTACTATTTATGTGTTGTCATTAGCATGGATATTTTCATATATTGAAAGTGGTTTTATCATTTCATTTCGATTTTCTAGATAACCATGTGTTGAAGCCCCGAAAATCGGGTCTTACAACAAGGGGGATACCCACCCGGTCCGGACCTTGGTTAGCACTTCCTTTTCCGTTTGGTGTAGTGGGTCCAACTGGGGATGATGGGACTAGTTTCCTAATATGTGTGTGTGTGTGTTTTGAGAATTGATATTTCTTTCCTAAAGTTCCTAAGTGAAATGCTTTTATTCTATTTCTAATCTAATCATATGCAAATTATATTCTAATTTAAACAGAAATATCTAATTCTAAACTAACCCAGGATGTAATATTTCTATTTATGCGATTTAAAATGATTTCGAATAACAATTGGTCATAAATATCATTCAACTATTATAAGAAAATAATTCAATAAAGATAAACCATTTCATATAAAAAGTTAGATGAAACAGTTGTGAAAAACATATCGCATAATAAGCTATTCATACATTAAGCATAAATAAATAGCTATCACCTTACAAAAGTTCCAAATGATAACTCAAGCATTCAAACATCAATATATAAATAATTGAACATGAATATCACTTTGACACAGGGGCAGAAATAGTTAAGAGATAAAAGTACCATTTATAACTAGTTCTACTCATGAGCTAAAAGCAATAATGACTTATCTCTTCTTAATCCAACATCCACTAAGAGTACAAAAGTGAAACATCAGTAGCAGATATTAAATGCAAATATCAATAAATCCTGTTCCATTCATTTACCAAAACCTCCTCTGAGGGTGCAAAAGTGCATGTTCTGAGGACAATTTTTTGACAAATTTCAGGACCCTTCTCTAAATGCATGAGAAGGGTTTAAATATACTAACTAAATCTAAAAATAACTTATTACAAAAATGTAGGATACATTTTAAATGACCGTCCTTCTTCTAGGTAAAAATAAAGTAAAACTAATACTAAATCTCAAATTTAAAACTATCAACTAACTACTTATGAATTTGATGTTTGAATTCGCAAGCATTCAACATTGATTTGAGAAGAGGAGGCTGGCCGACTTCACATTTTAACTGTCCTGAGAAAATGGAATCGACGAGTGCTGGTGCCATCTTCTCGGCAGAATTGATGATGCAATTGAGAGCGCTGCATTGACTGTGTGGTTTTAACAGAAATGCCCAGTAAGAATCCCAATTTAACTTTGTTAATCCTTTAATCGACTCTGCCTTTTCTTCAACTTTCTGTTTCCACTCTGTTTGCAGTTGTTGTGCTTGTGGTATGTATCCTGGAGTAGTTTCTAAAATTAAATTTTCCTTGTGAAAATTTTCATTTACACAATCAATGATATTGCTTACTACTGTAGCTGCTTCTTCTGCTGCTTCTTCTGTAATTTTGATCTGTGCATCCCAATTATTGAAGAGCATTTCTTTATGATTGTCATTGATGATTGGTGCTCCTACCCTTTTTCCTTCCTTTGTCTTTCGCCAAGCCAAATAGTCAGTAACCCTTTCATTAGTTAAATCATAATCATGTCATAATTCTACGACATAATTAGTGATTTTATCACTTTCTTCGCAAAAAGAGTTCCATTGTGAGATTTTTTGGCATAATATATCTTGTTGTTGCAGTAGTTGTTTATTCAAGGAAAAAGAATCTGTAATAAATTTTGTGATCTTGGGTTCATCTTTGTGCATCTCTTACATAATCTGTATCTGTTTCTCTTTCTCAGCCAAATTATTCTGATATCCAACTTTCATTTGTTGAAACTCTTGCTGTAATTTTTTAAGTTGTATCTGTGCTTCACTGTTAGCATTGGCATGTTGTAATTGTTGTTGCAGAACCTGTATTTGATCTTCTTTTCATTCAATAATTTCCTTACCTCAGATGCTTTGTCGATGGCTGCAGAGGCATATGCTCCTGTAATCTGAGATAATTTAGTAAGATTTTCAGTTGGATTAGTAGTAGGATCTTTCCATAAAACATCCAATTGTTCTGCATCAGTACAGATTAAACTTTCTAGTTTCCTCTTCTTCCTTTGTTTTCTTAGTACTGCTTTATGTTGTGGACTATAGAATATATCCAGAGGAGGAATTTCCTCTATTTTGAGCATCAGCTCAGAGGATGGAGTAATGGGGATATGTTTTGTTTCTGTGACATTGGCACTTATTCCTGTAACTAAACCATTTACTGTTTGTACACTACTTACAGGAGTCTGTGTGTTCTATCCTTCAACGTTAATCAATTCATTAAATGTTTCCCATTCCTTATCCAATTCAGTTATGATGGATGGTTGTTGTACAATGAGAGGGGGGAGATTTAACTGTGGAGTGGTTGAAATCTTTTGCTGAGAGAGTTCTTTTGATTGGGAAGTATCCCTTACTGACCCTTCAATTTTATCCTGATCATTATCAGACTTTTCAGAGTGTTTAGAGGTTTCTTTTTTGGACTTTGACTTAGATTTTTCTGAAGCTGAACTTCCACTTAGACTAACACTAGGAGTTGGTTCCCTTAAGGGTTCCAAATGGAAATTATCCAAAGGAATAGTGGTCAACCTCCTTTCTCTGTACATCTTAAACTCTTGGAATTCTTCTGGAGAAAACTATGTTTGAGCTGAATGTAGGATCTCTTTAAATGTGCATTTTCCTTGAAACATATCATCAAACAAATAATCTTCTTTAGCAAATATTCTCACCTTGACTGCAGTGGTGAAATCCTTAACAACATCATACGGGTCGAATAGCCGTCTTGAAAACTTGAATAATTGTAAACATGTAATATTTTTTACTTCCTTAAATGCATGACCAACATCAAATAATGAAAATGCTCCGCAGGCCATAGGAAATTGTGGCCAGATGGCCTTCTTTTTATCTTTTAAATCTTTGGTCAAACCTCCCTCTCCACAAGTTTGATATGCAATTTCCCAGACCAAGAGTTTATCCGAAACATACAGAGGTAAAACATGAGGAGAAGCAGAACTTCCAAAAACCCTAACATAGGTAAACAATTCTTCTCCAAACCATCTTGCGACAGGGAGCATGTCTACTTCTGCTTCAGGAGAAAATCTTGGAGCATCCTTATTATATAACATTCTGTACAGTGGTAACATAATGCCATGGAAAATCTTGTAAAAATGGGGAATGAACTTTGAATCCCACAATTCCTTGTGATAAACATGAATGGGTAGAGGATCTTGAATTTTCCATTGCCAACCCATTAAAGGAAACTTAGAAACAAAGAAGATTGAATCCATCAAATAGGCAGCTAAGTAAAAAGGAGGATAAATCCTCTGAGAGACAGTCCGTTTAGACCGATAATTGAAAATAGCCGTGGCTAAGTTATCAGACAAAATATTAGCCCAATCCACAATGGTAGCATTAACAACAGCATTTAACAACAGTAGCAATTAAGGTGAAAACTTATTAATGTCAGGCTTTCCAAAAAGCCTACATAGCATAGCAGCATCAAAACAATACGAAGAAGTGAGAGAACCAGTACTGTACATACCATGTTTATCTTTCTTCAGTGGTTCGTCTCTTCTGGACCATTCCTTGGTGCATTCTGCTAGGTTTGCATTTTCCTTAGCAAACTTCTCCATAAACTATTTGTTGTAAGTTGCCCGTGGCTCCGGAAAATGATACATAAGCCTTAAATATTCTGGAGTGAATGAGCCAATGAGCTCTTGCCCCTGAGTCTTGAACTGTCTATCTGTAATATGAGTGCTATCCAACACCCATTTCACCATGTCTGTATATGGGGGAATTTTCGGTATTGCTGCTATCTGGTGCAAAAATGAACAAGCTAACTCTGTAAGAGATGCTTCAGAAGAATCATTTGATCCTGCAGTAGCCGAAACATTCATTACTCTGGGGTTCTCCTCTTCAAGAAAATTATGCATTCCATCCCAAGTGGTGATACTAGCATATTTGTTGCAGGCGGTATCTGTGTATAGTGATGCCATCTCTTTACTTTCAGAACTTGGAGCTTTGTCATTCTTTCCCATACTACTCTGAATATCGCTTTGTATAGTCCCCTATTCTTCACGCCTGCGGTTTACGAATTAAGTGAGAGTAATGATATGAAAAAGGTGACGGAAAGTTTTAAATGTTGAAGGGCTATGAAATATATCACATTACGTGAAATCACTTCTTTAATCAGAACACAACCATTTTTCATTAATGAGTGACAATCAATTCATTGATTAAACATTAAAGCGCATAACGAAGTCTTGATTTATCGAGAGCTTTTTCGTACAACGAGCCTCAAAATTCTGTGATAAGGAGATCTACGATTTGTCTCGCAATATCGCAAATCGCAATTTCTCAAATTGCAATTGTAATTTCATAATAGCGCCAAATCGTATCATCGTGAAATCGAAAAATCGCAATATCGCAGATCGTAATCTCTAAAAATTTCCATAGCGCAGTATCGTATCATTGCGAGATTTCCATATTGCATAATGTCCACCTGCCGGCCCACCGTGAAGTTCCTGTAAGACTTTTTTAGCTTCAAATTTCTCCAGACATCTAAGGAGAACAGAATCATAATTCATTCTAAAAAGAACATCATTCACAAGCTGATATTGCTTAGCCTTCAACCTTAGAGCTCTTTTCTTGGTATAATCGAGATTTGGAGGAGCATATCCATTCTTCAGATAAAATATGATATCAACATATAACGATTCAACATCGTTTAGGCTTACCTCAGACATTTGTATCTCTTCAGATGATTTTTCAGAAATAAGCCATGCTCCAGCTAATATTTTGCAAAAGCCTTGACCTCTTACAATATTTGCTGGTTTGATTTCTACGTCATATTCTTGTAAGGCAGTAACCCAATTAGCTCTTTTCTCACCCACATCTTTCTGTACTAAAATATTTCTTACCGCTGGAAACAATACTATGATTTTTGTATGAGTTTTAAGTAGAAAGGGTCTGAAATATTTAATTTCTTTGAAAACAGCATAAGCTTGCTTCTCTACATCTGAATAATTCAACTCAGCTCCCTGTAAATTTGAACTGAAAAAAGCAATTGGAGCTTCTGCCTTGTCTTGATTTGCTTGAGTGAGTATCGCAGCATAAGACTTATCAGAGGAAAATGTATACAAAATAAAAGGATTGGAAAAATTTGGAGTTGCTAAAGATGGAGCATTAACAATTGCTTGTTTGATCAGATTGAATGCCTCATATTCATTTTGGCCCCATTTTAAGTTTGAGTTATTTTTAATCATGGCTTGTAATGGAGATACAATTCTTGAAAAATCTGGGACAAATCTCTGTACAAAATTAATCTCGCCAAGGAAAGATTGCATAGCTTTCTTGTTGCGAGGTAAAGATATTTCAGAAATCTCCTTGATTCTATCAGGATCAATATGAATTCCAGATTTTGACACTATGAAACCAAGAAGTTTTCCTTCACTTAATGCAAAAAAGAATTTTTTCGGGTTAAGTGAAATTCCATACTTTTGACAACGTTGGAAAATTTGTTTCAAATCCCTGAGATGATTTCTTCGTTTCTTGGAATATACAGTTATATCATCCAAATAGATTACCACTGATTTGTTAACTAATCCCTTAAAAGAAATGTCCATGGCTCTCTGAAATGTGGCACCGGCATTGATCAGACCAAAAGGCATCTTTTGATATGCATAAGTGCCCCATTTGGTTCTAAATGTAGTTTTCAATTGATCATCAGGATGGACCAACACTTGATTATAGCCAGAGAAACCATCTAAGAAAGACATTAATTCTGATCCTGCAACTTCTTGTAATATTTGCTCCATAGGAGGCAAAGGAAAATTATCTTTTTGGCAGGCTTTATTAAGATTTCGAGAGTCAATGCAAATTCTAATGTCTCCGTTCTTCTTTCTAACAGAAACCATATTGGAAACCCATTTAGAATGCCGGACGGGAAAAATAATCTTGGCTTTCAATAGCTTATTGAGTTCAAATTTGATCTGATTTTCTAGATTCGGATGGATCTTTCTCAACTTTTGTTGGATAGGTTTTTCATCATTTATCATTGGGATAGTATGTTGGATGATAGAAGTGTCATAAGTTTTGATTTCATCGTAGTTCCAAGCAAAGACACTTTTATATTGTTTCAAAAGAAGAACGTATGCTAATTTTTCTTCAGGAGCTAGACCAAGGCCTCAGTTGATATTCTGTGGTTTGGTATCAGTTCCTAGATTTACTAATTCATAATTCAAAGTCGAACTTTGCAATTTTGAATTAGTAGATATTTTGAATCGATCTTTCAAATCATAAAGGTCTTCTAACTTGACTACTGACTTTGGCATAGCATTAGCAGTGCTATCTAATTGTTTTTCATGTTGGTCCTCATCAATTATTTGATTGGTGTAAGATCCTTCAGATGTGAGAAAGCTTACAATATCATGATCATTGTTGAAAATCCTCCAATTGGTAATGTTATCAGGAATTGAAGGTCTAAAGATTAATTCGATTGAAAATCGATCAGGGCTAAAGTCTTCTGAAGGAATGAGTTTGGAAGCTACATTAGCTAGGAGGTCTGCACTAGCATTCTGGATTCTAGGAATTGATGAAATATTAAATGCTATAAAATGTTTAGTCAAATCTTGAACTAAAGATCGATAAATCTTTAAATGACCTGATAAACAATGTATAGTATTGCGTACCTGTTTAATTACAATTTCAAAATCTCTGAAAACTTGTAGATATTTGATGTCTAATCTGATTGCTTTGTATAATCCTTGGACTAAAGCCTCGTATTCTGCGGTGTTATTAGTGCAATCGAATTCGAGTCTGCAAGTTAACATAATTTTGTTTCCCTTTGGACTAACCAACACGCACCCTGCTCCTGCTCCTTTACTAGACTTAGAACCATCAAAAAATAACTTCCAAAATAAATATTTATTTACAGGAGTATCTACAAAATTAATGCATTTAGAACTATCTGTTTGAGAAAAAGTTTCTATCTGAGATAAAAGAGAATGTTCTAAGTAAGGTGAATTATGAGCATTGAAATTTCCTAAGAAAGAATCAACTGAATAATTGCCAATAATATTATTGTTTTATGCAACTGGTTCATTTTCTCCTTCCAATTCTGTTACGATGTATTTCTGATGCTTTTCTCGTTCAACCTTTATCTGATTTGGTTTACCATTATAAGGAAGCCACATGTGGGACCAATCAGTTGCAAGGTATCCATGAAGTTTTTCTGACCAATCTCTGCTGAGAATTAAGCCATAAAATTTTGGAATATCTGCAACTAAAATATCAATAACTTGACATACCTTTGGATTCGATGACAAACTTATGGTAACCTGATTTAATTCACCAATCACTTCAACTTGCGATCGATCTATCTGGACTATGCGCACAACATAATTTTGTGGTTGAATGTTCAATTTTTCACATACTGATTATGGTAGAATATTAGATGAAGCTCTAGAATCCACTAAACAATTATGCAATTTTTTATTGAAAACTTCATAAGTAAGAAGAAATGGAGGAGCATGAGATCTTGACCTTCCTCCAATTAAAGCGATATTTTCTAGATCAACTTTTCTAATCGCATTAGTTGGAGGTCTTCCCATCTCATTGGAAGCTTGAGAGATTACAGGATCAGGCAGAGGTTTTTTTGGTACATCATGTAACTCTTTCAAAAGTACCTTTTGCTGGTGTTTTAATTTGCTCAATTCATAAAAAGTGATGTTAGCCCTAGTCTTCTTCATATCTTCTATGATATTATACTCCATTTCATCTGAAACAATCAGTGTTCTAGATGGAGTTGATGAATCTGTTTGGACTGGGCTGGTTTGAATTTCTTTAGATGTTGTTTTCTTGGGTGCAACTTTCTCCTTAGTCATTGAGCTTGTGTTCTTTGGCTTAGGAGTAGGTTGAGGAGGATCAAGTTGATTTCTACTTTGAGTGCCAACCGGAGATGTTTCTTGATCTTCCTCATCTAGGAGGATGAAATCCCACATACCTTGTACTTCTTCAACTTCTTCTTCATCGGTAGTTTATTCAATAGCAGTTTCCTCTTCTTCTTCTTTTGATTCAACATTAGTAATAGCATTTGGTGGCTTTGGATCAGTTGAAGGATTTCTTCTAAAAGTATTGAAATATTTTTTAGAAGATGTTTCTGCCACTTGTTTCTTAATGTCAACCATTTCGTTAGACATGGTTTTCAAAACATTCCGCAATCCTTCTAAATCAAATGGATCTTTTGATTGTTTTTTCTTGGGGTCTTCCTTAAAAGTAACCTTCTTGGATTTTCGTTCTTCTATCACATTTTTCTTTTCTAGGGCTATGATACGTTTCTCTACCGCTATTGCTTCCGTCATATTTTTTTCTAAAGTTGTTTTGTTAGCCCTATCAATGAAGATTGCTATGTTTGATGGTAAAGCAGAAATGTACCATTCACTTCGCACTTCTTCACTAGGCTTGGAAGCAGTAGGAATTTTGTTTAACAGTTTATTGAAATGTGAGTTAAAATCCTTGATAGGATCTTTTGACTCAGCTCTAAGATTAGACAAATCATTGATCAACATTGCTGTAGACCTGTCATCACCAAATTTAGTCAAAATTTGATCTTGGAAAATATCCCAACTAGTAATAGATCCAGATGGTAATGAGAAATACCATGATCCGGCTGCTCCTTGTAGAGTATAGGGAAAAATTCGAACAACAGCATCTTCATTAATAACTCCATTGAGATTTATGGACAACATAAATTTGTTTATATGTTCTTCTGCTAGCATGCCTGCTTCAGGATTAAACTTAGGCAACCATTTTTTAGGATGGGCTGGTAATTGACTCAAGGGTGCAGGCATTAGGACTGCCCCTAGATTATTCCATGGCATTTGGGCCATGGCTGAACTAATAACAGAGGAAAGTGCAGAAGATGAGGCCTGCGATTGGGAAGATGAGGATATTATGATTCCAGATGTTTGAGAATGAGATATGGAAGTTTGAGTGGACTGATGGGTAGTAATCTGGAGTGGAGGGGTGGATGGTTGACTTCGCGGTGAAGAGGTTGAAATGGATGATGATGATGAAAGAGTCTCACTATCAGACCCTTTAGGTGATTTCCTTGCTCTCTTCCTTGTAGGTAGAGGTAACTTAGTTGGCTGAATGCCAAGCTTCATGCTCTGTAATCTCGTAAGAGGATGAGCAGGATTATATTGCGAAGCCACACTGCCTTGAGATTTATTAGATCTTTGAGGTGATATTGAAAATCGCTGAAGTTTATGAATCAAGGATTCAACTTCAGGAGGTTCAATAGCAGATTATTCTGAAAAGTCAGGGTTTGTGGTAGTGGCTGTTATTCTTTCGACTTCTGGCTCTAGATTTAAAAACTCTATGTGCGATGGAGAAGTCAGGGAAGATGGTGAGGGAGATTTACTTTCAGAATGGTATTTGGATTTTGATTTACTTGCCATTCATAGTTCGTGGCCCTCCTTCTAGCGCCAAATATGTTGAAGCCCCGAAAATCGGGTCTTACAACAAGGGGGATACCCACCCGGTTCGGACCTTGGTTAGAAATTCCTTTTCCGTTTGGTGTAGTGGGTCCAGCTGGGGATGATGGGACCAGTTTCCCAATATGTGTGTGTGTGTTTTGAGAATTGATATTTCTTTCCTAAAGTTCCTAAGTGAAATGATTTTAGTCTATTTCTAATCTAATCATATGCAAATTATATTCTAATTTAAATAGAAATATCTAATTCTAAACTAACCCGGGATGTAATCTTTCTATTTATGTGATCTAAAATTATTTCGAATAACAATTGGTAATAAATATCATTCAAATGTTATAAGAAAAGAATTCAATAAAGATAAACCATTTCATATAAAAAGTTAGATGAAACAGTTGTGAAAAACATATCGCACAATAAGCTATTCATACATTAAGCCTAAATAAATAACTATCACCGTACAAAAGTGCCAAATGATAACTCAAGCATTCAAACATCAATATATAAATAACTGAACATGAATAGCACTTTAACACAGGGGCAAAAATAGTTAAGAGATAAAAGTACCATTTATAACTAGTTCTACTCATGAGCTAAAAGCAATAATGACTTATCTCTTCTTAATCCAACATCCACTAAGAGTACAAAAGTGCAACATCAGTAGCAGATATCAAACGTAGATATCAATAAATCCTGTTCCATTCATTTATCGAAACCTCCTATGAGGGTGCAAAAGTGCATGTTCTGAGGACAAGTTTTTGACAAATTTCAGGACCCTTCTCTAAATGCATGAGAAGAGTTTAAATATTACTAACTAAATCTAAAAATAACTTATTACAAAAATGTAGGATACGGTTTAAATGACCGTCCTTTTTCTAGGAAAAAATAAAGTAAAACTAATACTAAATCTAAAATTTAAAACTATCAACTAACTACTTATGAATCTGATCTTTGAATTCGCAAGCATTCAACATTGATTTGAGAAGAGGAGGCTGGCCAACTTCAGATTTTAACTATCCTGAGAAAACGAAATCGGCAAGTGTTGGTGACATCTTCTCAGTAGAATTGATGATGCAATTGAGAGAGCTACATTGACTGTGTGGTTTTACCAGAAATGCCCAGTAAGAATCCCAATTTAACTTTGTTAATCCTTTAATCGACTCTGCCTTTTCTTCAGCTTTCTGTTTCCACTCTGTTTGCAGTTGCTGTGCTTGTGGTAAGTATCCTGGAGTAGTTTCTGAAATTAAATTTTCCTTGTGAAAATTTTCATTTACAAAATCAATGATATTTCTTGCTACTGTAGCTGCTTCTTTCGCTGCTTGTTCTGCAATTTTGATCTGTGCATCCCAATTATTGAAGAGCATTTCTTTATGACTGTCATTGATGATTGGTGCTCCTGCCATTTTTCCTTCCTCTGTCTTTTGCCAAGCCAAATAGTCAGTAACTATTTCATTAGTTAAATCATAATCATGTCGTAATTCTACGACATGATTAGTGATTTTATCACTTTCTTCACAAAAAGAGTTCCATTGTGAGATTTTCTGGCATAATATATCTTATTGTTGTAGTAGTTGTTTATTCAAGGAAATAGACTCTGTAATAAATTCTATGATCTTGGGTTCATCTTTGTGCATCTCTTGCATAATTTGTATTTGTTTCTCTTTCTCAGCCAAATTATTCTGATATCCAACTTTCATTTGTTGAAACTCTTGCTGTAAATTTTTAAGTTGTATCTATGCTTCACTGTTAGCATTGGCCTGTTGTAATTGTTTTTGCAGAACCTGTATTTGATCTTCTTTTTCATTCAATAATTGCCTTACCTCAGATGCTTTGTTGATGGCTGCAGAGGCATATGCTCCTGTAATTTGAGATAATTTAGTAAGATTTTCAGTTGGATTAGTAGTAGGATCTTTCCATAAAACATCCAATCATTCTGCATCAGTAGAGATTACACTTTCTAATTTCCTCTTCTTCCTTTGTTTTCTTACTACTGCTTTATGTTGTGGACTATAGAATATATCTAGAGGAGGAATTTCCTCTATTTTGAGCATCAGCTCAGAGGATGGAGTAATGAGGATATGTTCTGTTTCTGTGACATTGGCACTTAATCCTGTAACTAAACCTTTTACTGTCTGTACATTACTTACAGGAGTCTGTGTGTTCTTTCCTTCAACGTTAATCAATTCATTAAATGTTTCCCATTCTTTATCCAATTCAGTTCTGATGGATGGTTGCTGTATAATGAGAGGGGGAAGATTTAACTGCGGAGTGGTTGAAATCTGTTGCTGAGAAAGTTCTTTTGATTGGGCAGTATCCTTTACTGGCCCTTCACTTTTATCCCGATCATTATCAGACTTTTTAGAGTGTTCAGAGGTTTCTTTTTCGGACTTTGACTTAGATTTGTCTGAAGCTGAACTTCCACTTAGACTAACACTAGGAGTTGGTTCCCTTAAGGGATCCAAATGAAAATTATCCAAAGGAATAGTGGTCAACCTCCTTTCTTTGTACATCTTAAACTCTTGGAATTCTTCTGGAGAAAATTGTATTTGAGCTGAATGTAGGATCTCTTTAAATGTGCATTTTCCTTGAAACATATCATCAAACAAATTATCTTCTTTAGAAAATATTCTCACCTTGACTGCAGTGGTGAAATCCTTAACAACATCATATGGGTCGAATAGCCTTCTTGAAAAAATGAATAATTGTAAACATGTAATATTGTTTACTTTCTTAAATGCATGACCAACATCAAATATTGAAAATGCTCTGCAGGCCACAGGAAATTGTGGCCAGATGGCCTTCTTTTTATCTTTTAAATCTTTGGTCAAACCTCCGTCTCCATAGGTTTGATATGCAATTTCCCGGACCAGGAGTTTATCCGGAACATACAGAGGTAAAACATGAGGAGAAGAAGAACTTCCAAAAACCCTAACATAGGTAAACAATTCTTCTCCAAACCATCTTGCGACAGGGAGCATGTCTACTTCTGCTTTAGGAGAAAATCTTGGAGCATCCTTATTATACAACATTTTGTACAGTGGTAACATAATGCCATGGAAAATCTTGTAAAAATGGGGAATGAACTTTGAATCCCACAATTCCTTGTGATAAACATGAATGGGTAGAGGATCTTCAATTTTCCATTGCCAACCCATTAAATGAAACCAAGAAATAAAGCAGATTGAATCCATCACATAGGAAGCTAAGTAAAAAGGAGGATAAATCCTCTGAGAGACATTCTGTTTAGACCGGTAATTGAAAATAGCCGTGGCTAAGTTATCAGACAAAATCTTAGCCTAATCCACAATGGTAGCATTAACAGCAACATTTAACAACGGTAGCCATTCAGGTGAAAACTTATTAATGTCAGGCTTTCCAAAAAGCCTACATAGCATAGCAGTAGCGAAATAATACGGAGAAGTGAGAGAACCAGTACTGTACATACCGTGTTTATCTTTCTTCAGTGGTTCGTCTCTTCTGGACCATTCCTTGGTGCATTCTGCTAGGTTTTCATTTTCCTTAGCAAACTTCTCCATAAACTATTTGTTGTAAGTTGCCTGTGGCTCCGGAAAATGATACATAAGCCTTAAATATTCTGGAGTGAATGAGCCAATGAGCTCTTGTCCCTGAGTCTTGAATTGTCTATCTGTAATATCAGTGCTATCCAACACCCATTTCACCATGTCTGTATATGGGAGAATTTTCAGCCTTGCTGCTATCCAGTGCAAAAATGAACAAGCTAACTCTGTAAGAGATGCTTCACAAGAATCACTTGATCCCGCAGTAGCCAAAACATTTATTACTCTGGGGTTCTCCTCTTCAAGAAAATTATGCATGCCATCCCAAGTGGTGATACTAGCATCTTTGTTGCAGGCAGTATCTGTGTATAATGATGCCATCTCTTTACTTTCAGAACTCGTAGCTTTGTCCTTCTTTCCCATACTACTCTGAATATCGCTTTGTATAGTCCTATGTTCTTCGCACCTGCGATTTACGAATTAAGTGAGAGTAATGATATGAAAAATGTGACGGAAAGTTTTAAATGCTGAAGAGCTACGAAATATATCACATTACGTGAAATCACTTCTTTAATCAGAACAAAACCATTTTTCATTAATGAGTGATAATCGATTCATTGATTAAACATTAAAGCGCATAACGGAGTCTTGATTTATGAAGAGCTTTTTCGTACAACGAGCCTCTGTGATAAGGCGATCTACGATTTGTCTCCCAATATCGAAAAATTGAAATATCACAAATCACAATTTCGCAAATTGCAATTTTAATATCATAATAGTGCCACATCGTATCATCGCGAAATCGCAAAATCACAATATCGCAGATCGTAATCTCTAAAAATTTCCATAGCGTAGTATCGTATCATTGCGAGATCGCCATATCGCAATATCACAATATCGCAAAATCACAAAATAGAACATATGACAAACATCCGTTAGTGCATTTTCTGCGAAATGCGATTTGCGATATATGTTATTGCACATCGGTGTTTTGAGGTTTCTCAGCATAAAATATGATATCTGAAACTTGCGCTGCGATGAATTTTATTTTAGTGCGTAGTTTCTCATCACACTTTTAATATTCCGCTCGTAAAGAGGCATTCATTATCCTATTGCGATGTGATATTCCTTAAAGAATGATTTTATTCAATACTATCATAAAACTTAAGTCTTTTTAAAGATTTTCTAAGGAATTTCCCTAAGTTTATGATAGTAAGTTTTTTGAAAAAGGAAAACAAGCACTAATTAACTTTTTTTGGATTTTTTGACTAAAGGTCCCCACTTATTTGGTATTATCACTAATACTAAATAAGAGGGGGGTTTTTGCTGGCCACAACACCATGATATTTTGATTTTTTCCACTTGTTGTTTTTTTTATTCGTGCTTAGGTTCCTTAAGGCTATGGGTTGGAAAAAACACTCTCGAGGCCCTAGAAAAAATTGGTTTGAGTTACTAGTCTTGGATCCTAGGTTGGGAAAAATTCTTTATATCCCTTGGTGGGTTGAGTTACTAGTGCCTAGAGTGATGTTGGATGAGCGCTTTGGAGCCCTGGAAGGTTGTGGGTTGAGTTACTAGTTCTTGGAGCCGTGGAAAACTTGGATAAAGACTGATATGGTTGGTATTAGTGATGTCCAACCATAGAGTTTGAATCAGTGTGGATGACGGTTGAGGTTATTTGGCCTCTGGAAGCCATGGTTTGTTTTTGTTTTGGTTTAATCCATTAGAACCCACATTCATTCTTGGAATATGGTGCAAGTGTGAATGGGTAGAAGATATATTTTGTTCAACCCAATTTAAGGTCAGGTTGTACGTGGAAGTCATTTATTTAATTTTTATTTTCATATATTAATATGATACATCTCCTTATTGTGATATATGAGCATTTGTAGCGATTATTTTGGCGATATTATGGTTGTGTTTCCATGGTTTCTATGATAGTTATTTTTTAGTTATATGATGTGGGTTATGTATGGCTCTTGTCATGATTTTTTTAGTTGTCAATTGGTAGATGAATGTATGGAATAATAAGTGTTGATGCAGCTATGTGGATAGGAAATAGAGCCTTCTTGGTGATTCTCCGATGAATCTCAGACTATTATGATCATATATGCATTCATGAACAGTTGCTTATATGTTTGCCATGTGTTTGAGGAAATTCCTAGTATGTTCTGGTATGTTTAGGTCGAGTTTCTAACTCAATTTTTTATGTTTATCCTTGTCATTATGTCATTTATACTTATGATAAGTTACGAGAAGTTCTAGGAATTTGTTTGGAGGCTTACTTGGAAAGGTGGCTCAGATCTCAGGACCGCACCCTTTGAATTGGGAAAGTTAGCTCATAAATGGATGGAAACAGTATTATGCATGAAGTTGGAAGCTTATAACAGCACCCAGAACTTGTCATGCATGCGGTTGGGAGTCTCGGTCAGTGAAAAAGAGCCCCAACTCTGGGTTTGGTCACCTAGGGTGGTCCTTTGGCCTCTGAGTGTTCTGTATCTCCGAGGGATGTTGTGAGTTATTTGTTTGTGGTTATTTTGTAGGCCCCACTTCGTTAACTACAGCTTGGAAGTCGAGTGATGTCATAGTAACTCTTCATCTCATGTTTACCCTGGCAGGCCGATGAAATTGGGTAAATCTAGGAGGGGGTGGTTACAAAATTAATTATTGTTTGGGAAATTTTTTTATAGTTAAAGTTCTTATGTCAAACCAAGAACACCAAATTAAGTATGCACAAGTTGTTGAGTAGTAAAGTAGTAGAAATGAACATGATATTTAACTGTTATCTGTAGGGTTTTTAGCACCATCCAAAAAATTGTGAGAATTTAAGGATGAACTTGAAACATGGGTCCAGTGCTTTAATTACTGTCATTAGACATATACACATGTTCAATTCCCAAATCAAAATGACAAATATTATGGTTGTCAAAGTACCATGTTAATGCAGCAAACAAGGTCATATTGAAAACCAATGAATATGTAGACTCCAACCATAATAGGTGATGATAATATTTCCCTTGGAAGTTCCATTTTTGCGTACTTGTAACATAATATGAATTGAACATTTGGATTTTTGTCTTTAGAGCCTTTTATCATACATGTAAGAGAAATTTAATACCAATATTCTCTAATTGGCCTTTAGTATGATTGAAGTTAGGATTTTTTATTACCACATTTTGTGCTTCTTCCAAACTGTTGAGTGGATCTAAATACACAATATTGTGTCTATTTGTTGCATCTAAATCAAATTTCAATATATAAATGCTTTCTGAGGTACTTCAAACACACACCAACTAGTATATTGTGTCTGTTTTATTTTCATGCTACAAGAGGAATATGATTGTATCGCAAAAATACACTAATGAAGTAATATGTTCTCCTATAAGGTGATTCCAGAGATAGTTACCTCTCTTGTGTTGATATGATATGCCTATTGTATGAACAAGAATTTCTTTCCATGAATATTTTTCTTGGATGACGGTTTGCCTTCATGCAACATCATTTGTTTGAATATGAGAAATTTGTCTTCATTTGTAATTTTCTTCCCCATCACAATCATGAATGATTTTCCTTGATTCTTGCCATTGGGCATGATCTGCCTAGCTCGTACATGATTGACTCACATTTCCCTTATTTTTTAGAAATTAGTTGCATTTCACCTTAATATTTAGTGATGAAGCATATTTCGAATTATTTATTTGTGATGAATAATTAGTGGCAGAATATTAATTAGTTGAAAATGGGGCTAGGTATAGTACCCTAAATTCCACCAATGCAACTGAGGGGATTGTAATTTGGTGAGAAATATCACATCTCTATTTTGTGATATTTCAATTAAGTCACCCTCTAGCTCACTTCTTAGTAATGGGTCACATTTGTCTTCAGCTCATTGCGACATCCTTGCCATGAGAGAAATGAGATTCAACCTTTTACCTCATCACCTCTTATATCTTCTTTGAAATTTTATTATGGTATTTTTTTTTATTTTATTAGCTTCATCTCTTATCCCATTGAAATTCAAGCGAGTCCAGCCCTTAGAATTTTTAATTCAAGCAACTCAATTTTCCATTGAATGTTCACACCTTCTGAAACATTCTTAGGTCACTCAAATTTATCGTAGGAATAACCCAATGAGCTAGAAATAAGTAAAATATCAACATTAATTGTATTTAAATTTCAAATTCCTCTAACACCATCAGTTTAACAAAATGAAATATGAGTCCTAACAATAAAAATAGTGTGTTTTCTATACTATGTCAAAGCTCAAGGACACTTATGTTAAGTAAATAGCAAATTAGGAGAAAAATTCCCATGAGTTTCGTTCATCTTTAACCAATGGTGTGTATGATTATTGACACTATTTACTAATGTTTTACACTTAGACAAACTTATTACAATGAGAAAAACAGAAATGATGGCGATTATCAGTATTAAGTTAATGATTATACATGTCTATTTCTGAGTATTTCTTTGGTACATTTTGATAGGTTGAAGCTTTTGAGATCCATTGGTCTTAAGAAACCTTGTTTAGTCTCCATGGCACCATTGTGACACTCCTATATTTTGTGGATGGCGTCAAGCATTTAATTTTAACACTATTCTTCGGTGGCCTTTCAAAGGAAAGTTTCACTATCCCCTATGATATATTGTTTCTTCATATTTCGGCTCCTCTATGACAACATAATATCTCCTTCCTATAATTTCTTTGTACTCTTTTACATTTGGGAATATACCATCAATTCCTTCTTGTTTTTTCTCAATCCATCCACAATTTATGTTTAGTTTGATTCATGATACTAACTTCTCTGCAACTAGGTAATCTCCAACTTTCAATGTTGTTAGAAAATTATATATTACAAATCAATGGAGCACATAAAATATGTGGAAACACAAACATAGAAAAAATATGAAACAAGAGAGACACATATATGTGGTTCACCCAACTTGGGCTATGTCCATGGAAACAACCAGTCCTTCCTTTATATTATCCAGCAAAATGAAGAGACACAACATACAATAGATCCGCTATAATATCCTCTACTCTCTCACACAGTCCCGATTTCTATTTCTCGCTTAGAATATACACACGATACATAGCCGCAATAAAATTCCCTCATACAATAGAGGGGTTTCCTTCTAGGGAAAAAACCCTAAATTAAACATAACTTCTACCGTCAGATCATCCACCTAATGAACGATCTAGATTGACTACAAAATTACAATATTTTACAAGGTAATTTTACATATGTTTTTAGCTTTGGGGGCACTGTCCCTGAAATGCCCCACCAAGGGGGGGCTCTACAAGGTAGCTTTCGCCTCTCCTAGATCCCCCCTAGATCCCCCCCTAATGGTGATTAAACGACGGGCTCGATAATGACTCCACTTTGGACCTGGTTGTTTCTCATCTTCTTCATAATA
Source organism: Pinus albicaulis (assembly GCA_034641835.2). Taxonomy (NCBI): domain Eukaryota; kingdom Viridiplantae; phylum Streptophyta; class Pinopsida; order Pinales; family Pinaceae; genus Pinus; species Pinus albicaulis. The sequence continues at coordinate 1,362,467,046 of CM076584.1, forward strand.
CTTGAAGACCAATTGAAACCGAGTAGAATCTTAGTTTCTCCCCAGCTACAACGTTTTTTAAAATATTTGTAAGATTCTGGCTAGTGTGTATCTTTTCCAGCTTCAACTCTCCATCTTACAACATTGAGTGTATGAAATGGTACTTGAGATGTATGTTTTTAGTCTCGAAATGAAATGTTGAGTTATTTTCAAGATGAATGGCATTATGGCTATCATTGTATAACCTTCCCATCTCCTCCTTCTTACCCAATTCATCCATAAACCTTTGTAACCAAATCATTTTTTTACTAGCCTCTGTAGTAGCAACATACTCTTCTTCTGTTGTTGAAAGTGCAAAAAAACTTTGCATTTTTGAAACCCAACTAAGAGTTGTTCCACTTACAATAAATACATACCCTATAGTGTTCCTCTTATTATCTCTATCACCTTCCATATCTGCATCAATGTATCCCTGTAGAGCAATGTTTGAACCACCAAAGCATAGTTCTTGATTTCTGGTACCTCTAAAATATCTAAGAATCCATTTCACTACCATCCAATGTTATTTTCCTGGATTTTTCATGTACCTACTTACAATTCCCACTACATGTGCAATATCATGCCTTATGTAGATTGTTGCATACATTAAGCTTCCAACTACTGATGCATATGGAAATTTAGACATATAATCCATTTTTTCTTGGGTCTTGGGGCACATCTCCTTTATAAATTTGAAATGGCTAGCCAAAGGTGTACTAACTGGTTTTTCATTCTGAATATTAAACCTTTTCAACACCTTTTGTATGTACTCATTCTGATACAATGTTAATTTGTGATTTTTCCTGTCTCTAGTTATTCTCATACCAAGGATTTGTTTTGAAACTCCCAAATCCTTCATTGCAAATGAATTTTCTAATTTTCCTTTGAGAAAATTTATTTCCTGCATGTTAGACCCTGCAACAAGCATGTCATCTACATACAATAACAATATAATATAGCTGCCATCATTTTTATTTTTTCAGATAAACACAATGACCAGAGTGACATCTAGTATAACCTTGTTCAGACATAAACCTGTCAAACTTTAGATACCACTGCCTTGGAGCTTGTTTTAAGCCATACAAGCTCTTCTTCAACCTGCACACTAATTTTTCTTTCCCTTTGACCTCATATCTGCTGCATATAGATCTCTTCCTCCAAATATCCATGGAGAAAAGTTGTCTTTACATCTAAATGTTAAAGATGCAAATGTTCCACTCCTACAATACTTAAAAGGGTTCTGATTGAATTCATTTTAACAGCAGAAAAAAATATTTCATCAAATTCAATACCTTTCTCCTGCGAAAACCGCTTCACCAAAAGTATAGCCTCGTACCTCTCTTTTCTTCCATCTTCTTCCTTCAACCAGTAAACCCATTTATTATGCAATGTTGTTTTACTTGCAAGAAACCTGATTAATTCCCAGGTCTGGTTATGTATGAAGGAGTCCATCTATTCTTTCATGGATAGTTCCCACTTATAACAATTTTACCGATGAAATAGGTAACCTGACCTCAAAACAGGAACTCTAGCCCAAAAAGACTCAAAAAACATGAAAAAACACCCCAAAAACAAAAAAAGTGTATTCTAGAACGCACTTGGTTTTTTTTGAAGGTCAAATTTCAACATTTTATAAAATTATGCTAAAAACAAAATTGTTTCTTGAAAAAAAGATTGAAAAAACACCCTCAAAACAAAACCAATTGAAACTAGAATAACAAAAAAAAAAAATTGTGTCATATTTTTGACATTTTTAAAAATAGAAATAACATTTTTTAATTTTTAAAATTCAAACATTAAAAAAAATCTAAAATTTAAGAAAAAAATAAATTTAAAAAATAAAAACATTTTAAAGCTTAAAATTTAAAAATATATAGGAATAAAAAAATAAAAATAAAAACAAGATAAAATTTTTAATTCAAACATTAAAAAAAAACCTAAAATTTAAGAAAATTAAAAAATTAAAAAATTACAAATTAAAGATTAAAATTTCAAAATATATAGAAATAAAAAGATAAAAATAAAAACAAAATAAAAATATTAAATTAAAAAAAAAAAACCTGAAATTTAAGAAAATTAAAAAATTAAAAAATTACAAATTAAAGATTAAAATTTCAAAATATATAGAAATAAAAAAATAAAAATAAAAACAAAATAAAAATATTAAATTAAAAAAAAAAACAACTTAAACAAAAAAAGAAATTATAAAAAATAAAATATAGAAATTAAATTTAAAAAAGAAAAAGAAAATGTTTATTAAAAATAATAATAATAATAATCATTTTAAAATTAAAAATTAAATTTAAAGAAATATATTAAATTTTAATAAATTTAAAACTTAAAAAAAAAAAATTAAAAAAAAAACATTATTTAAATTAAAAGTAAAAAATGAAAAATTAATTAAAAATAAAAAATGAAAAATAAAATACAATAAACATATTAAATTTAAAAAAATATATATTAAAAAAACAAATAAATTAAAAAAAATAAATTGAATTTAAATTAAAAAAAATAATATATATATATATATATATATATATATATATATATATATATATATATATATATATATATATATATATATATATATATATATATATATAAACTTAAATTAAAAATATATATATTAAATTTTATTAAATTTAAAAAAAGAAAAATGTTAACATTAAAATAACAAATTAAATTTAAAAAAGAAAAATATTAAATTTTAATAAATAAATGAATAAACAAATAAATTTTGAAATACAAAATAAATTTTAAATATAAAAAAATAAATATATTGTTAAAATAAAAAGTTAAAAAACTTTAAAAATCAATTAAAACTGAAAAATTGAAAAAAAAAAATTAAAAAAAATATATTAAATAAAAAATAAAATAAAAACAAATTAATTTGAAAATATCAAGTTTAATTAAAAAAAAAATCTAATTTTAAATACACAATTTTAATTGAAATAAAAAAAATATAAAATTTTATGTAATTAAAAAAATAATAATAAAAAATTAAAAAATTAAAAAAAAAATATTAAATTCAAATAAATTAAAAAAAAATACAAAATTTATTAAATTTAAAAAAATTAAATGAAAAAACTAAACATAAAATTCAATAATAAAAGAAATACGAAAAAAAAAAAATTTAAATTTAAAAAAAAATACAAAATTTAATAAAAATTATTAACAAAATTTAGAAGAAAAAAAAAATAAAAAACAAAAAATTGAAAAAAAAAAAAAAATAATAATAATAATAATAACGATAATAATTCAAATATAAAAGTTAAATTAAAAAATAAAAAAAATTTAAATTTTTTGAATTTAAAAAAAAAAAAAGCAAATTAAAAAAAAATTTATTAAAAATTAAAAAAAATTAAAAAAAAGAATTTTTTGATCATGGTGGCGCTGCCAATCGGCCTCCCGCTTAGGTGGCGGCGGAGGCCAGCCGCTGGACGTGCGGGGAGGTTGCATGCAGTCCCCCGCCTGGCCAGCGGCTGGCCTCCGCCGCCACCTAGGCGGGAGGGCGATACCCGTAATCAGCTTCCCGCCGCCGAAGCGCAATTCCCGGAATCCGCCTATCGTCGCGGGAGGGCGATTCTCGGAATCGGCCTCCCGCCTACGTGGTGGCGGAGGCCGGTCGCTTGGCGGGCGAGGAGGCTGCAAGGCGGAGGTTGGCCGCTCGGTGGGCATGGGGCTGCACGTAGCCTCCTCGCCCGCCAAGCGGCCGGCCTCCGCCGCCACCTGGGCGGGAGGCTGATTGGGTGCCCCACCACGATAAAAAAAATCTTTTTTTTTTCATTTTTTTTTTTAATTTTAATATTTTTTTTTTAATTCGATATTTTTAATTTTTTTTTTTAAATTCAAAAAATTTAAAATTATTATTTTTTTAATTCAAATTTTTTATTTTAAATTTAATTTGTTTTAATTTGTTTTGTTTTTTTAATTTTGTTTTTAAATTTAATATTTTCGATTAATTATTTTTTAAAATTTAAAATTTATTTATTAAATTAATTAAATTTAAATTTTTTTTAATCTTTTTGTTTATTTAGTTTTTCATTTTTAAAATTTATAAATTGTTTCATTTCAAAAAAAAAAAAAAAATTGTGGATATTTGTTTTTTAATTATTTGCACGTGGTTTTTTTGCATTTTTTTTGTTTTTTAATGATAGTTTTTTTATTTTAATTCTTTTATTTTAATTTTCTTTTTCAATTTTCAATTTTGTTTTTTTTTTTTAATTTGTTTTTTTGTTAATTTTAAAATTTGTATTTTTTTTTTCTTATTATTATTATTTTTTTAATTTTAATTTTTAAATTTAATTTTTCTTTTTTGTATTTTATTTTTTTTTTATCTAAATTTTAATTTTGTAATTTAAATTATTTTTAAATTTTCTATTTAATTTTTTTTTTTAATTATATGGTTTTTTTTTAATGACTTACAAAAAAATGTTTTTGATGTTTTTTTTTTTTAAATTTTTTTGGTTAATTTTTGTTTTTTTTCTTTAAATTATGTGTTTTTTTTTCAAATTTTGTCATTTCTTTTGATATAATTTTCAAATATTATTATTTTTTATTATTATTATTTATTTTTGTTTAATTTTTTTTTTTTACGAGTTAAGTTTGTTTTTGTTACATTTTTATTGTTTTTATATATATATATTTCTATCTAAGTTTTGTGTTTTATTACCAACATGAAAATCACCACTCTAAAAAAAAAACGTTGATGCTGCATCAATACGTTTCAAAATTAGCATGAAAATCACCGCTCTAAAAAAAAAAGGTTGATGCTACATCAATACGTTTCAAAATTAGCATGAAAATCACTAACATTTTAAAAGAAATATTCGTACTTCATAAATAAAAATATTAGAGTGTCAAAAATGTGCACCAAAAAAAGAAGGGGTGATTCTGCATCACCACTTTTCAAAATCGGGTGCTTTTTATGCTACCAAAAAAAAATAGGTAACAGTGTGGTTACCTATTTCATCGGTAATAGTGTTTTATTCTTGGTTTCTACTTTCATTGTTTCTTCATAACATTATGGTTCACTAGACTCAGTCAACAATACATTATATAATGAAGGAGAGTATCGTTCAGGGGGTATACTTATCCTGGTAGACATTCTAACAACACTTTCAGGTGTTTTAGGTGCCTGTTGCTGTTGTGGTTGTTTTTGTTGTTGTTGTTGTGGCTATTTAAGAGGGAAATTTGGTACTAGTGAGCCCTATTTATCATAGAGATATGAACTAGACTCATTTCCAAAGTTTATACATTGTTTTGTTGGTGTCGTCATTTGTGTCGCAAAATGTATCTTAAGTGTCGCACTTAAATTTAAGTGTTGTTAAGTTGTCATTTCAATGGGTTCATGTTGACTTTGGGTATTGAGTATTCATTGTTTTGTCCTCAATTGTCTATGAGTGTGTGATCATGTTCAAGTCATGCTCCCAAAGTTATGAAGAGTTATCTTATCACAAAATTATTTAAAATTTTTAAAGTGATGACATTTTCAGTGTCAATGCCAATTTCTAAAAAATAGTATAATAGCACTGAAAGATGGATTATTAGCACCAATTTGAAATTGTGATCAAGCGAGCACTGGCCAAATAAATGACTCCTATTTTGGTGGATCTAGCATGAAATTCATGGAAAATTTACTATTTCAAACACAATGACCCAAACTCAACAGTCAAAAGGAAAAGGTGCCAAAGCATGTTTTTTTTCACATGACAAAACTCTATTTTTTAGACGTTTTTTCCTGGAAAAGATAGTAACTTCAAGAATGATTTCTGAATAAATGCAAACGAATTTTTGAAAATAGAAAGAGGGTTTTGTCGACAATGAGCCCATTAACAAAAAGCACTCTCATATTTTTCACATCTATCAAGGTTTTGGATATTCAAATGCATATTTGAAGACTATGTTTCAGGATTTCGCGAGAAAAATTTCATAGACAACTGTTGACGAGCCACCTCATCAATTCGACTTAGTAATAAAATAAAAAAGTGGAGAAAAATTATAAAAAAAATATGAATACTCAAGGATGAGGTGGAAGTGAGTTACATGTGGTAGAGCTTTTCAAGGCCAAAGAATCAATGAAAAGTTGAATTAGTTACAGATTCGAGACTTGAGAAGTTCTAGATATTTTGTAATCATTATGACCAATGCTACTTTTAGATCTATGGTAAAGTTTGTTTCTTGAAATCATGAAATAATTTCATGTAATATCTATATATTATATGTTTTTTAATGTAACAAGAATGAAAGTGCACAGGCTAAAGTATCTCTAAGATTAAACAGATTCACTCTTTTGAGGCAGGATATGGAGATAAAGATTATATCCTTGATTTTTAGTCATTATTTATTTAATGATAGAGAAAGAGATCAAAAAAATCAGGAGTTCAATAATAATTCAAAGTCACACGTGGCAAAACGTCATCAACAAATAAAATCAAATACCAAATTCAAGGGCGTTTGGAAACTTAAAAGTCAAAAGCATCAACAAAAGTCTAATTTTATATTTGAATGATCAAATAGTTCCATAGTTTGTGGAAGCACTGAAGTACAAGTGGAAATGGAAAGTTTAGGTTTCAAGGCAGGATATTATACACCAAATTAGAAATAAATTGACACCTCCAGCAACTCCAATAGCTCGATACACTTGCAACAATTTCTCATTAATTTTTTAATTTTGAAATCAATTGAGATTTTTTTATTTCCAAAACAATAGTAGAAGTTTGCTTCAAAAAAGTATATAAAGTCTTTGATTATGTAAGAAGGTGAGGTTCGGATTTTGGCAGAGAAAATCCTTGTGACTTGTGTACTTTTTCCGTAATTTAATGGAAAATCTTCGAAGTAGAGGCATTGATATTTTATCGAGAGATTCATGTGTTGAATATTGCAGTCTATTTTTTCTGGTTTTGTTTATCTTTTAATATTTCATTGGTGTGCTTCTTCTATATTGAAATAGAAGGTCATTGATATATGATTCATGATATATAATCAGTATCCGTGATATATTGTTACTCATGCTTTCAGTCTGATAGGTTTATGAGGAATTAATCATTTTGATTCTTTGTTTTAAGCTTTGAGTGTTTCCTGATTTGTTGGGTGTGTGTTATATTATTTCCACGACGAGCCCCACACATTATACGTTTCATTGAGCACAATGGGGAGGATCACGAGGGAAAACCTATTAAGTGGGAAAACCTACCTATGGTTTTGTGCATGGGTTTGCACATGGTTTTGGGCATGATGGTTTTATGTCCATGGTTATGTTCTAATCCAGGGTTAGTGGATTGGGGTTTATGAATTTTTCGACATGTATATATATGTAGTGTAACATTGAAAGGAATATAATAAAAAATAAATCTGGTAGTCTTGATTTTGGGATCCACGGGAAAATCTATATGTATATCTGTTTTATTTTTCATGCTCTCGTTATTTTTTATTTTATGTTTTTAAGAATTCATTTGTAGGTAATTTTTGTATAGGGTTAAAACCTTCATTTGGTATAAGAGTTGTTTCGACTTCAAGGGGACTCCTTTGCTATTGAGGGGTTTTGCATTCTGAATATTAAACCTTTTCAACACCTTTTGTATGTACTCATTCTGATACAATGTTAATTTGTGATTTTTCTCGTCTCTAGTTATTCTCATACCAAGGATTTGTTTTGCAACTCCCAAATCCTTCACTGCAAATGAATTTTCCAATTTTCCTTTGAGAAAATTTATTTCCTACATGTTAGACCCTGCAACAAGCATGTCATCTACATATAATAACAATATAATATAGCTGGCATTTTTTTTCTTTTTTCAGATAAACACAATGACCAGAGTGACATCTAGTATAAACTTGTTCAGACATAAACCTGTCAAACTTTAGATACCACTGCCTTGGAACTTGTTTTAAGCCATACAATCTATTCTTCAACCTGCACACTAATTTTTCTTTCCCTTTGACCTCATATCTGCTGCATATAGATCTCTTCCTCCAAATCTCCATGGAGAAAAGTTGTCTTTACATCTACATGTTCAATATGCAAAGCTTCCACTCCTACAAGACTTAAAGGAGTTATGATTGAATTCATTTTAACAAAAGGAGAGAATATGTCATCAAATTCAATACCTTTCTTCTGTGAAAACACCTTCACTAGAAGTCTAGCCTTGTACCTCTCTTTTTTTCCATCTTCTTCCTTCAACCTATAAACCCATTTTATTATGCAATGGTGTTTTACCTGCAATAAACCTGACTAAGTCCCAGGTCTGGTTATGTATTAAGGAGTCCATATATTCTTTCATGGATAGCTCCCACTTATTCCTGGTTTCTACTTTCATTGCTTCTTCATAACATTATGGTTCACCAGACTCAGTCAACAATACATAATATAATGAAGGAGAGTATTTCTCAGGGGCTATACTTATCTTGTTAGACATTTTGACACCACTTTCATGTGTTTTAGGTGCCCGTTTTTGTTGTGGTTGTTGTTGTTGTGGCTGTTGATTGTTATTATTTTCAGGCACCTTTACTTTTTCTGTGATCTCATCAAAAAATGTGTATTCTTTGTTTTCTTTTTCCTGTTTCTTTTCCTGCAACTGATCCTTATACAAGACCTTTTCATTGAATATTACATCTCTTCTCCTAATGATTTTAATATTTTCATAGTCATATAAGCGATAACCAAAATCATTAACACCATATGCAATAAAGGTACATTTCTTTGATTTTTCCTCACGATTTTGTTCTATTTTATTTATTAATATGGAAAAGGCCTCACAACCAAAAGGTTTTAAAAAAATAGTTTACCGTTTTACTTGTCCATGCCTCCTTTGGAATACCACCATCCAAGAAACTTGAAGGCCCTCTATTTATTAGATAAACAACAATATCTACAACATCTACCCACAATTGTAAAGGCAATCCTGCATGCAATCTCATGCACCTTGCACGCTCCATGATTGTCTTGTTCATCCTTTCTTACACACCATTTTCTTGTGGTGTTCTTGGAATTGTCTTCTCTCTCTAAATTCCATGCTCTGAATAGTAACTATCAAACTCTTTTATGCGATATTCACCTCCATTGTATGATTTGAGACACTTCAACTTCTTTCATGTCTCAATCTCAACCAAAGCTTTCGATTTCTTGAAAGTATCAAATACATCAGTTTTATTCTGAATACAATAAATCCAAGTTTTTCTAGTTGCATCATCAATAAAAATAACATAATAATGGGATCCAATGAGCGATTATACCCGAGAAGGTCCCTATACATATGTATGCACAAGCTCTAATTTTTCGTTCTTCTTTTCTTTCCTAATCTGAGAAATATGACTCTCTTATGTTTTCCATAAACACAATTCTCAGGGAAATGCAAATCAATATTCTTCAAACCTGGAAACAAATTTCTTGAGTGAAGAATCTTCATCCCTTTCTCACTCATGTTTCCAAGCCTATTATAAATACCATTTCATAAATACAATGTACCAATCTTTTCTCCTTTTTCTATTACTAAGGTTCCTTTAGTGACCTTCCAGGTTTTATTTATTAAAGTTGTCAGACAACCTTCATGACCTAACTGCCTTGTTGAAATCATATTTTTCTTCAGATATGGAACATGCCTTACCTCATGTTGGCTTGAGGGGTCTTGAAGGGGACCCCGCTCCAACACCTCCTTTAATAACCATTGGTTCCCATTCTGATTTCTTACAAGAATTTTTCCCATTCCAATGATTTTATAAGATTTATCATCACCTACATGAATATGTCCAAAATATCCTTGAACATAGTCATGAAAATGTTTCTTATCAGGTGTGGCATGGAAGGAGGCCCCTAAAACTACCACCCATGAGTAAATAACATTTTCTAAATAAATAATCAAAGCATATTGTAACATATCACCTATCACATTTGCTTCATGATCTTTTTCTTATCGTGCGTCTCCTTCTTTTCCATTCCAAGACTCATAATCTTTCTTTAGGTGTCCTTTCTTCCTGTATTTCAAACACACTATCCCCAATCTATACTTAGATCTACCTTTCCTTTATTTACTTCAATATCCTGAGCTCTTTCCTCTTTCCATTTTTCTTCCCTTATTCTGTGCACTCAAATTATTACTCAATGTCTCACTGAATATTTTTCGTCGCATTTCCTCGCTAAGGATAGCACTGACAACATCATCAAGCTTTAAAGTACTAGTTCTAGAGACAAAGTTACTAATGGCCATAGCTAAACCATTCCAAATTTCTGGCAATGAGGATAGAAATAACAAAGCCCTAACTTCATCATCAAATTTTACCCCTACAGAACTTAACTGACTGGTAACCATATTAAATTCCTTTAAATGGTCAACAACAGATCCACCTTCTGACATCTTCATATTCAATAAAAATTTCATAAGAAATAACTTATTTGAGGTCGAGGCTTTCTCATATATTTTCAACGATGCCATCATTAAACCCTTCTTTGTCATTTTCTTAGAAATATTGAAGGCTACTGATGCTGCTAAGCACAACCATACTATTCCAAGTACATTTATGTCTAGAATCTCCCATTATTCATCTGTCGTACCTGGCAAATTCTTTGTTTTTCCACTCAGGGGTAGGTACAGATCTTTCTGATACATATAATATTCCATATGCATCTTCGACAACGGGTAGTTTTGGTCGTTAAATTTCTCAACCCTAAAGCTACCATTTTCTGCCGTTGCTCCCACTCGAACGAGGAACCCTTATTTCCTGCAATTTTATCAACCAAATAGAGTTGTGGCTCTGATACTAGTTGTTAGAAAATTATATACTACAAAGAAATGGAACACATAAAATATGTGGAAACACAAACACATAAAACATATGAAGCAAGAGAGACACAGATATATGTGGTTCACCCAACTTATGCTATGTCCACAGAAACAACCGGCCCTTCCTTTATATTATCCAAATAAATGAAGAGACACAACCTTCAGTAAATCTGATGTAATACCCTCTACTCTCTCACATAGTCCCCCTTTCTATTTCTCACTCAGAATATACACACAACACATACCCACAATTCAATTCCCTCATACAATAGAGGGGTTTCCTTCTAGGGAAAAAAGGCATAAATTAAACATAACTTCTATCGTCAGATCATCTGCCTAATGAACGACCTAGATTGACTACGAAATTACAATATTTTAAAAGGAAATTTTAAATATGTTTTTAGCTTCGGGGGTGCTACCCCCGAAACCCCCCCACTAAGGTGGAGCTCCAAAAGGTCGCCATCGTCACCCCTGGACCCCCCCCCCCCCCCCGACAGTGATAAAAAAATCGATGGCGTTGTCATCCCCTTAAGAATAGGGTTCCAATGCAGCCATACATCTAAATAAATAAGATAATCAGGACCCACACCCAAAAAATGTTGCAATTATCAAGAATCTCAAGTTCCCCTTTAATAAACTTAGCCCTTTAAGTACTGACTTGAAATGTATTTATCTATTTTGTCCCTCAAATTTTATGTGTTCTGCATTTTGGATGGTTTATCTTTCTTCATGTGGATTTAGCAACTTCCATAACAATACCTTTACCAATTTCATTATTTTTTCATATCCTTAACTTCCTAGATGAATGGCCTAGGTTTTTGTCTTTTTGAATACCTTCCTTTCATTTTGATTAAGTGTTGGATGTTGATCACCACATTAGTAACATAGGGGATCAATTTTAAATGTTACCTTCCTCACTAGATAAGTGAAATAATTATGACCTAGCTACCCACTGTTGACTATGTCAATAATTTCTACCAATTCCCTTACTAAAGCCTACTTGTGTGTATTTATTTTCTCCTTTCAATGTTGCCTTGGAATTTGTCCTGATCTAAGTAAAAAGTGCATAAAGTGGTAGAGTGTTATAGTTGCACAAGAACTAGACATAAAAAAATAACATGAGAATGTTAGAAATATGTTTTCATTGATCGAAAAGGTGACAATGATGAAGGTAAAGTTAAATAAGATGATGGTAGATTGTGAGAACAAATTTCCAAGGAGGTGCTCATTGATGTCAGGTAATGGATGTCAAGTATTGATATGTTGTTGTCGACAAAGGGTTTTTTGGAAATAAGAAGGATGTTGGTCCAAGGATAATGTCACATGTGTCAATGGTGGTGTATCCATATCTATGGTAAATAAATGACAAAAGAAAAAAAAACTGCAAGAAGAAGGAATATCGACACATGTAAAACGAAAAGGTGGAAATGCTTTAGAGACTTTGAATCCATTCCTTGGATAACACATCATCCGAAATGTAAACCCACTCAGATGGATAGATATTTGGAAGAGATTTATAGTGTCATATGGAAGTTCCAAAATGTCCTTTTCAATCATAAGTTATTTCTAGTCAAATTTAGGTACCTCAAGGTAAAATTTGCAGAGTTAAACTAGTGAAGGACCCTTTGGAGCAGGTAAGTTTAACGAAATTTCCAAATGTAGTAGAGTTATTTAATAAAAGCATCCATATAAAGTGCCGATAAAGTGTGGCCCTACAACAATACTACAAGAAGCATTATTATTGGCCGATGGTGAAGTCCCACCATAAATAATCATCCCAATGGGGAGTTTTCCCCAAAATGTTCAAATTAGCACAAAGGAATAACAACTAGGATGTCGTAAACCTGGGATATGATGGTACAAAATAAAGAAGTGAAATGGAGTTTTATTTCTAGATGGTTCAACTAATTCAAGAACTCATCCGGATATGACACATTCCCAAGAAGGATCAAAGGTGCACACAAAGGGAAGAGCCTAGGATGACACAAGCTTGAGTGACAAAGGAATAGAGGAGAAATAATTTTAATTAGCAGAGTACAATAGAAGGAGGCCACCAATTAAGAACTAAGTGTGAGAAGGCGAGCATAGAAGAAATAAAGTTCTATATTAAGTTTGAATGGTTCAGGATGATTAAGCATCGAGCTAGCATGGTGAAGCAGAGTAGTAGCAGAAACCAATAGACAGAGAGCTAGCGTTGTAGTCACAACAATATAAAAGATTGAATCCAACTGGTTTTTCCTTAATTATTTAGCGAATAAATTGGTCGAAAAATAGGGTTTGGGACCCTTTCCTCTCTCCTCTCTGATGGGAATGTGGAAAAATTTTGGTGGAAAGTGATGACATTAGCATGAAATTGGTATAAAGGACACATGGTAGGGAGATTTTGTATTTTTGGTTTCCCTAGTTGGCCAAATCTGGGTGGCATGTGCCACCACTCATATGACACCACGTGGCATTAGTGACATCATCATGACGAGAGCCTAGAAGGGCTTTCCCAGAAGGTTTGAAAGGAGTGTGGGTAAAGTGCACCAAGTTGACTAGCTGTTGGGTGCATATGGTAATTGTTAGTGAAATTTTATCCTAGCTGGTTAATTATTGGATCATAGTTGTGGCGGTGGTACCCACTAGGAAACATAAGCTTGGTCTCATGACCCTGAAAGAACTTAAATAAGTGCAATGGAGAGGCATTGGGTTGACTAAGCGTCAGGAACACATGAAAACTATTAAAGATAGATCAAATTGATAGGAATTTTATTGGTGCACAGGAGCATGTAGGTGTCCTACTAGGAAATGACATCCTAGAGGCATTTCCTCAAATGGAAATAGAAAGCCACAAATGGAAGAGTTTCCAGGCTAACAGAGCACTAGGACACGACGGAAGTAGATACAATAAAATGAAACCAATGGGAAAAAAGGAAAGGAGGACTGACACTTACACATCATCCTAAAAGCTTTTTCAAAGGTGCATTGCAGGATTAAGTGCTTTACACCTGAGAGTGCGAAGACATGGTCTTATGCAAACATTGAAACCAAGAGTGCAAAGGAGTTTTCAATGCAAAGTAAATCCCTCAGGGATTAAGCTGTAAAGGGGTCTAGTGGAGTCTTATATACGGTTGTATTTAGTGTTAAATAATCCGTCAAGGCTATATAATCCAAGAATCTTTCACATTTATATTTTGAAGTGCTATTGTTTAAAATTATTTCGGCCTATATTAAAGCACTTGGGCCTATGTTGAAGGCTGATGATGGAACGAGTCAACAACTTATGAATTTTGGAATTATTTTCCATATTTGGATTGATGAGCTGGTAGCTTTGAAATTTGGTTTTTGTTCCATATACAATGGAGCGCTAAATATTACATAAAACATGGATGAATGATTTGGTAGCGCCATTAGTGGCATGAATGGAATAAGAGAGAGATTTGGAAGTTCAACCAAATTTGGAGCTCACTAGATTTAGAAAAAGCCTTGATAAATCCAGCAACTCACCATAATATTTGAGGAAAATAGTTCTTTAACTTAAGTTTTCTCAGAGAAAAAATAAAGAAGTGATTGAATATTTGAAGAGAAAATTCAAAAGACTTAATTGAATAATGACAAAGGAAAATATAAATATTTATGAATGAGGAAGAGATGAATATAACAAAAGCTTTAATTCCAAACATATCATTCTGATTTCCTTTATAAGCAAAATCAATTTTACAGGGTGAAGGGGTGTGCAAGGGTGGAGAGGTGTGTGAGATGTTGTTGGTGCAACCTAATGCATAATATGAGTATGCGTCATACGTATATCGGAGGTCAAATTTTATATTTGAAGAGGTACAATGGGTGATATTTATTTCATGGTGTTTTGATGAAGAGGCTTTTATGGTGATATTGGAAATTTGCAAAATATTGATGTTGTTAGTATAGTTGGTGATTTGTTCAGTAATCAGAGATTTTTGAGGGTGTGTTTAACTCATGAGTAGTTGAGGTGAGAAAATTATATTTTTATGAAATAATTGGGCTACTTATTTGAGTTTAGAAATGGATTAAATATGGAACAACAAGGCCAATAATTGGTAGCTTGAATTTTAGGGGCAAGAGTCCCTTTCAACAGTGGTTGGAAATAGAGTAGGGGAGATAGTCCCTTCCAACAATGGATGATAAAAGAGTAGGGGAAAGTATCCATTTCAAAAATGGATAATAAATGAGTATGGGCAAGAGCCCCTTTTAGTAGTGGTTGATAAACAAGTAGAGGTAGATTTCCCTACCATTGAAAGTTGATAAACGAGTAGGGATAGAAGTTACTTTCAGTAGCAGCTGATAAACCTGTAAGTAGAAGCTTATGGGGAAATGATGTTGTATCAAGTTGAAATCTTTTATTTTCCAAAGAAACAAAAGGAATATTGATTTCTTATATATATATTTCACATGTGTATGGAAATGGTTATGATGTTGATATCTACATGAGTAAGTTCCAAAATTAATTAAAAATTATAGACTATTAAGGGTTGTATAATTTGGTCACGGTACTGATTCACCCCCCACTCAGTAGTTTCCTATTTTCCATAGTTTCTGACAATTAGTATTATAGCCACAAACTTCTTCAGGACCAGTTTAATAGCTAGAAGGAATATTAGGGAACATAGAGAACTAGGACTACAATACCTTAGATGGAGCTCCATTTTTGAATGGGTCAAATTATACAACTTGGAAGGTAAGGATGAGGACATACTTGTAAGATCTTGATTTGGATGTATGGATATATATAGAGAATGGATTAATAGATGATGAGTTTTATGAAAAATCCAAGAAGGAAATCTTGAGAGTGTTGTCAAAGTCATATATTTAGAAAATAATCTATTGTGAGGTTGCCCATAAGAGATATGGAATGAGTTGCAGTCTATCTACGATATAAACATACACATTACATGTAATTTCAAGATAATTTCTCTGAAGGATGGAGCAATCGAAGATTCAAAGAGTATTATAGATGATGAATTAGAGGATTATTCACCTACATCAAGAGGCCAAGTTGTTGATCAAAACTCATAGGATTTAGAGGATATGAAATCTACAAGTAAGTTGTTGTTTTTTTGTTAGTATAGAAAAGTGGGCCATTTATCTTGAAGTTGCACAATTGCAAGTTCTAGTGAAAGAGAGAGTTTCTCATATAGTTTTAGTGAAGAAGGAACTACTTTAATAGAAATAGAAGATATAGAAATGTCTCAAGAAGCCGATGGGTACACTTTTGGTAGAGAAGAAGCTAGGATATCTCATGTATTAGCAGAAGAATTCCTAGAGTAGTAAGGGATCACAAATATTGCATAGGATGTAAGTGAAATAGGAACTTGTTGTGAATCTTGTGTCTCCTCTATTGAGTTGGAAGATTTTAAAGAAAATATTTATTTGAAAGGGAAGATCATAACAACCCTTGAGGAGATCTAGAATCTCTAAACCATAAATTTGGACTTGGAAGTATAGAATAGAAATTTAAAGGAAAAATTGACCAAGCTTCAAAATTATGAAATTTTGGAAGAGATTCAAACCAACCCTAGTTCCTCTCAGGTCGAGACAATATTGAAAGTTGGAAGTGATTCAACAACAACATTAAAAATACCCACCAACCTTGTTAAATAAAGAACTAACAAAATTGAAGTAGCAGAAAAGAGAACAAAACACTAAGGAGACAAACAAATTTATAGAAATAAAGGAAAAAGTATGTAGCCTCTCATATGTTTCTAATATGGTAATGCAGGCCACTTTGACTCTAAGCATCTAGAGATGAAAAAGAAGGTGCAAAAATGTAGGTGGAATGCTTTATTTTAGCAACAACCACAAGTTTCTTAGATAAATTTGATTAAACATGCACATAAAGCCTTTTCCCCTTAAAGGAAATATTATTAGTGGTCAAATAGCACTAGGACAGTGAGTATTAGTCCAAGGAATTGGATGAGAAGAATATTTGGTAACAATAATTCCTTTTCTCACTTCTTGAATAATGTTGAATGCTACAGGTACAAGAATTTTGGGCATTACACAGAGTTTGAACACAAACATTGAAATAATACACCTCCTTTCCAAAACATGTCTAACAAAGGCCTAGATCATGTAGAAAACCAACAAGGACAACTATGTAAGAGATATTACAACAATCATAAGAGAGGAAGGGTTGAATGGTGCACGGAGGCAACAAAGACTAGTGTTTTTATTAGAAGATTATCAATAGAGCATTAGAAAATTAGAGTCCAAAACTCTTGTAGTTGATCTCTCTTATATAACCCGCACCATGCAAAATATTCAATTAGTTGAAATAAGTAGCAATACCCCAGATAGTTCTCCAAAACAATAAAATCATAAAGCAGGAACATAAGAGAGCAGGTAATTTTCATATTGGATTTAATTGGTACTAACAAGAGGAATGGGGAATGGTTTTTGTGCCTAAACTATGTAAAGAAGTCACTCAGATAAGAAAGGGTACCAAATCGATGTAGGAAATTAGCTCGTGATGTTGACAATTGAAAACTTAGCATACCCAGGTGTGGAATAAAAAGGGAGATAATATACTTAGGGGGAGTAGATCCCTTGTTCCGCGTCATTGAAAATAATAGGTTTGATTCAAGAGAAGATAGAAATGAAAAATGCAAGGAGTAGAAAGGAACATGCCAATTACTGCATCTGAAGGATAAGGGAAGTATGGACAATTTTATCTTTCCTAAGTTTATGAAATTGTTGAAGAAGATTGATTTTGCTGAGTATTGTGTTTGATTAGATGTTGTTATCAAATGATTTTGATAGACTAAGTATATATGGTGATTATTTGTTTACTACTGAAGTTTTTTTGTCTTTCGTAAGTATTTTTATAGATTCCTAATGCCAAAGAGGAAACATAACCATGGGAGGAATAAAATCAAGTTAGTATTTGGGTATAATATTATTCTATGAATAATTGTTATCAATTTTTTGTTGCTAAAGGTCAAGCATGGAAGAAATAGGCTAATGATGTTTGCTACATATTAATTTTTCTTGAAAAAATAAAGTATGAGTTACATATATGATGAATGACATGATTGTTGTGATGATTTCAGACTATTCCAATTAGTTATTGGTATTTGACATCATATTTTTGGAGAGAATGAATATTTGTGAGAAGAGCATGATCATAGGGGGAGAATAATCAGTTATCAAGTACTCAACAATTGGTAATAGTGGTATCAACTAAGCAATTGGTATCATTTCTTGCAAAGCTATTAACACTTGGTATCACCTATTATCAATCGATATTAACTATCATTATATTTTTTTCAGAGTGTGGTATTATTATTGTAGTATGAGATTGTCAGTCCAAGTGTTGGTGAAAGTGTCTTGATTTATATGTTATTCTTCATGATGACTCTACTGCCATTAGAATTTTTTCAAGTAGACTGGACTGGCAACGCACAAAGGTGAGTGCATTATATGGGAGAAACATCAAAAGAAGGAGAATAGAAAGAAGAGAAGTACACTGGAGTCCATATGATGCACTCACATTTGTTCGTTGGCCTAAGCATGCATTGATGAGATTCCCTTTATGTTTTCCATATAAGCAATTCCAAGCTTTGTAATTTGTAGCTCAACAGTTGATAAGTTGATGGTGTCATTCATGCATAGGATATATTGTTATTTTTTTTAGAGGTTAGGTGTATATGTCCATAAAGAGGCACTATTATGAATGTAAGCCTAGCTGAAACTTATATTAGAAAGCATGATTTTTCTCATGGATAACGTGTACAAGCATGTCTTGTTCTATCAAGGGATCCCTCTTAAGTACTTGAGGAAGAGATTGCAAGTAATTAGTCATCATTTTTCAACACAATCTTCTCCACAGGACATAAGGAAAGTTTCTTAGATCAAATCAGATATACCTAAAATTTTCAACATATGAAGAAGAAATTGAAAGGTCCATAGGATTAAAAAGATAGGGGGATATTGTTTACAAGGGTAGCATGTTAGTTTCTTTGCCATTTATTTAAAAGGGGGAGATGTAACTAAAGAAAACAGAAAAACAAAAACAAAAGAGTGAGAATTATTGGTGATCAACCAAAAGGAAAATTCCACCGAGAGAAGTACACTGGAGTGGCAACGCACAAAGGTGAGTGCATCATATGGGAGCAACATCAAAAGAAGGAGAATACAAAGAAGAGAAATACACTTATCTTTACTTGTTTCTTTTTGATGCTATTTTTTTTGTGTCTTGACATTGCCATCAATGGAAAAGGGGGGATATTTTTTGAAATATGTTGTCATTGATTGAAAAGATGATAAGGATGAAGGAAAAGGAAAGAAGATGATGGGCAAATGTGAGAATAGGTTGTCAAGGAGGTGCTCATTGATGTCAAGTAATTGATGATAAGTATTGATGTATTATGGATGAAAAAGGTGTTGTTGGAAACAAGAAAGATGTTTCTCCAAGGACGATTTCATAGGGGTCAATCGTGGTGTATCCAGATCAAAGTTAATGAATTGGAAAAAGCAGAGAAGACTGCAACAAGAAGGTAGGTCAAGAAACGTAAAAGGAAATGGTGGAAATTATGCAGAGACTTTGAAGCCATTTATTGGATAGAATATCATATAAAATGTAGTTATAACGCACTCATATGGATAGATATCTAAAATAAATTTACATTGATATATGGAAGTTCCCAAATGGCTTCCTTGATCATAAGTTATTTCCAGAAAAATTCAAGTACCTTAAGGTTAATGTTGCAGAGTTAAACTAGTGAAGGACTTGTTATCGCTACTACAACACCCTCCAAATTTTGGCCTATATCCAAAATTTGGAGACTAATTTAACCATGTGAACTTTCATTTCTAGTGGTAAAATATATTCCATGTTTTTCCTCTAAGTTTCCTAGTCCCTTTGTGAAGGAAACCCAAGTGTCGTCTTTTAGTGAGGGAAGTGTCACACTTTATCCAAGGGAGTTATAGTGCATTTTGAAGAGGGAAATTTGTTACTAATGAGCCCTATTTATCATAGAGATATGAACTAGACTCATTTCCAAAGTTTATGCATTTTTATTGGTGTCGTCACTTGTGTCGCAAAGTGTATCTTAAGTGTCGCACTTAACTGTAAGTGTTGTTAAGCTGTCATTTCAATGGGTTCATGTTGATTTTGGGTATTGAGTGTTCATTTTTTTGTCCTCATATGTCTATGAGTCTGTGATCTTGTTCAAGTCATGCTCCCAAAGTAAAATTATGAAGAGTTATATTATCACAAAATTAGTTAATAGTTTTAAAGTGATGACATTTTCAGTGTCAACGCCAATTTCTAAAAAATAGCATAATAACACTGAAATATGGATTATTATCGCCAATTTGAAATTGTGATCAAGCGAGTGCTGGCCAAATAAATGACTACTATTTTCATGGATTTGGCACGAACTTCATGGAAAATTTATTACTTCAAACACAATGACCCAAACTCAACAGTCAAAAGGAAAAGGTGCCAAAGCATGCTTTTGTTCACATGACAAAACTCTGTTTTTTAGACGTTTTTCCCTGTAAAAATAGTAACTTCAAGAATTATTTCTGAATAAATGGAAATGATTTTTTGAAAACAGAAAGAGGGTTTTGTCGAGAATGAGCCCATTAACAAAAATCACTCTCTTATTTTTCACATCTATCAAGGTTTTGGATATTCAAATGGATATTTGAAGACTATGTTTCAAGATTTCGCAAGAAATTTTTCATAGACAACTATTGATGAGCCAACTCATCAATTCAACTTCGTATTAAAATCAACAAGTGGAGAAAAATTATCAACAAGATATGAATACTCAAGGATGAGGTGGAAGTGAGTTAAATGTGGTAGAGCTTTTCAAGGCCAAAGAATCAATCAAAAGTTGAATTAGTTAAAGATTCGAGACTTAAGCAGTTATATATAATTTGTAATCATTATGACTAATGCTACTTTTAGATCTATGGTAAAGTTTGTTTCTTGAAATCATGAAATAATTTCGTGTAATATCTATATATTATATGTTTTGTAATGTAACAAGAACGAAAGTGAAGAGGCTAAAAGATCTCTCAGATTAAACATATTCACTCTTTTAAGGTAGGATATGCAGATAAATATTATATCCTTGCTTTTCAGTCATTATTTCATTAATTATAGAGAAAGAGATCAAAAAAATTATGAGTTCAATAAGAATTCAAAGTCACAAGTGGCATAACATCATCAACAAATAAAATCAAATACCAAATTCAAGGGAGTTTGGAAACTTAAAATTCAAAAGCATCAACAAAAGTCTAATTTTATATTTGAATGATCAAATAGTTCCATATTTTGTGGAAGCATTGAAGTACAAGTGGAAGTGGAAGGTTTAGGTTTCAAGGCAAGATATTATACACCAAATTAGAAAGGTATTGAGACCTCTAGCAACTCCAATAGCTCGATACACTTGCGACAATTTATGATTAATTTTTTAATTTTGAAATCAATTGAGATTTTTTATTTCCAAAACAATAGTAGAAGTTTTTTTTTTTAAAGTATATAAAGACTTTGATTATGTAAGAATGTGAGGTTCATATTTTGGCAGAGAAAATCCTTGTGAGTTGTGTACGTTTTCCGTAATTTAATGAAAAATCTTCGAAGTAGAGGCATTGATATTTTATCGAGAGATTCATGTGTTGAATATTGCAGTATATTTTTTCTAGTTTTGTTTATCTTTTAATATTTCATTGGTGTGCTTATTCTATATTGAAATAGAAGGTCATTTATATATGATTCATGATATATGATCTATATTCATGTTATATTGTTACTCATACTTTCAGTTTGATAGGTTTATGAGGAATTCATCATTTTGATTCTTTGTTTTAAGTTTTGAGTGTTTCCTAATCTGTTGGGTGTGTGTTATATTATTTCCATGACTAGCCCTATGCATTATATGTTTCATTGATCACAATGAGGGGGTCACAAGGGCAAACCTATTAAGTGGGAAAACCTATCAATGGTTTTGTGCATGTGTTTGCACATGGTTTTGAGCATGATGGTTATTTGTCCATGGTTTTTTTCTAATCTAGGGTTAATGGATTGGGGTTTCTGAATTTTTTGACATGTATATATATGTAGTGTAACATTGAAAGGAATATAATGAAAAATAAATCTGGTAGTCCTGATTTTGGGATCCACGGGAAAATCTCTGTGTATATCTGTTTTATTTTTCATGCTCTCATTACTTTTAATTTTATGTTTTTAAGAATTAATTTGTAGGTAATTTTTGCACAGGGTTAAAACCTTCATTTGGTATAAGAGTTGTTTCGACTTCAAGGGGACTCCTTCGCTACTGAGGTGTTTTGCTTAGGCCTGTGGTAGACCCTTTTCAGTGGGATATCTGCTAGATACATTCTTGCGGTGAAAGAAGACGATGAGTATTGGAAAGATATAGATCGAGAAATTTAATGGTAATATTTTTGAGTTTTGGAAGCTCAAGATGGAGAATATGATGTTGGATAAATATCAATGGATCATGCTAGATCCGAGTACTAAACCAATGACAATGTTAGATGAATACTGGGTGAAGTTGGATCGAAAAGAACAGAACACAATATGGTTGTGTATCTCAGATTTGATATTGTTGAATGCATATGGGGAAGCTACGACAAAGAATTTTTGGGACAATTTAGGGACTTTTTACCAATATAAGTCTCTGGTGAACAAATTGTTCCTGCGGAAAAATGTTTATAACTTAAGAATGAAGTACAGAGACTAGGTGACAAAGCATATAAGCTCCTTCAATACTATGGTAATTCAGTTGTTATCTATTGATATTAAAATCTCAGATGAATATAAGTGCATCAAGTTGATGTGTTCTCTACCATATTCGTGGGATAGTATGGTTATTGCAATAGGTAGCAATACAACTACCTTGAATTTTGATGAAATTGTCTCATCCTTGTTGTCAGAGGAAATGAGATGGAAAAATATGGATAGCCAAAATGAAGATGCCCTGTCTGTACGAGAATGACCTTAGAACAAAAACAAAAAAAATTCTTCGAGTGGGATATCTAAATCTGGAGGGATATCTAAATATCCAAGAAAACCTGTAAAGGTGTGCTGGAAATGCGGAAAGGAAGGGAACTTCAAAAAGTATTGTAGATATACATCTCCCAAGAAAGGAAAGGGATCTGATGGTGCTCCTTCTCCAGAGGCAAAAACCACCTCAGATGAAGGTGGGGATGTGTACTTGGCTTCTTCTTTAAGTACACATGTAGATCATGAGGCGTGGTTGATTAAATCAGGTGCATCCTTTCACTTCACTCTCCATAGGGAGTGGTTATGCGAGTATGAAAAATATGACACTGGTGATGTTTTCGTAGGGGATGATAGGAAGGAAAGAATCATTGGACATAGAAAACAAAAGTTGAAGATGCAAAGTGGAAGGATTATAACACTTCGTGGTGTTCTTAATATTCCATCATTGGTCAGAAATATGATTTATACAAGCAATATGGATGATGCAGATGTAAATATAGTGTTTGATAAGGATATCTCCAAGATGCTTTGGGGAGAGCTGTTATTGATTTGTGGAGTTCAGATTGGAACTTTATACAAGCTTCCTGCTAGCAATGCTATTTATGGGTGCAAAAGTTCTGTGGTTCCTGAAAGTGGAGCTGAAAACCTTATGGTCTCTAGAGAAAATACCTTGTTTTGGCATCACATGCTTGGACATATTAGAGAGAAGGGCCTTTGAATACTTCATGGTAATGGTAGGGTAGAAGGTATCTCTAATTTCTATGAACATTGTTTATATGGGAAACACAATCGCGTGAGTTTCCCTCCTAGTGCTAAGAGAGAGAAACAAATATTAGAGTTTATGCACAGTGATGTGTTTGGACCTGTGTCGGTTCCATCATTGGGTATTTCTTTGTACTATGTATAATTTATAGATCACTTCTCAAGGAATACATGGATATATTTCCTTAGGAATAAATATGAATTATTTGATAGGTTTAAAGAATTTAATGATCTGTGAAAAAATAGAAAGAGAAGAAGATAAAGGTGTTGAGGACAGATAATGGTGGAAAGTTCTGCAAGAAGGAATTTGAATATTTCTGTAAGAAGTGTGATATAGAACGACAAAAGACTGCTCCATACACACCTCATCAAAATTGATTTGAAAAAATAATGAACAATATGACGATGGAAAAGGAAATAAGCACACTCAATGGTGTCGGGTTAGGACACGAATTATCAGCAGATTCAGTGGAGACCATATGTTACCTGGTTAATAAATCACCTTCATCAACGTTGGAGGATAAGACTCCACATGAGGTATGGAGTGGTAAGAAACCATCTCTTTCACATCTGATCATATGGTGCCGTGAAGAATATGTACATGTTCCAAAGGATAAAAGAACCAAGATGGATTTTAAATATGAAAAGTGCATCTTTATTTGGTATAAATATGGTTTAAAAGGTTATAAGATTTTGAACCCATAAACAAGGAAGGTTATATACAACCAAGATGTGGTATTTAGAGAGGTGAAAGATGTTATTAAGAATGAATTCCTACCAAAGGAACCTAAGAAGATAAAGTTTGAGCTAAAGAAGGGAGAATAAGACTCCACAACAGAACAAGATTTAGAAGAGGAAGAGCTACAAACTCCAGCTTTGAGAAGATAAATTCGAGAAAGAAAGCAGCTAGAAAGCTCTGGTCCAACTTCTTTCTATTCAAATTTGTCTTTATCTATTATTGATAATGATCACATAACTGTTAGGGAGGAAGTAGATTCATAGGATGGAAAACTCTGGAAGGAGGCCATGATTGATGAGATGACATATTTGGACAAAAATGAGGCTTGGGATCTCGCGAAATTTTTGGCTGGAAGGAAACCCATTGGTAAAAAATGAGTGTTTAAGAAGAATATGAATGTAGAAGCCAAGGTAAAGAAATACAAAGCTCGGTTGGTAGAAAAAGGTTATTCATAGATGTCGAGAATTGATTTTGGTGATATTTTTCTCCTGTAGCCAAGGTATCTTCTATTAGATTACTTTTATCTGTTTCTAATACAGTTTATTTTTAGGTAGAACAGATGGATGTGAATACAACATTTATTCATGGGGATATGGAATAAGAGATCTACATGAATAAACCTGAATGCTTTGCGATGAAGGGTAAGAAAGAACTAGTATGTAGATTAAAAAAGTCTATGTATGGGTTAAAACAGTCACCAAGGATGTGGTATCAAAAAATTGATACATATATACAAGGACTTGGCTTCACCAGAATCAAAGAGGATCTCTGTGTGTATTTTAAATCGATTAGTGACCATGTTATTTATATGGTCTTATATGTGGATGATGTGTTGTTGATTGGAAATGACAAAGAAATTATCCAAGATTTGAAGACCCAATTGTCTTCCAAATTCGACATGAAGGATCTTGGTGATGAAAACTATATTTTTGGTACATAAATTAAATGAGATTGGGCAAAGAGGAGGATCTGGTTAAACTAGAGGAAGTATGTCCATACAATATTGTAGAGGTTTAATATGCAGGATAGTAAAACAGTAAAGGTTCGTATTCTTGTAGGTGTAAAGTTATCTTCTAAATAGTGTCCCAAGACACAAGAAGAGGAAGAGGGCATGTCTCATTTTCCATATGAAACTGCAGTTGGTAGCCTGATGTATGAAATTATATGTACTAGACCAAACATTACACATGCAGTGGGAGTATTGAGAAATTTTATGTCAAAGCGAGGGAAGGAGCATTGGACATCAGTGAAGCAGGCTTTCTGATATTTGTGTGGCACTAATGATTATGGTTTGTCCTACCAAGGATGTCTAGGATTGGAAATTTTTTTGGACATATATGGATTTCTTGATGAATATTGGGATGGATATCTAGATCATAGAATATCTAAAAATGAGTATTTGTTTAAAATATCTCGAGGATCAGTCATTTGGATAAGTAAAAGACAGTCTGTAGTGGATATTTCAACTACAAAGGCTGAATACATGTCAACCACTCATGAAAGTAAGGAATAATTTTGGTCACAACTATTATGCTCAAGTATGGGGTTTGTGAAACGAGCTATAAGGATACAGTGTGAAAGCCAAAGTGCAATTTTCTTAGGTAATAACCCTGCTTATCATTCAAAGGAAAAGAAAATTGATGTTCAGTATCACTTTGTGAGAGATATGGTTGAGGAAAAAAAGGTTTTGCTGGTAAAGGTGGACACCTGAAAAATGTTGTAGATTCATTGACGAAGTCTATGAGTATTGAGAAGTTATATTGGTGTAGAGAAACAATGGGTGTTGCAGAGCTGGAACAATGAATAATCTCTCCTGTGGCCCCCTGTGGAAATAAAACAACAAGTGGGAGAATTTTGGGTGTGTGTTATATTATTTCCATGACTATCCCCATGCAATGCACGTTGTGTTGGGCACAACAGGGGGGGTCACAAGAGAAAAAATATTAGGTGGGAAAAACGTACCTATGGTTTTGTGCATGGGTTTTGCACTTGGTTTTGGGCATGATGGTTTTCTGTCCATGGTATTTTGTAGATCTGGTCAAGGGGAAATACAGTTATGCTATAATCCAAGGTTAATGGATTGGGGTTTATGAATGCTTCAACATGTATATATTTTTATTGTAACATTGAAAGGAATACAATAAAAATCAATCTGGTATTCCTAGTTTCTGGATGCAGGGGAAAATATCTCTGTATATTTGTTTTATGTTTTATGCTCTCACTATTATTTATTTTCTGTTTTAAGAATTTGTTTGCAGGTAATTTATGTACATGGTTAAAGCCTTCATGTTCATCATACATATTTGCAAATTTTAATACTGCCAGTAGTTATCTTCCTTGCCTCTGTAATTTTTTGCGTCTGTATTATTTCGAAGATCCTAGTTATTTCACTATGAATCCATCGCCCAATGGTATTTATTTTTCCTCATACTCCAACCAATAACAAAACATTTTACATTTATTTGGCCATAGAGCGATTAATATACTTGTTACCATTGTAACCTACGATAGTTGACTTTGAGGAGAGATCCCCCTCCAGATTAAGGGGCCAGCTTAAAGCCTAAATTGGTTATACATTACCTTACATTTCCCCCCCACATCCAGGGTTTTCTCTAAGTTATAAAAATTTCCTTTCGCAATCAACCATGTTTCACTCTACCTCCCTAAACTCTGCATTGTTTAGTTGCAAGCCTAAGTAAAAATTCCCTGAATCTTGGAACTGCACAATCCATAGCCACTGCCTTAAAATACTATGGATTGTGAAGTCACAATGCTCCCTTGTAGAATCCCACCTACCATCTTTCCTCCCACTGCATGATACACGGTTTTTGTCAGCAGTCAGCCTCCCTATCTATCTAAACTATGAAATTGCACAATCTAGTGGTCCATTCTCTGTCTTGAACTTTTCACTACACAGTCATAGTGTGTAATCCTACCTCACTATGTCATTATCTCCCTCAACTACAGAGTATGCCTCTCAATCATCTAGCCATTGTGCATGCATAGTCATAGTCATCAAACCCTCATCCCATACCCCTGTAACTTCACATTGCATAATCCCTGAACCTCCTCCTCTATCCTAAACTCAGTACCTTGATCGATCAGTGAATTGCATGAACAAGGAAATACTATGGGATTTTTGGAATTTTGTCACCTTGTCATGAGTGGATTTCATTTGCAACTACCATATCTTGACATGACAGGATGATGTTTAAGGAATATTCTGAAGAGATTGTGAAAGAAGAAACATATGGAGCTACAAATACAAGGATAATCAAGATCACATGGAAGACTCCATATCATCTATCCTTTTGGTAGAGGAATATGAAGAACATGCAAGGCTTATGAAGAAGACAAAAAGGCTACAGTGAAAATACAAGCCTAACAATGACACATCATCATAAAGTTCCATGTCACCAGTTCCACATTATGGCTTGTCCAAATGTCATCTCAAGGGTCTTATGAGTAATAATGTTTCTGCATGATTTGTAGAATTGATTGTGTAATTTTAAATAAAATGGTAAATAACGAGTGTTTGGAAGTCCAAAGGTCACTCTTAGAATGTGAAAAGTCATATAGAAGTCAAAGGGTCTCATGAGAATTTGAAAAGTCACAAGGAAGTTCAAGAGTCATGAGGGGATCTCAACAGTCACAAAGGAGGTGGAGAGTCACCTCATTTATTATGTATACAACCTCACAGCTCAAGAAAGGGAATTTTCACCTTGGCTTATCAAGGTAGGAGTAGGAGAGAAGAATAGGATTTTGAGAAGAAAGTAGTTGCTTGAAGTTCCACTATTGGAAAAAACATTATATCATTGTAATGGTGTATCTTGGAACTTTCACTCAATAATTTGAAGCTCTTGGAGCTGACACACTTTTCATGCATATGTCATGAATGACTATGATACTATTATTTCACTATTTATGGTATATATTAATGTTAATACATACTAATGAAAATGAATTGTCTCATTGTCTTTAATATGATTCTTTGAATCGTGTGACTTATGTTTTCATGATCTAAGTTTCTTTGTGAACTATTTCATAAGACTACTTAAGATTCTTATGTGTGTGTGTGTGCCTTTGCTAGGATAGTACTATTACTTTTCCTTCAAAGTATCACTTCATTTTCCATTTCATGAAAGAACCATTATAAACTATGCAATTGGATACATCACAAGGCTAACTAACTGCTTATCTTGAAAGTTCATGCATTTCTCTTGTGTTTTTATTTACGACCAAGGAAAATCTCTAAGATAATGGAAATAGGCCATACTTTCCAATTAGGGATCCTACTCCAAACAGTGTCAGGTTTAATTGGGACTTCATACCGAGGAGACCCCCTTACTATTAGCATCATCCAACATCATCAACATTTATTGAGCTAGAAGGAGGGAAACCTTTTTATGGTTTAAAACTCATCACATTCTAACAAAGAACCTTCCATGCAAGGCAGTAATGGTCTAAGTTCAACTCCAAATAACATTCCTAAGAATGAATATTCGTCCAATATATGTTTGGAATGTGTTTTTAAGGTCACTTATGATAAACTCAGGATAATTCAGCCTATTACTCATTAGTTTGCTAGATATTTTATATTGCTTCATGTTGTTGTTATCCTTCCTCATAAGCCAATAAACAAAGAGACAACTTGACATGGTGTATTAGTCTCCTCGGTGGAATATTTAGTTTTTCCATCCCTTGAAAATCTAGATGATACTACTAAATGAATACATAAACAAGGGTATCTTCCACTTATTAAGGAAAATATGGATGGAGATGAGGAGGATTTTTCCGATGAAGAACAATCGAGAGAAGAAGAACATACTGATAATAAAAAATATTTGAATAGTTAAGGAGATGAATCTCTAGAATCAGAGAGTGAAGAGGAATAGGAGGATGAAGACATGGTCAATGACTAGTTAGATTGGATGGCCGAAGGTCCTCTTTCTCTTCCAAGCAATATGCACCTCTTGGTAAAACACCCAAAAATTTTTCTCACAAAGTACGATCCTCAAAAGAAAGCGAAGGCCAAGGACCATATTGATGACTTCTACTTGCATCTATATATGTTAAAGACATGTTTTGATGATGTTGGTTGTATATTATTTATGTATACTCTAGAAGGTAGAGCATCAATTTGGTACCATATCCTTCCACCTAATTCATTGCAAAATTGGAGGGATTTCAAAAAGTCATTCTTAGAGAATTTTGCCAATGATAAAACGTCGTCCATGCTATTAAAAGAACTAAAAAATATTAATATTGGGGAAAAGGAAAAGGTTAAAGATTTTAATCAATCATTTACACTTATCTAGAATAAATTCACCACTAATGTTCAACCACATGATTCCATTACAAAATATTATTATATTGTTTTCTTTCCTACTAGCATTTCAAAAATTTTCAAGCGCAATGCAAAAAAAACTTTGGCTCTTAAATTTGTAGAAGCAATTACCACTGAGAAGGACATAGGGTATATTGGGGTCATTGCTAATTGTGAGGATTTAAAAGACTCTAAAGACACTTCTAAGAAGTCCTAAGATTCTTTCACTAAAGCTAAAGAGAAAGATCATTTTGATATACATAGATTTACTGAATATCTAAAGTTGTTAATTAGCAGAGTATCAAACCTTAAGAGGAAGTTTAGTGAGGCTTCTGATAGTCAAAAATATATTAAGTCGTTCCTTAAGAATAATTTCGACCAACTAGCTAAGTGTGCATGAAGATCCAATGTTGTGTTCAATGTAGACAATTTGGGCATGGATAATTGTTGCACCTTTCATCAAGAGGTCCATTTGAAGAATAAATGCTCTTAATAAAAAGAAAACATGAACCCTGTGGTTACAAACGTTATTGAAAGTTTTACATCAGAAGATAAATATGAATAGACATAAGAAAATTATGAACCTTCCTTGACAAAGGAAAAATAAAATTTTTTTGATTGAATTTTCACTTTTGACCTTATTCTCAATAATAATAGATGAGGTGTTGGGGAGCCCCTAGTGGGTGATGCTCCTCCTTAACAATATGCAAAGCAATATAGCTTAAGGAGAAAAGGACCAGTTCTCGAGCAAGATGTAAGAAAGAAATCGTTATGAAATATTTTACCTAGTATAAATCCTACTGAAGGAACTTAGAATAACTACGGGGGTACACAATCACAAAAACTTATTCTGGGAATAAGTACAAGAATAAGTCCACCACCCTTGAGGTACCCAACAAATTTACACGACCTACCACATCAAAAAACCCTACGAATGATGAGGATATTGATTACAACATCATTGAATATATGAAGAAGGCTCATGCAAATAGCTACATATATGAGCTAGCCAAGATAACATGGAAACATGGATTGATAATTCAGGCATTTTCTTCTCAACCTCTATCAACTAGAGTGGCATATTCTTCTCAAGCTTTTTCTGGTAATATTCCAACCAGTCTTGAATTAGTCGTTAACATAGATAATGTAAATGCTAGGTCTACCTTCCCCCATTTTTTGTTGACTTTTGAGATCTTTAACTATAACTTATATAATTTCCTAGTTGCTTCAGGTGCATTTTTTAATGTCATTCTCCTATCTGTTGCTAAGAAAATTAATTCCAAATGGGAAAAGATTGATGCCATAATCATTAAGTTGGATATTTATTTAGTACAGGATGTTGGTGAATTTAATAATTTAATAATATGTTTATCATCACACCATATAGTTTACCAATGTATCAATATTGTCATTGTGGATAGTCTGGAAGCGTCTGGCTTGTTGTTGAGTAGATATGGGTCAAGTAAAATATAGGGATAATTTGCTATTGATTGGTCACATTTATAGATTCCATATAAAGGCAAGCGAAACCAAATCTGAGTTGAGAGTGAACCATTTATGAAGCATGTCATCATGATACTTGAAGCACCTAATGAGCCTATCAGTTACACACAGATGATTTTTGGAAATTATTTTCTATATGTTGATCACAGATGTTATCTTGTGCAACCTTCGCCTGTACTACCAGATACAAATTTGGAACTAATTCCTTGTAATCCAACTGATGCAAATAATTCATGTATTATAGATGTAAATAGACTTAGTGTAGTGACTAACCTTGGTGTTGCTGACATTTGGAAATTGTGTTTTGATGGTTTAAAAACACTGGGTGGTTCTGGCGCTGCTTGTATTTTAATAGACTTGTAACGAAACAAACATATAAGCTCATGAATCTTGGAATTTGAGTGCACTAACAACGTTGCTGAATATGAAGCACTCATTCTCAATTTTCAGAAATCCATTAACTTAAAGGTGGAAGTGCTTAAATTAATAGGTGACTCATAAATTGTTGCATGCCAGGAACGTAATAAAACTCAATTTGTGTCACCTAATCTAAAAAACTACCAATATGAGGTTTTTCATCTCATTTCAAATTTCCAATATTTTAATATTCATTTTGTTCCTCAGATTCATAATGTTATTGTAGATACATTTTCTATTGATACTTCTATGTTGTCAACATTAAGAGGGGTTTTCAGTTGACATTATTTATAGGTCATTTGTGTTGGATTACATTACTAATTTTCATGTTTTATTTACAATCAACATGTACTAGACTTCATGGAAAAAATTGACGTGTTTAAGAATGAAACCATTGATGAATATGAGAATGATAAATACTTATAGGAATCATCTAAGGAAAACAGAGGAAACCCCATGCCTAAGGGTGTGATATCTTTAGAAAATTTGTATGACCTTTAAAATCGTTTCAAGGGACCGGTTAATGGGAATACTCATAGTTCTATTATTTCACACAAAAAATTAGGGGGATTTTGAGGTCTAAAATGGGCCTCCTAAGGAAATTATAAAATAATAGTTGAAATAATAAAGTAATATTAGATTATGTCATCAAAGTTTAGAAGGAAAAAAGAAAAAACTAGTTTTTCAACTCGTATTTTCAACTTATCTCCTTATGGATTTACTCAAATGTTGAGCATGAACACTCATTGGATGCATAATTTGATTCCTCATCCAAGTATTACACATGTTGCATACTTTCTATGGACCCTACAACACAAAAAAAGACAAATACATGACAAAAGTGATTGCAATCACGTTTTTCATGTATTTATCATTTTTCGTGTAACAGGGTCTGTCGTAAGTTTGCAACAGGGGTACTCCTTGGATGAGGAATTAAATTTTGCTTCAAATGAGCACTCCCGCTAGAAATTTGAGTAAAACCATAGGGATATAAGTTGAAAATTTAGGTTGAATTTTTTTTTTAATTATTTCTATTATTTTTTTATCTTTTTACATTTTTACCCCAAAAATGGTGCATCATCCCCCATAATTAACATCGTCATTTTGAATCATGTTGGTTCTTATAAAGTTTATTTTGGTTGTACATTTTTCTTAGGAGACCCATTTTAGACCTCAAAATTTCTATAATGAAGTGAATATTTGTATGAAAGTAGATCCTAAATATGTCAATCTCAGTACCAGTTTCCCACCGAAAGAACGATAAGATTTTATACATCTCTTTAAGCAGTATCACCATGTGTTTGCATGGGCACACGATGAATTGAAAACTTATGACATGCGCATAATCCATCATGTTATACCTATCAAAGAAGCGGTAATGCCTTTCCAATAAAAAATGAGAAAATTTCATCTGACGCTTGTACCCCTCATTTAGAATGAACTAAGGAAATTTCTAGATTCTCAGATCATATTCAATGTTCATCATTCTACATGGATCTTTAACTTGGTCCCCATAAGGAATAATTCAAGAGAGATACACTTCTATGTTTATTTTTGCAAATTGAACCTGGCTTTTGACAAGGAGAATTATCCAATGCCTTCTATGGAATAAATCCTTGAAATGATATCTAGTTCAGGGATTTTATCATTAATAGATCGTTTTTCGAATATAATCAAGTTCTAGTATGAGAACTTGAAAAACAAAAAATTACTTTTAAGATAAAATGGGGTACATTTTCTTTCAAGCGAATACCTTATGGAATCATTAATGTGGAGCTACGTTCCAAAAATTTATGGACATTGTGTTTCACGATTCAATAGAAAAAACATGTTGTCATGTACTTGGACAATGTTACAATATTTTTGAAGAAGGGATTTGATCAATTTTGTCATCTTAGGCATATTTTAAAGTGATGTCAGAAATACTGAATGTCCTTAAATCCTAATAAGATCATCTTCAGATTGTTTAATGGAAATATCTTGGCCCATATCATAAATAAAAGCGAGATTAAAGTGGACCAAAAAATGGTCAGTACTATCGCTTATATTCCCTTTCCAGTGAACCAAAAATCCGTGCAATCCTTCTTGGGAAAAATCAACTTCCTTTGTAAGTTCATCTAAAATTATACTGAGAGGGTTAAACCATTACAATAGATGATTAAGAAGGATGCAGTCTATAAGTGGGAAGAAATGGAGAAAGATTCATTTTCTGTATTGAGAAAGAAATTGTTGAAGCTACAACATTGCATAGTATGGATTTTGGCAAAGATTTGTTATTATATAATTTTTCCTGTAACACATATCTTACAATTGTACTCAAACAAACGGATGATCAGATAAATGATCGCAAAAGGATGATCAGGTAAATGATCGACCTATAGAATTTATGAGCATTGAGTTACAGGGATATGAATGAAGCCACCCCACCATTGATAAATAAGCCTATGTAGTATACAAGGTGGTAAGGCACTTTAGGCCTTACTTTCTGAAGAGTCATGTGATTATATTTGTGCCTCACCCCGCGATCAGATCTCTTTTCGTACAACAAGAGTTGGGTGAGAGAAGGGTGAACTAGATGATAAGCTTACAAGTGTACAATATTTAATTAAAGCCATTTTAAATGATAAAATTCCATGGTCTTTGTCAGATTGTAAAAGAAGTGGTTAATGCACAGGAAGAGGAAGCTTCTAGATGGGAACAAGAAATCAAAATTTATAATATTGAACAAGCTTCCCCCACTAACACATCCACACCTTGGTACATGAATGTGCAACAATACCTTGAGGATGGTACCTTTCCCTCACACTTATCAACAAGATGAACAAGGTCTATTTGACCTAAATATATATCATATGAGGTTACAGAAGGTGTTATATTTTAGAAGCATCACAATGGTGCCATGCTAAAATTTCCTAGAAGGACTGGATTCATAAGGGGTGCTAAAGGATCTTTGTGATAGCCCAATTGGTGGAAACTATGCAAGTGATACTATTATGCATATAGTTATGTAGGTTGGTTATTATTTTACCACATTGTTCAAGGATGCTCATGCATATCCCCGTAAGTTTCTATTTTTTCAAATATGTGTTGGTCGTGAAAGATATTCACTCACCCCATTACAAGGCATTGCCGCTAAAGAACCTTTTCAATAATTTGGATTGGATTTCATTGGTGAAATTGTTACACATTCGTCAAGGAAACAACATTGTATCTTGACCACTACGGACTATTTTACTAGGTGGGTTGAAGAAGTTTCTCTAAAACAAGTGAATGAGCAGGAAGTCATCAATTTCCTTGAGCAAAATATTATCACTAGGTTTGGTGTTCCTACCTCACTTGTTTTTTATAATGAAACATATTTTTCATCATTAAATATTTATGATTTTACATTAGAGAATGATATTATTTTAAATCAGTCATCTAACTATTACCCCCAGGTAAACGATTTAGCCGAGTCAACTAATAAGAATTTAATCTATATCAACAAGAAAACCATTTACTATGAGCAAAGGAACTGGCACAATGCTTTATGGGTTAACCATGTCACATAAAAACCTTCTCTAAAGGCCTCTCATTACTTCCTATTCTATGGAAAAGATGCCATACTACCTTTAAAAATATACCTCATATCCCTTCAACTTTCTCAAGAATCTCAATGTAAACCATGTCTTGTGATTAAGAGTAGGATAAATATTCTCTTGAAGTTAGAGGAAGAAAGGTGGAAAACAAAAGAGAAATTTTGTATCTATTAGATTTGTATGAAGCAGTGGTTTGAAAATAATTCTATGGGGAATAAGGAGTTCAATGTGGGGGACCTAATATTGAAGTGGGATAGAGCCCACAAAGAGAAGGGTAAAAACACTAAATTCCAATCCTTATGGATAAGACCTTATGTTTTTCATGATAAGCTTGGAGACCATATCTATCATCTTCAATCCTTAGATGGGAAGATGGAGTCATTTCCCATTAATGGCCAAATCCTCAAGCTATATTTTCAATAGCAACCTAGGGTTGTGTCCCTACTCTATGTACATATTTACTTCCTTGTTCCCAGTTTTTTTTCATGTTATGTTGTGTCTTTCCGTCATGTTTTTTTCTTTACTTATGTGAATAAAACCTTGTGTGAAAGTGTTTTCTTCGGTTTCAATGAATTCAAAAAAAAATTTAAGAGGGCTCTATGACACACAAGAACACTTGGAAATTTTCAATCATTCTTCTTTGTCTTGGTTTAATCTATTTAGGTTAGTGATTTCATGATGGAAAATATGATCCACTCGAATGGAAATATTTGAATATAACCATGATACTCATATCTATTCTAGGAACCTCATTCATTGACTCAGTATTATAATTATTTGATGTTTTGCATGCTTATCCAATCGATTAGAGAGTAAAGAGGAAAAATAATAACGAGCATATTAATTGTAGAGGTATACAATGGTACCAGAAGGAACAACCTCCCTTACCCTCAATAAATTGGGATCCGTATTCCACCTTGGTGATATAAATGTTGATTAAATTCCAATGTGCATATTGAAATAAAACAAACAAAAGGTGAAAGAAGAGAAAGGATTCTTGCATAGAGAGATGGAGAAAGTAACTTTGTTGGGGTACTGAAAAGGCTTGATGGAAGTGGAAAAATGATTTTGTTCCTATAGTGACTCTACCAGGGTACTGACACTACAAGGAAAAGAACCTCTAGTGGAGGTTATAAAGGAGGCTTTTAGTGTTATAAAATTGGCCAAAATTGTAAAAAAACATTTGATACAACATCCGTTTATGGTTACAGAGGTTTTGGTGGAGCTTTTAACGGAAATTCAACAAAACTAAAAAAAAATGGGTGGTCGAAGGTTATTACGAATGTTATTTTTATTGGTGCGCTACTCGGGCTTGAATGCACTGGTGCATACATCTAGAAGGCGGCCTGGGCCAGTCGAAGGAGAACGCACTGGGCCGTCAAGGTATAAAACCGCACCGGGCGTAGTGTTGGTGATAGAATGCACGGGGCCATTATAATTGGTCTTGGGATTTTTGCAGTGCGTATAGGTCGTTTCAATGCACCGGTGCATATAATTATAGCAATGCACTGGTATGTAGTATCACACAAATGCATCGAGATTTATAATTGGTATCGTTATTTATGCGGTGCCCATAGGTCGTTCAAATGTACTGGCGCATAGAGACACATAAACGCACTGGTGCACAATATCACACAAATGCACCAACATTTATAATTTGTATCAGCATCTGTGCGACGCCCATAGGTTGTACAAATGCACTGGTGTGTAATTCCACATAAACGAACTAGTGTGTAGTACTGCACAAACACATCGATATTTTTAATCGGTTTTGGTATTTGTGCGGTTCTCATTGGTTGTAGAAACACACAGGTGTGCTTTAGAATACAAATGCACCTATGTATAGTAACTGACACACATTGGTTTTCATTTTTCATTTTTTAGAAATATCAACCTATGATAGTGCAATTATTGTGATTGTGTTAAATTCATTATTCATCAAAAGTTGACGCATCTTATAACAATATTCATATTAATTAAATTTTTATTAATGCATTTGAATGTGATGTTTGGATTAATTTCTTATATCATATCATAATTATTGTGATCTTTTAAAATTCATTATTCATAAAAAGTCGATACATATATATCTTATAAGAATCTTGATATGAATTAAATTTTTATTAGTGTATTTGAGAACGACAATGGAGAGCACAATAGCGACAATGGAGAATGCAATAGAATAAATTAAAACATATTTTATTATATATATATAGCCTTTGTCATAAAAAATGGGACAGTTATTGGTATCCCTTTGTCTTTCAATTGGGACACTATGTCCATTACATTAAACAAAATTTCTGATTTCACAGGATAATATTTCAAAAAATACAACGTCTTGCTTTGATATCCAAAAATAGTTATCATCATTATTCGCTTGAATGACTGTCATTGCTAGAGCTACTTCCATGACTTGGGTTATTTTCAGGAATGTTTTGTTCACTGTGTTGATTTTTTTCTTCTTCTTCACCTTCCATATATAAACATAAAAATAAACTATAATGAGTGTATATACATTGCTGAGAATAATGAAAATTGAAATATTAAATAATATACATCAATGTAAATCGAAAAGAAATGACGTACCAATGCAACAATTGACTAATAAACTATACACATTATTTCAAAACCATGTAACATGCCATCTTTCAAGATTTCATCTATTGGCATAGTTCCATACTTTGTTTCCTGCAAGTTTTATACCCCATAACAAATCATATATTTAATATAAAAAGAAATTTGTTCTATTAATTATAGACGGAGTCAAGTATAAAAAGATCGATAGATGCTTACAAATTCCACAATTAATTTCTGATATGCCAACATATACTCACATCCCATATTTAACCCAATTTCAATCAATTCCTCCGATGGTTATTCTTTGTATGTTAGCACCTGTTTGAAGACATTCAATGATGATTTTTGTAAAACAACTTAAAAAATAAAAATAAATGAAATATAGTTAAGTTGTTATAAGGAAGTAACAATTACTCACAAACTTAGATATCAACCGTTTTCTTCCTTGTTGTCCTATTTTATGTGCTGAATGGGTTCCATTTTCTTTTCTTTTTTGTAAGAAAATACTTGAAAATTAATATTTAACGCTAAATTGTTTATTTATTGTACATGATGATCGAAAAATTCAATGATTAGATATTACCTTTGAAACACGTTGTTGTTGAGATGGCTCCTCCTGCAATGCAATTTTGTCCATTTCTTTGACCATTTCCTTGTACAGCTTTTTGGACATTCCTACTGGCATATTTCTGATATCAGCTCGTTCATCCTTTGAGATTTTCATAATCTTCCTAAAAATGTAACACGAAAATAAACTATTTAATTTTATATTGATATATGAAAATTAAATATAACAAAAGTGATATTTATAAATAATTCTAGACAAACATTTAAAGGAATATTACTTTTTCATTCCTTCTTTTTTATTGTTGTACGCTTTTGCTATTAAAATTTTGACATGTCTCATTGACCAATTCTCTGGAAACTCTTCTTGTAGTTTAGATAAAATTTGGTTCTTGGAATCATTGAATTTGTTTTTGTATTGTAAGTGGAAAGAACGTCTATACATGCATTCCACTAGATCCCTCAAACTTTTGTAAAAGCTTTTCCCACTTTCGTTAACCTCCAGCACCACTCGAGATGATCTAAGGAGCAATTCATTTTCATTTGCATGTTCTATTTTTTTTCTTTTCTTAGAACAACATTCCTTTTTTGAGTTGTTGGTCCATGTAGAACATTAAACATATGTGAATTAATATATTGTTTGAAACATGTTATCTAATAATTTTAAGTATATTATTAATGAAAACTAAGAAAAGAAACTCATATTGAATCGATAGTAATTTTTCATTCACCTGATTCATCCTTTTGCAATTTTTCCATCAAGATTTTATGCTCTTCTGGTCATAGATAAAAAATAATCTTATCGAGCTTCGTCATTTTGTGGCTCTGCATGATACAGAGTAAACAATACATATTAGTTAAACTTACATATAGTTCAAAAATAATATTTTTTGTAAATAATTTACAAAGAACTTGCCTTTTTTTCTTTTCTTGATGTGTTATGAGTATTTTTGTTACTTGATCTATTGTCAGTGATTTCTTTATCAATATAAAATCTGTATTATAAAATTCATTAATATATTTGTAAATAAGTTGTCAAATTTTCAGGTAAAAAGAAAATCTCAAGAAACTAGTGCACTATTTATTTTGTACGCACTGACGTTGGTGCGTGGCAGTATTATAAAAGAATCACACAAACCGTATAATAGACCGCATGATGCTCAATGTGAGCACCGGTGCTTTACATGTTAACCACCTGACTGATTAACACAGAGAAAATAATAAAAATCGTCGAGTGTTAGTTTTTATAGCATAAACTGGTGCCATATTTTACATATGGCAGACTGATAAAAAAAATTGTTTTTTAATTTTTTATCACAGTACTATCGCAGTGCGCTAAATTACTCCAAGCACACCGATGAAAAAAAATGTTTTTTTTTTTTTTTAACCACGCAAGGGCCGGCATGGATTTGGATGCGACTATGAAAGTCATCCCGTCAGTCGGATGTCTTAGGCATATATTTAGAAATACAAACCCTATATATATAGAATTAAAAGGCCTAATTATGAAATCACAGAAAGAGGGAGAAGAAAGGTCAGGAAAAAAAAGAATGTAGCGTTTGTTTCTAAAATGGATTTTTTTTTTTACGAAACAACACGTTAGCGGTGAAAAATATTGAAATAGTGCACCGACGGCATATTTTACATATGCCACACTGAGAAATAAACATTTTGTTTTTTATTTTTATTTTTTTATCACAATGCTTTCATGGTGAACTAGGATAATACAATGCATTGGTGTGCTAGGTTACGTCGGGCACACCGCTGAAAAAAAATATGTTTTTTTTTTTTTTTTTAAATTCACACAAGGGCCGACATGGATTGAGATCTGACTATGTAAGTCGTCCCGTGGGTTAGATGTCTTAGGCCTATATTTAGCAATACAAACCCTATAAATCTAAATTGAAAAGACCTAATTCTGAATTCACAGAAAGAGGGAGAAAAAATGGCAGAAACAAAAAGAATCTAGGGTTTGTTTCTAAAATGATTTTTTTTTTTTTTGCGAAATAGCACATTCACGGTGAACCATAATGAAATAGCGCACCGGTGTGCTATGTTATGCGAGGCACACCGATGAAAAAAAATCTATTTTTTTTTTTTTATTTCATGGAAGGGACGACATGGATTGGGATCCGACTATGCAAGTCATCCTGTGAGTTGGATGTCTTATGCCTATATTTAGAAATACAAACCCTATAAATCTAAATTGAAAAGCACTAATTCTGAAATCACAGAAAGAGGGAGAAGAAAGAGAAGAAACAAAAAGAATCTAGGCTTTGTTTCTAAAAATGGATTTTGTTTTTTATTTTGTTTCTTAAAACAACAGAAAAAGTAAAAAAACAATAGACTTTGATTTTTTTCTTTTACTGAGTAAAAAAAAATGCAGAAAAAATTTAAAAAAACAATAAAATTTAATCACGTGATCATTTGAAATTATATTCTACTGGGTTTGAGTCACCAGAGATTTGGATTTTTGATTGTCTGAATAATTCTGTTCGAACACATTTCCCTACTCCATAGTGCTCTCGTGCTCTGTTTTCTCTAGGTATGTCTCCT
The DNA here is from genome assembly GCA_034641835.2 of Pinus albicaulis. Taxonomy (NCBI): domain Eukaryota; kingdom Viridiplantae; phylum Streptophyta; class Pinopsida; order Pinales; family Pinaceae; genus Pinus; species Pinus albicaulis. Next base: position 1,362,507,862 of record CM076584.1, read on the forward strand.
GCAAATCTCTAGCTGGAAATATTTGCAAAAATAGTGAAATAATGAAAAGTGTTTAGTATTTAAAGAAATGTTTTATGAAATTAGATTTTCGAAAATATTTTGCCACCCATTTTTCAATTTACCGTTTTTTTTTACTAAAAGAAAATAGAGTTGTGCTTTTTTTATTTGCGGTTTTTTGTCATCGGTGCATCTATTTATAAAATGACACTGGTGCGCTAGGTTACGCTGGACACACCAATGGAAAAAAAACTGTTTTTTTTTTTTTCAGAGAAGGGCCAACATTTTTCGAGATCTGACTACGTAAGTCATCCCGTCGGTTGGATGTCTTACACCTATATTTAGCAATACAAACCCTAAAAATTTAAATTGAAAAGCCCTAATTCTGAAATCACAGAAAGAGGGAGAAGAAAGGGCAGAAACAAAAATAATCTAGGGTTCATTTCTGAAAATGGATTTTCTTTATTATTTTGTTTATGAAAACTGCCAAAAAAAGTTTAAAAAATGCAGAAAAAAATGTACAAAAAAGAAATAATTTTTTTTTCTTTTACTGCGTAAAAAACTGCAAAAAGTTAAAAAAAAAACTTTAATCAGGAGATCGTTTTAAATTCTATGCTACAGGGTTTGAATCACCAGAGGTTTGCAATTTTAATTGTCTGAATAGTTTTATTCGAACGTATTTCCCTGCTCCACAGTCCTTTCATTCTCTGTTTGCTCCAGGTATGTCTCCTGCAAATCTCTCGCAGGAAATTTTTGCAAAAATAGTGAAATAATGAAAAGTGTTTATTATGTAAAGAAATGTTTTATGAAATTAGTTTTTCGAAAATATTTTGCTGCCAATTTTTCAATTTTCCATTTTTTTTTCACTTAAAGAAAATAGAGTTGTGCTTTTTTATTTGCAGTTATTCGTCACTGGTGCGTCTGTTTATAAAACGACACCGGTGTGTCTGTGTATAAAATAACACTGGTTTATAAAACGACACCAATAACAATAAGTCCATTTTTAAGGCACTGAAAGTACTTTTAGGTGTGTGCACCAAAATTTATTGTTGATTTTGCTCAAATGCAAGGAGAAAATATCATAATTATATCGAATGGACAATTCTTCAAAATCTAACTCGTTCCATAATATTTCTCAAGTCCATCGCGGAGCTCTCCCTATCCATCTCGAGACATAATATTTACTTTAGATTTTATCTATATTTTTATTATCTAATTGAATTTATGTTTTTTATCCATGTCAATCATGCACAGCTTAATTAAATTTATAATGTATACAAATTTGTAGGTTCATGATGCAGATTCGGCATCAATTTCAGATGCACAAAATATTCAAACAACTCCAAAACGTCGGAAGCTCTTATCAAGAGCTGCATACCACAAGGTGCATTTGGTTGATGAAAATGGACAGCTGCTTCACCCTGCCAATTGTAACAATATTGCATATTCTAGCCACAATCTTGGGACAACGATGGTAATGATTATAATTGTTTGGTATATTGATTAATGTAATTATTTCAACGTAAAACCAATTTATAATCATGCAATATTGTCAACGTGGTTACTAATTGATATCATACATTTTGTACTAATCATGTTCAAATAGTTTTTTTTTAAATGATTAGGATTCTAGTGATGATGAGCGACCTAACTACCATCTTCCTTTGCACCCCACGACAATGTAAAATCGAGAGAAGACTGAATTAAGAGAAAAAATCAGAGAGGAACGATACCAAGAATGATTGAATAAACCACCGATTCAATTCCCGCTACGTCCAGATTCACCAATTAGGAAAGACTACAACAATAGTAGTTCTTCACAAGCTATGACAGAGGGGTCTCTGGTAGAGGGGTACATATCATATGAGTCTATCTATTATACCAGTGAGTACGTCAAGCAGATCAATAACAGACCAGGTGCGGTGATTTGGGACGATGAAAGGGATGAGGACAAAATATAAGGGGAGTTTCTCCAAACAAGTGGAAAAAACGCTTGATAAAGAGTAAGCGACTTATAATTTTTCAAATTTACACAAAGTTAATATTCATGTTGAACTTTGATATAATTTATATTTTGATCTCCAAGTACTATATAATGTTGGTTTTATTTTATCATCGAATGTAGAAATTTAAGGATCAATAAATTCATTCTTTACAATTCTAAAGCGACACAACCGTGGGTCGCATTGTACGAACAAAATAGGATGAAATGGGCTAGTGATAGAAAATAATTCAGACGGTTGAATGGTAGAAGTATGCCTTATCCCGATCATTTAAAAGAAAATATGCCCCAACATTTGGGTTGCTAACCAAGTCAGAGAGAAATATGGTGCAACCAGTCGTTACCCGCATGCTGAAGAGGATGTGCTAAATGTAGAGATTGGATGCAACAACTTGGTAATAATATTTTTAATTTATATGTAAATTTTAAACTTATAAGACATCTATATCTCATATTTTAACTGTTGGGTTATTATAAGACACATGACACTATGATTTTTTAAACTTTTTTATAATGGGTGCATTTGTTCCCACCTATGTGGGCATATGGACACCATTTTCACACAGAAAATGTTGATGCTGGAAACATCACACAAGACTCTCGAGTGGAAGTCGAGTTCGATCAATCTAGTCGATCTAACCACCATGATCAAAACCTAGTACAAGGGACGTTAGGTTACGTCGAAAAGATACAAGAGATCATTGAAGTGGATTTCTCCTCTTTCCAATGTGTTATTTCTAGGTGCAAGTGGTCAGACACCTTTGATCGGAATAATGTAAAGGAAGATCGTGATAGTAGGCTGATATGTATCAACTCTAGAAAGATGTGGGATGAAGCTAAGAAGCCCTATGTTTTCCCAAAACACTGCAACCAGGTGTTTTTTTACCTAGATGTGTTGGATAGGGATTGGTGGTTCATATTGACAAGTGACCATAGATCAAAAAATATTTTTGAGAACAATAGTGTTATCATGCCATGCGAACTGGAAGATAATGAGAGTGATCATGAGAACCGAGAGTGATATGGCACATGTGTTATTTCATCAATATTTATACTTTTTAAGATGAGTTTTTCGAAACATTATAATATATATGTATTTTGAATTAATTGGTGATTTGCATTGTGTTAATGTTAAAATCAATATTTCGCTTGATCGTTTGCAATTATGTTGATCTAAAAAACAATGGCATACTGTATAAATTAGTTCTTTTTTTTTGTATCTAAGATCATAATAAAATAATGATAATTCTAAAGTACATGAATTTATTTGCATTATTATCTAAACTTTATTATGTTACAATACTTCATATTATTCTAGATTTATTATTTTACAATTATTTAAAATTTTACAAATTTACAACTTCAAAATTTTTAATAAAATCATTTCACATTAATACAATTAAAATTTTCACTTTAATACAATTAAAATTTTACAAATATTTTACATATAATTACAATTAAAATTATAACTATAATTAGAATTAGAATTTTACAATTTCACATAGAATTACAATTACAATTACAATTTTAAATACAATTAGAATTACAAATATTATAACAATTTTACAATATCATGATCATTTAATATTAAATTAATTAATAAACATAACTTTCATGATAACCATCGTACAAACATCATATTTGACTAAAAAACACATTCCAAATCACTAACATCATCGTGATCATGATCATCTAACAAAACACAATTAGCATTATATAACATCATCACAAGACATTAAACATCAAATATACATCTCATGTCAAATAACTCATGCTATCACATACACATATATCTGCAAGCTGCACATGAAATGAACATATCTAACATGACCTAACAATATAAACATCATGATGATCGCCAACATGTAAATTAAGTACAATTACAACATGAACATAAAATACATGGACAATCTATATATATATATATATATATATATAACTGAATAATGTCAAAAATATACAACTATAATATAAATGTCATGGATCAGCTGGTGGTACAACATCAAATATAGCAGTACTAGTTGAGGCCTGTTCAGTCAATGGTGCAGCCTCGATGGTCAATGGTCCAGCCTGCTCATGATCATGAGTATCGATGGATGCTGCAAGCTGCTGACTGGACATGGCCGATGGTCCAGCCTGATCTCTATGATCACTGTTGCTAGATGCTAGTGGAGGTTGCTAATATGGCGCAACGCGAGGTGAACGATCATGAGATGATGAGCCGCTACTCGCGGACTATCGATCACGTGCTACATCTTGACCACGCCTATAACGTGCAAGGGTCCTCCTCAGCTGTGTAACCAAGGTCGTAGCTCCTACGACATGTCGCATCAATCTGTACATGTCACGTGGCATGCCTCTCCACATCTGTAATATCCTACCATCGCGCAGTATGTCTCTCATATGAGCGGACCTGATGCCCTTCTCAACAATCAATGCAGTGAGTTGGTCACTCAACTCCATCCTGTATCTACTATCAAGCTGGCCCTGATCGTCATCAGGGTACTCCACATGGCCTAGATCCTGTGGTGGTGATGACATGCCCTTGCCATTAAAAGACCCAACGTCTGCAAAATATATACAAGTACACAACAATAATTAGACAATTTCATTACACAATTTAATAAGAACAAGTTAAAGAACATGTTAGAATAAATTTCAATAAAACAGTAATATTACCTCTATCATCCGACGACTCATCAGCTGTGAAGAGGATGTTGGCACACCCTTGCCAATCCAAACCCGCATAAGGACAAGGGACCATAATGAAGGGATGCTCATCAACACTAGCTAACAACTCCAGTGCATCATTCGATATCCTCGTTAGAAACACAGTCTTGCCTCTCTTGGGCATCATTTTCCCCCACATGTGCATCCATGCCTCGAACATTAGCCTATGAGGCTACCGAGCAAAAGTAGGCCTCATCTCTAGAAACCTCTCAAAAAATAAACAAAAAAGCTTTGAAGCAAAAGGGAAGTTTACCCTCCCTTTTGCATGAGCACGACATCTATCTAAGGCTATACAAAACTTCTGCAAAAAAATGGCAAACCACCTGAGAAGTTGTGGCACATGTACTAAAGAATCAACATAATATAGAAGTGAGAAACTAACGCATTTCCTGTCACTAGTGTTGTGTGAAATGGTCAAAATGAGAAGTGAGAGGCACTGCACCTCCTCACTACAAAATGTACCAATACGTAACTAACCTCCAACAAACCTGAAAATTTGTAGGAGACAGTACTGATGCTCCAATGTATCTCTGGGAGTACACTAATAGACTCCCTGCTACATAGCCAGCTAAAACCTCTGGGAATGATGGAAAATACACCCCTCTCCTCGATAGCCCTATAATGAAATATATATCCTCCTCAATGGGTGTGTACCACTGGTTACAACCAACCTGGAAAGCCTAGTGGTGGGCATTCCACCTTCGGATAAGATGTCTCAAAAACAAACCATGGCCCTTTAGGGAAGTAGCCTCCTCATAGAACTTGAGGAGGCCTACCTACCCTAGGATCCCCTGGTAGCTACTGTAATAGGGTGAGGGTACGCATCTCTCTCCCTCTCTCTTTCCTCCCGCAGGTGAACCATGTTATACTACTCCACCTGTTGTTGTTGTTGTTCCCCCTCTTATCTTCTTTCACGTCTTTGAAATATTGACATATTAAATAATTTTTTTTTATTAAATGAGACATGTATTTAGAAATATATATATATATATATATATATATATATATATATATATATATAGTTTTTTTTGGAAAAACAAAAAAAAAGTCGGTGCGCCAAAAAAACAGTCATGCACCGGTACCGGTGTGTCTTTTTATGAGCGCACTGGAGACGGTGCGCCTGATAATATGAAATGCAACGGCATCAGTGCTCCAGAAAATTTGTAGTACACCATTGAATATGTACGGTGTCAGGAGTGTAGTGCACTGATTAAGCTCTAAGCCCCGAGGCATAAATTTAAGTCAGTGGACCGACCTCCTGCCATCATTACATAGTCAACGGTGTGGTCTTTTACCAGGCTGCACCGTTGAACCTGTTGAAATACGGAAAACAGTGCGTTGACAGAAATACCCGTCCCAGGGTGGATATTTCAAACAACAGACTGCCTCACTGTTATTCCACTAGATCAATGGTGTGGCTCGGTAACCAACCACACCGCACTTTTAAAAAAAATTAAAATAACATGGTGCACCATCGGTACGGCCCTGGAATTGGTGCGTATACCGTTAGCACCGGTTTATCAGGTCACACTGTTGACTCTGTCGAATTGCAGAATGCAGTGCGCTGACAAAATTACCCGCATCGGGATGAAAATTTTCGTCAACGCACTGTGTCCCGCTATTCCACATTGTCAACGGTGCAGTCGGGTAAATGACCGTACCACACTTTTTAAAATTTTTTAATATAAAAAGGTGCGCCCATCGGTACTGCCCTGTAACCAGTGGGAATGCTGTTAGCACTGGTTGCGATGCAGCCTGTAAATTTATAGGCAGCACTACAAACCGGTGCGAGCCGAATAGCTCGAGTACACCGCACGAATTTTTTTTTCCTTTTAAATGGTTAATTTTAAGGTTATTTTAAATTCTAATCTGCTAAAAGGCTTCATTATGGAAAACCAATAAAAATACCTATACATTTGGCCGTCGAGGAGGCATATTGGCTATAGAATTTGCAAAATAAAATTTTCCCACCGTTTTGCAAAATTCAAGCTGGAGATTGGTGCAATGCACAGCAATAGTGCATGCAATGGGTGCAATGGGAACACCGATGTCAGGGCGGCTCAGACAAGGATAAATTGCACCAGTGCTTGAGAGCTCTGGAGCACTGATAAAAGTGAATAATGCGGTATTTTGGCCGTAACTATTTTTTTTATTTAACCCTGTTCCAGTGTGCGGGGTTTTTATGGGTGCACTGATGCGATTTATTAATACGACACTAGATGGTTTTGGTTTTGGCGCGCTTTTTTATGATGCACAGGTGCATAAGATTTGTAAAGCACCAGTGCGCTAGAGTAATATGACACAACTGGCGGGTGTGTACGGAGTGCATGGTGTCCGGTGTGCCAATGTTTTGTGCGCACCGGGCAGTTTCAGTTTTGGCACGTTTTTTTTATGATGCACCGGTGCGGAAGAGTTGTAAAGCACCAGTGTGCTACAGTAATACAGCGCACCAGGAAGGTGTGTATGAAGCGCAAGGTGTTTGGTGCACTAATATTTTGGGAGCACCGGTGCTTTCTCTTGTTGAGCGCACCAGTGCGGTTTACTATTATAAGCACACGAGACGAAAAACATCCACAAAAACTTCCGCCCGCCAACCTCCTCTAGTAACCTCCATTAGAAATGGATGTCTAGGGTATTTTTATAAGGGGTTCCACAAAAACATCCGCTAGAGGGTCTTTTCCTTGTAGTGTGAACAACCATGTAGGAAGTGAAACAACACTTAAGATGAAATTAAAACTCCAATCATTCAAATTCGTGAGTACTTACTACCATTCTTCTAAATCGAAACAATTGTGATATGAAAATATTTGTGAATGTGTTTAACTTAGGAAGGATATATAGGGACTACATATATAACTATTTTAATTGGGGATGCCAAAGTAATGCACACGATGAATCAATACTTCTTGAGCGACAAGACATTGTGCATAAAGTTATAACATAATAGAGAATATAGATTTCTATCAGTGTGTCACCAAGTGTTATCTCTTCTACAGCACCCTCAAAATTTTGGCCTATATCCAAATGTTGGAGCCAAATTTAATAATGTGAGTTATCGTTTCTATTGGTTAAATAAATTCCATGTTTTTCCTCTAAGTTTCCTAGTCACTTTGTGAAGACAACCCAAGTGTCGTCTTTTAGTGAGGGAAATGTCGCACTTTGTTCAAGGGAGTTATAACACATTTTTAAGAGGAAAATTCAGTACTAATGATTCCTATATATCATATATACTTTAAATAGACTCATTTCGAAATTTTATGCATTGTTTTGTTGATGTCATCACTTGTGTTGCAATGTGTATCTTAAGTGTCGCATTTGGAGGGCAGTGTTGGTTTGTTGTTGTTTCAATGGGTACGTGTTGATTTCGGGTATTGAGTGTTCATGGTTTTGTTTTAAAATTTTTATTAGTGTGTAATCATGTTCAAGTCATGCTATAGTTTCACCTCTGCCTCACTGATCCCACACTTAGTCAAATTATAAAGGGTATCATGAGAATTTGAAATGTCACAAGGAAGTTCAAGATTCAAGAGGGGAGCTCAAGAGTCACAAGGGAGGTGGAAAGTCAGCTCATGTTTTATATATACACTCTCATAGCCCAAGAAAAGGAATTTTTACCTTGGGTTCTCAAGCTAGGCATAGGAGAGAAGAATAGGGTTTTGAGAAGAAAGTAGTTACTTAAAGTTCCACTATTGGAACAAGTGTTGTATCACTGTGTTGATGGGAAAATTGTCATCATCAACATGTACGGGAGACCACTTAGTCAGCGCCCCAAATAAGACCCTTTTCCATTGATAATGGTGGTTCTTAATGGTTATGTGTCTAGTTACACACTTTCCTAAGGCTACCCTAAGGTTAATTTAAACTAGTCTTCTTATCATATGTCAAGGTAACACAATTTATTAGTCCTTTATAATACTAAGTTAGGTATGAGTTAGTGCTACACTAATACTATTATTAAGTTAAGTGTTAATCTATAATACCATATTAGATATATTATATCTATATTAATATGTTAATATAAGTTCTATATTAAATCTAATTAACTATGTTAATATATATATATATATATATATATATATATATATATATATATATATATATATATATATATATATATATATATATATATATGTATATGTATATATATATATATATTACCAAAATTATATTTGTAATTATATATGTTATACAAGCTTATATTACTACTAACTAATATAAATAACTATGAGTTAATAATTTACTATTATATAATCCTAATATAGCATATGATGAAATATTAACTAACTATTAATTAAATGCTAAATATAACTGATACACTATAATTATTATTGTGCTATAATGGTATCTATTACTAACCATAATAATAATAATATAACATAATAATACTATATATATTACTATTATATGTTATCTACTTTATTACTATAATGGAAAATGGTTATTCCTACGGTAAAGTTAATATTACACTAAAGTTGTTATTATTATTATCTACTATTTAATTTAGTTAATTCAAGCTTCTAGGTTAATAATAAAATTAATCTCTAATTCAATTAAGTTAGCTCTACAAAAATAAAAAATAAAATGGTAAATTATAACTAAATTGTTAAGGTTAATTCATTAGTTAAATATTACACAGAAAATAAAATATAAAACTTTACAAAGCTCTAGGTTAATTAATTTGAAATTTAAAGGGATCAAATTGTTATACAAAATATACAATAAATTACAATTCATTTATATTAATATTTTTAATTATCAATATCTAAATGGATATAAAGGCTTGATCAAACCACACTAAATGAGTTTGACACTTAAAGAGAGGACTTGATGCAAAGCTAAAATGTAGATGCAAAATTATACTAAGATGCAATAAAAGAAAATCCAATGCTATCTCGAATTTGAAAAGGATGTCTTTCTCCCAATCCAAGAGCAAATCAACTAAATCAGGGGAAATGATTTTTTTTAATTATTCAACTAAGAATTAAAATTAAATTGCAAGATGAAAAATAGTTTACAATTTGCAATTTATTAAAATGCCCTATGCACATTAAAGTAAATTAGAAACACATATCTAAATCCAATGTAAAGCGCTGAATCCATTACATGATTTTCATTAATTAAAAGAAACACTTCATTTTATATAATGAAAGTAAAGACAAAAAACAGTGTGTAAATGAACACTAAAAGTTAATGTCAAGGTCCATTTTGATGGATTCAAGTTGACCTTGATTTCCTTCTTCCCTACCAAGACAGCTTTAATATAGTTTCGACAACATATTATAAGTGATACAACAAAAGTGCATAATATCATAAAAACAATACACTACTTAGAAAGAAAGAAAAATCATTCAATGAAACTTTGGCAACAACACATTAATTCATATCCAAAACAATAGTGAACTTAAATGAAAATTTATGATCATATGAAAACTTCATTTAAAAAAATAAAGTGTTTTGAGCAACATATCTGATTCTTTGAAGAAATTGTTTACAAAAGTAGAATACAGCTTTCCTTTCAGAGCCAAATTGCACTTTGTATCTCCACAATCCAACTCTTTGTGTACATTACAATAGTACAGAAATTTCAAGAAGAATAATTGCATAAATCCCCCTTTTTGGATCACGAACACCCTTCTTTAAAAACTATGTTCTACTTAAATAATTTACAGGCCATCGCCCCGCCTTCTTTGTTCTCGAATCTTTCCAATTAACACAATTGTTATTTCAATATTTTAGGAATAAGCACTTAAAAATGGTGAATTGGCTTCCATTTTGATGTTGATTAGCGCATTTGTGTTTACACTATTTTCAGTGGAGGCTGAAAGAAGAGCCATGATTGAAAGTATGATATTTTATTGTGGTCGTCGAATTTTATTTTTCCTAAATCATGGATATCGAATCTTTTCCTGCACACAAAATTTGTAATTAAATGTGGAATTATGGGATATGGAAGGATCAAAGAGTAGTTCCTTCAGGTCTCCTTAGGTGTCGACGTTCTTCCAATTCAACATTTTCCAGGAAAATCCTGCTAGCAAAAATAATCAAAATCAAACATGTAGTTTGTTGAAATATAATTTCAACGGCAGAACAACACCATACGGCGGCAAGGCAGAGTCCGAGGGGGTCAGGCAATGCAGCCGGCTGGAGCAGCATACCCCATCGGAACTGGGCCCACACCTTGGGTTCACATAACAGTCCGCGGGGGTCGATGAATTGAGTTGGGCAATGGAGATTACCCCCTCGGAATGCTGACGTAGGTTGGGGCCCACACATATAATACGGCCCACATATATTATATGGCACATATATTATATGTTGTATAATGATCGCCAGTTAAATGTTTGTCACGACATTTTTTTTGGTTGTTTTTAAAAGGTTTTAAATATTGTTTTGTTTTTAATATGTATGTGACATATAAGTATTAAAAGGCCCGTGAGGCAAAGGGCTGTTTTATTATTTGTATTTACACAGCACAGTCATTTTTATATAAAAGGCACAGTAGTGCAGAAATAAAAAAAGACAGCAGAATGTTTTATTACACAGAAATGAATGCACAACAGTGCGGGGAAGAAAGAACAGCAGTGCCAGAAAGTCAATTAAACTTCAATGTGTTTCCAAGCGGTGCTGACAGAAGTTATTGAGACCATTAAAGATTTCTGAAGCGGTGAACTTAGTGGTTGAATCATTTTAATGACACAGATATTTTCTGTTTTGTAATATGTAGAGACAGAGTTGTTTTGTATTGTAATGTTTTTTCATATATGCACAGCAGCGTATTGTTAAAACAGAGAGCAGAGTTTGGAAATACACAGCAGAGTATTTTTTCAAACAGAGACAGAAAAACAGAGTGTTTTATATTTTACACAGCAGTGTGAAATATTTTGTAACAGCAGTGAATGATAGAGTGATATTTCTGAACTGTGTTTGCAGCAGTTAGATTTTGTTTTGTAATCCCTCTTTGAGGAAGAATCTGTAACAACAGTTTTTTTTAATAGAAATTTTTTTTATGTGAAACTCTGTCACTGTGTATGAAATTTTTAAATAGTTTCTCTGTGTTAAGGAAGGCAGTTTTTATTGTTTTGGAATTCTGAAAATTCCAACAAGGTATCAGAGCCAATCCAGGCTATTTGAAGGTCAAATAAGCTGTAGGAAACGAATTCTTTGTTGCAGCAGCTTCTCCAGCAGTGTGAAGACTCAGACATAAAGGATTTAAGGTATTTCTCTATACAGTTTTTGTGTAATTGTTGCAGAACATTCAGTTAGTTTTAAAAACACAGTCAAGTGTTTTTATCATAGTTAGAAGTGCAGAATGGCAGGCTCCAGCACAGGTATGAGTTTGGGAAGTGTCCATCTCCCACAATTCAATGGAAAGAATTATGATTACTGGTCAATAACTATGAAAGCTTTATTTACCTCACAAGAATTATGGGAATTAGTTGAGGATGGCTTTGAAGAGCCAGCAAATGAAGCAGAGTTTTTTCTTTTAACTCAGGCAGAAAGGGAGTCACTGAAGAACAATAAGAAGAGAGATGCCAAGGCTCTTTTCTTCTTGTATCAAGCAATGCATGAGAGTGTGTTTCCAAGGATAGCAGCAGCTAAGAAATCTAGTGAAGCATGGGAAACTCTCAAGACAGCCTATAAGGGTATGGAGAGAGTGAAGACAACAAAACTTCAGTTGCTGAGGAGAGACTTTGAGACTCTCTGCATGAAAGAGTCAGACACTATTGACTCATTCTTCACTCATGTGATTGGAATGGTCACACAAATCAGATCTCATGGAGAGACTCTTGAGGACAAAAGGATTGTGGAAAAACTCTTGAGAAGTTTACCCTCAAGATTCGATGTGATTGTCACCACCATAGAAGAGACAAGGGATCTCACAAAGTTTTCAGTGGATGAATTACATGCATCACTGATTACCCATGAACAGAGATTGGGTAGGAGTGAAAATTCATCTCTTGAGCAAGCCTTTAAGACCCAGATGTCTTTCGGAAGAGGAAGAGGGCAAGGCAGAGGAAGAGGAAAAGGCAGAAGCCAAAACAGAGGTGGAAGGAACAGTCCAGCAAATGCTCAAGGAAGGGGCAGCAATCATCATCAAGGCCAAGGCAGCCAGCAAAGTGGACATCAGAATGATCAAGGACAAAGGTATGATAAATCCAATGTTCAATGTTACAATTGTAAGAAATATGGTCATTATGCTAATGAATGTAGAAAGAAGAAACAAGATATGAGAAGTGGAACTAGTGCAAATTTCACAAAAGAAAATAGCAGCCAAAACAATTTGTTTTTAGCTTGTAATATGGTTGAAGAAAAGAATGAGGATTTATGGTTTCTAGACTCCGGTTGTAGTAACCATATGACAGGAAACTTAGCAATGTTTTCTATGTTAGATGAAAGTGTGCAGTCACAAGTCACACTAGGAACTGATAGCAAAGTTTCTGTTATGGGAAAATGAGATGTAAATGTTTTAACAAGATTAGGTGCAAGAAAAACCATAGCAGATGTTTATTATGTTCCAGGAATGAAGTGTAACCTCTTAAGTGTTGGACAGCTTGTCCATAAGGGGTATAATGTTTTCTTTGATAATGATGTTTGTACCATCATGAATAAACCACCCAGCAAACAGTGTATTGCTGAAGTGAAGATGACAAGGAACAGGATGTTCCCTCTCAGAATGAGAGCAGATTTGAAGAATGGTGAAGAGAAAGCAGCAGTTGCACAGGAAACTTTCCAAAGCGAACCAAAAGATGATAATTGGTTATGGCACTTGAGATTTGGACATCTCAACTTTGGAGGTCTTAATTTGTTGAACAGAAAAGGAATGGTAAGTGGTTTACCATTGATAGAGAAACCAGACAGCCTTTGTGAAGGTTGTATCTTGGGGAAACAACACAGAGAAAGTTTTCCTTCCGGGAAAAGCATAAGGGCAAAATCACCCTTAGAGATTGTCCACTCAAATGTATGTGGACCGATGCAAACTCCATCACTTGCAAGTAGCCACTATGTGTTAACATTCATAGATGATTTTACATGAAAAACTTGGGTTTACTTTTTGAAAAACAAAAGTGAAGTGTTTGAAATTTTTTGCAATTTCAAAGCACTTGTTGAGAACCAGAGTGGGCTGCATATCAAAGTCTTAAGGACTGATAGAGGAGGTGAGTATATATCTAAATATTTTCTACGTTTTTGTAGAGAAAATGGTATTCATAAACAGTTTACAACTAGATATACTCCGCAGCAAAATGGAGTGGCCGAAAGGAAGAACCGAACCATAATGGACATGGCGAGGAGTATGTTAAAGGCAAAGCATTTGCCTAATGACTATTGGGCTGAAGCTGTACATTGTGCAGCGTATATCTTGAACAGGTGCCCTACAAAAGCAGTTATGAACAAAGTGCCGGAAGAGGCATGGAGTGGCGCAAAGCAAAGTATCACACATATGAAGGTTTTCGGATGTGTGGCTTATGCACACATTCCGGATCAGCTAAGGAAGAAGTTGGACAGCAAGGGGGAGAAATGTATTTTCATTGGATACAGTGAGGAATCCAAGGCATATAGGTTATATAACCCATCCAGCAAGAAGTTTCTTGTGAGCAGGGACGTACAGTTCATTGAAGAGGAAGCTTGGGATGGAAGCATAGAGAAAACAGTGAATGTTAAACACTGTTTATCTCATGATGATAATGATGATGAGGTGGCTGAAATACATCCCCAAACAACAACACCAACAAGAGAGCAACAAAGCACACCTTTGAGGAGAAATGAAAGTGCTTCTCCAAGCACACCACAAGGATGAAATTCAAGTGCTTCTTCAAGTACTTGTACACCTACTGAAAGAGGTAAGAAATTCAAAAGTTTGAGAGAAATTTATGAACAAGATATAGCTAATGAAGGTATCAATTCTTTGTTTGCTTTATATTGTCATGTTGATGATCCTGTTCATTTCGAAGAAGCTATCAAGGATAGGAAATGGATAGAAGCTATGGATGAGGAAATAAATGCCATAGAGAGGAACAAAACTTGGGATTTGGTTAAACTCCCAAAAGGTAAAGATGTCATTGGTGTTAAATGGATCTACAAGACCAAGAGTAATGCTGAAGGCAAGATAGAGAGACACAAGGCAAGGCTTGTTGTCAAAGGCTATAAGCAGAAGCATGGCATAGATTATGAGGAAACTTTCGCACCGGTTGCCAGAATGGAAACCGTGAGAGCAGTGTTGTCCATAGCAGCAAAAAACAAATGGAAAGTTTACCAAATGGACGTGAAGTCAGTATTTCTGAATGGAGTGTTAATGGAAGAGGTTTACATTGAACAACCTCTCGGCTATGAAAAGAAAGGCCAAGAGCACAAGGTATGCAAGTTGAAGAAGGCTCTTTATGGGCTGAAGCAAGCGCCAAGAGCGTGGTACAGTAGGATAGATTCATATCTACTGGAAAATGGTTTTGAGAAGTGTGAGGGAGAACCCACCCTCTACATCAAGGAACAAGATGGTAAAATTTTGATTGTAGTCTTGTATGTTGATGATGTTATTTTTACAGGTAATGATGATTGCCTTATTGAACATTTTAAAACAGTCATGAAGGAAGAATTTGAAATGACTGACATGGGTTTGTTGAGATACTTCTTGGGAATAGAAGTAGAACAAGATGAAAGTGGGATTTTCATCTCACAAGCAAAGTATGTTAATGAGGTGCTTGAAAGATTTAACATGCAGGAAAGCAAAGGAGCAAACACTCCAACAGTAATGGGATTAAAGCTCAGCAGAGAGGACAGCAGTAAGGATTTTGATCCTAGTTTATACAAGAGCATAGTTGGCAGCCTCATGTACTTGACTGCAACTAGGCCGGACATAATGCATGCTGTTAGTTTGATTTCCAGGTTCATGGAAAAGCCAAAGGATGCACATTGGCAAGCAACAAAAAGGATTTTGAGGTATGTTAAAGGTACAAAGAAATTTGGTATTTTTTATACTACTTCAGAAAATTCAGATTTAGTTGGATACACGGACAGTGATTGGGCTGGAAGTGTAGATGATCGGAAGAACACTTCCGGTTATGTTTTTCACATGGGTTCAGGAGCCATTTCATGGGCTTCTAAGAAACAGCCCGTTGTAGCATTATCTACAGCAGAAGCAGAATATGTGGCAGCTACAGCAGCAGCGTGTCAAGCAGTTTGGATGCGGAAAATGTTGAGAAGCTTATGTCAAGAACAGGTAAAAGGGACAGTGATATTTTGTGACAATAGCTCAGCTATTGCATTGTCTAAAAATTCTATTTTTCATAAAAGGACAAAGCACATTGACACCAAGTTTCATTTCATACGGGAATTGGTTAGCAATGGCGAGATTGTTTTGCAGCATTGCAGAACGGAGGATCAATTTGCAAATATCCTCACAAAGCCACTACAGCAGAAAAGCTTTGAATATTTCAGGAAATGCTTGGGTATGCAGGAAAACCCAGCAGTTGAAATTAAGGGGGAGTGTTGAAATATAATTTCAACGGCAGAACAACACCATACGGCGGCAAGGCAGAGTCCGAGGGGGTCAGGCAATGCAGCCGGCTGGAGCAGCATACCCCATCGGAACTGGGCCCACACCTTGGGTTCACATAACAGTCCGCGGGGGTCGATGAATTGAGTTGGGCAGTGGAGATTACCCCCTCGGAATGCTGACGTAGGTTGGGGCCCACACATATAATAAGGCTCACATATATTATATGGCACATATATTATATGTTGTATAATGATCGCTAGTTAAATGTTTGTCACGGCATTTTTTTTTGGTTGTTTTTAAAAGGTTTTAAATATTGTTTTGTTTTTAATATGTATGTGACATATATGTATTAAAAGGCCCGTGAGGCAAAGGGCTGTTGTATTATTTGTATTTACACAACACAGTAATTTTTATATAAAAGGCACAACAGTGCAGAAATAAAAAAAGACAGCAGAATGTTTTATTACACAGAAATGAATACTGTGGTGCGGGGAAAAAATGACGGTGCCGGAAAATCAGACTAAAGCAATGCGTTTCCAAGCGGTGCTGACAGAAGTTATTGAGACCATTAAAGATTTCTGAAGCGGTGAACTTAGTGGTTGAATCATTTTAATGACACAGATATTTTCTGTTTTGTAATATGTAGAGACAGAGTTGTTTTGTATTGTAATGTTTTTTCATATATGCACAGCAGCGTATTGTTAAAACAGAGAGCAGAGTTTGGAAATACACAGCAGAGTATTTTTTCAAACAGAGACAGAAAAACAGAGTGTTTTATATTTTACACAGCAGTGTGAAATATTTTGTAACAACAGTGAATGATAGAGTGATATTTCTGAACTGTGTTTGCAGCAGTTAGATTTTGTTTTGTAATCCCTCTTTGAGGAAGAATCTGTAACAACAGTTTTTTTTTTAATAGAAATTTTTTTATGTGAAACTCTGTCACTGTGTATGAAATTTTTAAATAGTTTCTCTGTGTTAAGGAAGGCAGTTTTTATTGTTTTGGAATTCTGAAAATTCCAACATAGTTATGGTAAAAACATATTTTACCATATTTCACTGATAACCGTATATATTTCAACCTGTGGTGTATGAAGGCTTGGTAAATTATATATATATATATATATATATAATCAATGAACTAGATTGATTGTCCTAGGAATATTCTACGAATATCCTTCATCTGAGTGCGCGATGGACGAATCACATTGGGTAGTCTGAAGGTTTACTCTTTTGCGTTACTAAAACACTTGGATTCTCAGCTCGTAAAGTCATGTTGCTGTTGTTTGTATATTATTTATGTATACTCTAGAAGGTAGAGCATCAGTTTGGTACGATATCCTTCCACCTAATTCATTCCAAAATTGGAGGGGTTTCAATAAGTTATTCTTAGACAAGTTTGTCCATGATAAAACTCCATCCATGTTATTAAAAGAACTCAGAAATATTAATATTAATATGGGGAAAAGGAAAAGGTTAAAGATTTTAATCAAATATTTACACTTATCTTTAATAAATGCACCACTAATGTTCAACAACATGATTCCATTACAAAATATTATTATATTGTTTTCTTTCCTATTAGCATTTCAAAAAAATTCAAGTGCAAAACGAAGTTTCTGACAGTCAAAATTATATTAAGTCGTTCTTTAAGAATAATTTCCACCAATCGGCTAAGTGTGCATGAAGATCCAATTTTGTGTTCAATGTAGACAATTTGGACATAGATAATTATTGCACCTTCCATCAAGAGGTTCATTCAAAGAATAAATGCCCTCAATAAAAAGAAAACATGAACCCTGTGGTTGAAAATGTTATTGAAATTTTTACATCAGAAGAGAAACATGAATAGACATAAGAAATTTATGAACCTTCCTTGGCAAAGGAAAAATAAAATGTTGTTGATTCAATTTTCACTTTTCACCTTATTCTCAATAATAATAGACAAGGTGTTGGTGAGCCCCAAGTGGGTGATGCTCCTCCTCAACAATATGCAAAGCAATATAGCTTAAGGAGAAAGGACCAGTTCCTGAGCAAGATGTAAGAAAGAAATTGTTATGAAATATTTTACCTCCTAGAAATATTACTAAAGGAACTTAAAATAAGTATAGGGTACACAATCACAAAAAAAGCTTCTGGGAATAACAAGAATAAGTCCACCACCCCTGAGGTACCCAACAATGTTACACCACCTACCACATCAACAAACCCTACAAATGATGATGATATTTATTAGAACATCATTGAATATGTGAAGAAGGCTCATGCAAATATCTACATATACGAGCTAGCAAAGATAATAGGGAAACATTAATTGATCATTCAGGAATTTGCTTCTCAACCTCTATCAAGTAGAGTGGCATATTATTCTCAAGCTTTGTCTGGTAATATTCCAACCATTCTTGAATTAGTTGTTAATTGAGATAATGTAAATGCTAGGTCTACTTTCCCCCATTTTTTGTTAACTTTTGAGATCTTTAACTATAACTTCCATAATTTCCTAGTTGATTCTGGTGCATTTTTGAATGTCATGCTCCTATCTATTGCTAAGAAAATTAATTCCAAATGGGAAAATATTGATTCCATAATCATTAAGTTGGATACTTATTTAGTACAGGAAGTTAGTGAATTTAATAATTTAATAATATGTTTATCATCAGACCATATAGTTTACCAATATATCAATATTTTCATTGTGGATAGTCTGGAGGCATAGGGCTTCTTGTTGAGTAGATATGGGTTGAGTAAAATATAGGGATAATTTTCTATTGATTGGTCACATTTATGGATTCCATATAAGGGCAAGAGAAACCAAATCTGAGTCGAGAGTGAACCATTTATGAAGCATGTCGTCACGATACTTGAAGCACCTAATGAGCCTATCAGTTATACACAGATGATTTTTTGAAATTATTTTGTAGATGTTGATCATAGATGTTATCTTGCGCAACCTTCACCTGTACTTCCAGATACACATTTAGAACTACTTCCTTATAATCCAACTGGTGAAAATAATTCATGTATTATAGATATAAATAGTCTTAGTTTAGTAACTAACCTTGGTGTTGCTGACATTTGGAAATTTTGTTTTGATGGTTCGAAAACACTAGGTGGTTCTAGAGCTGCTTGTATTTTAATAGACTTGTAACGAAACAAACATATGAGCTCATGAATCTTAGAATTTGAGTGCACTAACAATGTTGCTGAATATGAAGCACTCATTCTCAATCTGCAGAAATCCATTAACCTAAAAGTGGAAGCGCTTAAAGTAATAGGTGACTCATAAATTGTTGCATGCCAGGTACATAATAAAATTCAATATGTGTCACCTGATCTAAAAACCTACCAATATGAGGCTTGTCATCTCATTCAAATTTCCAATAATTTAAGATTCATTTTGTTCCTTAGATTCATAATGTTATTGTAGATACATTAGCTACTGATATTTCTATGTTGTCAACGTCAAGATGGATTTTCAGTTGACATTATTTATAGGTCATCTGTGTTGGATAACATTACTAATTTCAAGATTTATTTACAATCAACAGGTATTGGACTTCATGGAAAACATTGATGTGTTTAAGAATGAAACCATTGAAGAATATGAGAACGATAAATACTTATAGGAATAATCTCAGGAAAATAGAGGAAACCCCATGCCTAAGGGTGTGGTATCCTTAGAAAAGTTGTATGACCTATAACATCGTTTCAAGGGACTGGTTGATGGTAATACTCATAGCTATACTATTTCATACGAACAATTAGGGGAATTTTGAGGTCTAAAATGGGCCTCCTAAGATTATTATAAAATAATAGTGGAAATAATAAAGTAATATTAGATTACGTCATCAAATTTTAGAAGGAAAAAATAAAAAATTAGTTTTTCAACTCGTATTTTCAACTTATCTCCTTATGGGTTTACTCAAATCTTGAGCATGGACACTCGTTGGATGCATAATTTGATTCCTCATCCAAGGATTACAAATTTTGCATACTTTTGATGGACCCTGCAACACAAAAAAAGAAAAATACATGAAAAACATGATTGCAATCATGTTTTTCATGTATTTATTATTTTTCGTGTAACAGGGTCCGTCGTAAGTATGAAACATGGGTACTCCTCGGATGAGAAATTAAATTTTTCATCAAACGATCACTCCCGCTTGAAATTTGAGTAAAACCATAGGGAGATAAATTGAAAATTCAAGTTGATAAATTTTTTTTATTATTTTATCATTTTACTTTTTTTACCCCAAAAATGGTGCATCATACCCCATAGTTAACATCATCATCTTGAATCACGTTGGTTCTTATAAAGTTTATTTTGGTTGTGCATTTTTCTTAGGAGACCCATTTTAGACCTAGAAATTTCTATAATGAGGTGAATCTTTGTATGAAATAAGATCCTAAATATGGCAATCTCAGTACCAGTTTCACACCGAAAGAACGATAAGATTTCATACATCTCTTTAAGAAGTATCACCATGTGTTTGCATGGTCGCATCATGAACTGAAAACTTATGACATGCGAATAATCCACCATGTTATACCTATCAAAGAAGGGGTAAAGACTTTCCAATAAAAATGAGAAAATTTCATCTGACACTTGTACCCCTCATTCAGAATGAACTAAGAAAATTTCTAGGTTCTTGGGTAATATTCAATGTTCATCATTCTACATGGATCTCTAACTTGGTCCCCGTAAGGAATAATTCAAGAGAGATACACTTCTATGTTTATTTTCACAACTTGAACCAGGCTTCTGACAAGGAAAATTATCCAGTCCCTTCTATGGAAAAAATCCTTCAAATGATATCTAGTTCAGAGATTTTATCATTAATAGATGTTTTTTTGGATATAATCAAGTTCTAGTACAAGAACCCAATAAACAAAAAATTACTTTTAAGATAAAATGGGGTACCTTTTCTTTCAAGCGAATACCTTACGGAATCATTAATTTGGAAGCTACATTCCAACAATTTATGGAAATTTTGTTTCACGATTTAATAGAAAAAAATGTTGTGGTGTACATGGAAGATGTTACAGTATTTTTGAAGAAGAGATTTGATCACTTTTGTCATCTTAGGAATATTTTCAAGTGATGTCAGAAATACCAATTGTCCTTAAATATGAAGAAGATCATCTTCAGAGTGTTTAAGGGAAATCTTTTGGCCGATATCATAAATAAGAGTGAGATTAAAGTGGACCAAAAAATGGTCAATACTATCACTTATATTCCCTTTTGAGTGAACAAAAAATCCATGCAATCCTTCTTGGGAAAAATCAACTTCCTCTATAAGTTCATCTAAAATTATGCTGAGAGAGTTAAACCATTACAATAGATGATTAAGAAGGATGCAGTCTATAAGTGGGAATAAATGGAGAAAGATTCATTTTCCTGTATTGAGCAAGAAATTGTTGAAGCTACAACATTGTATAGTCTGGATTTTGGCAAAGATTTGTTACTATATACTTTTTCCTCTAACACATATCTTACAACTATTCTCACGCAAAAGGATGATCAGGTAAATGATCAACCTATAGAATTTATGAGTGTCGAGTTACAAGGATATGAATGAAACCACCCCACCATTGATAAATAAACTTATGTAGTATACAAGGCGGTAAGGCACTTTAGGCCTTACCCTTTGAGGAGTCATGTGATTATCTTTGTGCCTCATCCTGTGATCAGATCTCTTTCGTACAAAAAGAGTTGGGTGTGAGAAGGGTGAATTGGATGATAAGCTTACAAGTGTACAATATTGAATTCAAGCCATTTCATATGATAAAATTCTATGGTATCTGTTAGCTTGTAGTAGAAGTGGTTAATGCACAAGAAGAGGAAGCTTCTGAATGGGAACAAGAAATCAAAATGTATAACATTTAACAAGCTACCCCCACTAACACATCCACACCTTCGTACATGAATGTGCGATAATGTCTTGAGGATTGTACCTTTCACTCACACTTATCAACAAGATGAAAGAGCTCTATTTGACTTAAATATATATCATACAAGCTTACACATGGTGTTATATTTTATAAGTATCACAATGGTGCCATGCTAAAATTTCCTAGAAGCATTGGATTCATAAGGGATGCTAAAGGATCTTCGTGATAGTCTAGTTGGTGGAAATTATGCGTGTGATACTACTATGCATATAGTTATGCAGGTTGGTTATTATTTTACCACATTGTTCAAGGATACTCATGCATATGCCCGTAAGTTCCTAGTTTTTTCAAATATGTGTTGGTCGCAAAAGACAGACGCTCACCCCATTACAAGGCATTGTCGCTAAAGAACCTTTTCAATAATTTGGATTCGATGTCATTGGTGAAATTTTCATGCATTCGTCAAGGAAACAACGTTGTACCTTGACCTCTATGGACTATTTTACTAGGTGGGTTGAAGAAGTTCCTCTAAAACAAGTGAATGAGCAGGAAGTCATCAACTTCCTCGAGCAAAATATTATCACCAGGTTTGGTGTTCCTACCTCACTTGTTTTTTATAATGCAACATATTTTTCATCATTAAAAATTTATGATTTTACATTAGAGAATGATATTAGTTTAAAGAAATCATCTAACTATTACCCCCAGGTAAACAATTTAGCTGATTCAACTAATAAGAATTTAATCTATATCAACAAGAAAACCATTTACTATGAGAAAAGGAATTGGCACAATGTTTTATGGGTTGACCGTGTCACACCAAAACCTTCTCTAAAGGCCTCCTATTATGTCCTATTCTATGGAAAAGATGCCATACTACCTCTAAACATATACCTCATAGCCCTTCAACTTTCTCAAGAATCTCAGTGTAAACCATGTATTGTGATTAAGAGTAGGATACATACTCTCTTGAAGTTAGAGGAAGAAAGGTGGAAAACAAAAGAGAATTTTTTATCTATCAGAGTTGTATCAAGAAGTGGTTTGAAAATAATTCTATGGGGAATAAGGAGTTCAATGTGGGGGACCTGGTATTGAAGTAGGATAGAGCCCACAAAGAGAAGGGTAAAAACACTAAATTCCAATCCTTGTGGATAAGACCTTATGTTGTTCATGATAAGCTTGGAGACCATATCTATCTTCTTGAATCCGTAAATGGGAAGATGGAGTCACTTCCCATCAATGGAAAAACCCTCAAGCTATATTTTCAATAGAAACCTAGGGTTGTGTCCCTAATCTATGTGCATATTTACTTCCTTGTTCCCAGTTTTTTTTTTCATGTTATGTTGTGTCTTTCCATCATGTTTATTTTTCCTCATGTGAATAAAACCTCCTGTGAAAGTTTTTTCTTCGGTTCCAATGAGTGCAGAAAAAATTTAAGAGGGCTCTTTGACACACAACAACACTTGGTCAATTTTCAATCATTCTTCTTTGTCTTGGTTTAATCTATTTAGGTTAGTGATTTCATGATGGAAAATATGATCCACTCGAATGGAAATATTTGAATATAACCATGATACTTGTATATATTCTAGGAACCTCATTTGTTTACTCAGTATTATAATTATTCAATGTTTTGCATGCTTATCCAATCGATTAGAGAATAAAGAGGAAAAATAATAGAGAGCATATTAATTATACAGGTATACAATAGTACCTGAAGGAAAAACCTCCCTTACTCTCAATAATTTGGGATCCCTCTTCCTCCTTGGTGATATAAATGTTGATGAAATTCTAATGCGCATATTTAAATAAAACAAGCAAAAGGTGAAAGAAGAGAAAGGATTCCTACACGGAGAGATGGAGAAAGTGACTTTGTTGAGGTACTGAAAAGGCTCGATGGAAGTGGAAAAATAATTTTGTTCCTATTGTGACTCTACCAGGGTACTGAACAACCCTATAGGAAGTGAAACAACACTGAAGGTGAATTTAAAACTCCAATCATTCAAATTCGTGACTACTTACTACCATTCTTCTAAATCGAAACAATTGTGGTATGACAAGATTTGTGATTGTGTTTAACATTGGAAGGGTATATAGGGGCCTACATATATAACTAGTTTAATTGGGGACACCAAAGTAATGCACATGATGAATCAATACATCCTGAATGAAAAGACTTTGTGCATAAAGTTATACCATAATAGAGAATATAAATTTCTATCAGTGTGTCACCAAGTGTTATCGCTTCTACAACACCCTCAAAATTTTGGCCTATATCCAAACTTTGGAGCCTAATTTAATAATGTGAGTTATCATTTCTAGTTGTAAAAGAAATTCCATGTTTTTCCTCTAAGTTTCCTAGTCCCTTTTTGAAGACAACCTAAGTGTCTTCTTTTAGTGAGGGAAGTGTTGCACTTTGTTCAAGGGATTTATAACACATTTTTAGGACGAAAATTTGGTACTAATGAGTCATATCTATCATATATATATGAAATAGACTCATTTCGAAATTTTATGCATTGTTTTGTTGATTTCATCACTTGTGTCGAAATGTGTATCTTAAGTGTCGCATTTGGAGGGGAGTGTTGTTTTGTTGTTGTTTCAATGGGTACGTGTTGATTTTTGGTATTGAGTGTTCATAGTTGTGTTTTAAAATTTTTATTAGTGTGTGATCATGTTCAAGTCATGCTACAGTTTCACCTCTACCTCACTGATCCCACACTTAGTCAAATTATAAAGGGTTTCTTTCCCGACCAACCCTAATTCACTTTGCCTCTCTGAACTATGCATTGTGAATTTGCAATCATGAGTTAGAATCCCCTATCTCCTGGAACTACACACATATTCACTTCCTCCAAGGACTGTGAATTGTGTAGTTAGAGTGCTCTCTTATTGCCTCGTTCCCCTCATAATTCCACATACTTGCTTGCCAGTCATCCACCCACTATGCACTACACATTTTCTATTAGCAGCCAGCCTCCTTGTCTCTCTAATCTGCAAAATCCATTGGCCTATTCTCTCTGTTGAAATGTGCATTGTGTAGTCACAATTGGAAATACCACCTTAGTGTGTCAACGTCTTCCTCAATTATGTAATCTTGTATCTCAGTCTTCCAGCCACTATGCATTTTGAAATCATAGTCATTAGACCCTCATCCTCACCTCTTATAATTTTTCATTGTGCAATCCTTGATCCTCCTACTTTGTCCTACACTCTGTCCCGAATCTGATCAGTAAATTGCATGAAGAAGGCTAGACTACGGGATTTTAGAATTGATTTCATCTGATCATGAGCGAATTTCATTTGTAGGTATTGTATCTTGACATGACAGGATGATGTTTAAGTAAGATTCCAAGGATATTATCCAGGAAGGCATTTAAAGATAAGGATGATTATCAAGCAAGAAGATGAAGGGCCACTAGGTTTCGACAAAAGGTGGAAGATCAATATCACATGGAAGACTCCATATCATGAAGCATTTTGTAGGAGGAAGATGAATAACATGCAATTCTTATCAATAATACACCAAGGTTGTAGAGAAAAGAGAAACCTAACAGTGACACATCATCATAAAGTTCCATGTCATTAGTGCTAAGTTATGGCTTGTAAAAATGTCACCCAAAGAGTCTTATAAGTCATCCTTCTGCCACATCATTTGTGTATTTAATGATGTAGTTTTCAATAAAATGAGAAATATAAATTGTGTGTAATTCCAAAGGTCAGTCTTAGAATGTGAAAATTCATGTAGAAGTAAAAGGGTATCATGAGAATTTGAAATGTCATAAGGAAGTTCAAGATTCAAGAGGGGAGCTAAAGAGCCACAAGGGAGGTGGAGAGTCAACTCATTTTTTATATATACACTCTCATAGCCCAAGCAAAGGAATTTTTAGCTTGGGTTCTCAGGCTAGGCATAGGAGAGAAGAATAGGGTTTTGAGAAGAAAGTAGTTACTTAAAGTTCCACTATTGAAACAAGTGTTGTATCATTGTGTTGATGGGAAAAATTGTCCTCATCAACATGTATGGGAGACCACTTGGTCAGGGCCCCAAATAAGACCCTTTTCCATTGATAAAGGTGGTTCTTAATGGTTATGGGTCTAGATACCCACTTTCCTAAGACTACCCTAAGGTTAATTTAAACTAGTCTTACTTATCATATGTCAAGGTAACACAATTTGTTAGTTCTTTATAATACTAAGCTAGGTATGTGTTAGTGCTACACTAATACTATTGTTAAGTTGAGTGTTAATCTATAATATCATATTAGCTATATTATATCTATATTAATACGTTAATATAATTTCTATATTAAATCTAATGAACTATGTTAATATTAACTTTATAGCTATGTGTTTATATATATATATATATATATATATATATATATATATATATATATATATATATATATACATATATACATATATATATATATATATATATATATATATATATATATAACCAAAATTACATTTGTAATTATATATCCTATACAAGCTTATATTAATACTAACTAATATATCTAATTATGAGTTAATACTTTGCTATTATATAATCCTAATATAACATATGATGAAATATTAATTAAATGCTTAATATAATTGATACACTATAATTATTATTATGCTATAATGGTATCTATTACTACACCATAATAATAATATTATAACATAATAACACTATATATATTACTACTAGCCTAGATTCATCTTAACTTCGGACTTATCAAGCGTTGAGAGGGATCAAATCTCTCGAGGTGAAACCCTCTTTTTTTAATGCAAAACTTGAGAAAAGGTTTGCACCTTGAGAGATTTGATCCCTCTCTGCGCTTGATAGATCCGGAGTTAAGATGGATCTAGGCCGGTTCCAGTGGTGTGCTGCCAAGGAAAATATATCAAAAATATGATTAATTTTATCAATAATATGTAAATATATCAAATATTAATATAATCATTTAAATATGCTAAATATTTCTAAGATTAACTTGGTCATTTTAATTTTAAATTTTCTTAGTTACCTCACTTTGATGAGATGATAAATATTGTTAATAACTTTAATGATGGAATAAATTTTTTGAATGCAACGTGACAATAATAATGTTGAAAGATAGAAAATGTGAATAATAAGAATGTACTCATGTTACAAATAGTCTTCATTGTGATCAATCTCAAACTATTCTCTTCTACTATTCTTATTGTCACCCTTGTTAGTTTTGTCATCTTTTCATATCAATTATATGAAAAAGAAAATTTAAATCGTAAATAATTTAAATCTTTAGCTCAAGCTGTTGTAGTAAACATGATACCTTGTCTCTCTGGCTCTCCAATATTAATATGTTCAATTACTATAACACAAAAATCAATGTGCATTGTCAATACCATTTTTCACTTACACTAAAATCAATGCATATTGTTAATCCAATCATTTTAAAATTAATGTACCATCATATATCGAGTTACATCAAATCAGAAATCAACATATACATTGAAATCAATGCATTTAATGCAAGCAATCAAATAAGATTAGAAAATAACTTTTACACTGAAATCAATGCATCTAGTGCAAGCAATCAAATATAATTATAAATCAACACATCCGGTGCAAGCAATCAAAAGTTATTAATCGAAAGTTATTAAATTTAATAATATTAATATCATAATATATTAATATGAGTATTAGATTTAATAATAATAATCTTTTAATATTATATTAGGGTTAATAATATTTTTTTTTGCATGGTATTAATAATAATTTAGCCTATGGTATTTGGACCATATGCTTCACCTAAATGAAACCTATTTTTTGAGTGTTCGTAAATATAAAGCACATTATGGAGTAAATATGAAAAGAGGTTTTATTTACTTACCATACATATGGTTTATTTATATTTTTATTTATTTACCATATCTCTTTTATTTACTATGTTATTTGGCCCATAGGCTTGTTATTTAATTATATTTATATTTATAATCATATTTGATATATTTTTATTTATTTACCTTACCTCTTTATACCTGTGTTATATTTATTTATTTACCGTGCCTATTTATACCTATTTTATATTTATTTATTTATCATACCTCTGTATGCCTTTTTTGTATTTATTTATTTACCATACTTCTTTTATAAATATGATATTTGGCCATGGTATTTAGCCCATGGTATCAATATTAATTTGTCCCATGGTATTTGTCCCATAGGCTTCATCTAAATAAAACCTAGCTTTTTGAGTGTTTTTAAATATAAAAAGGTTTATGGAGTAAATATAAAAATAGGTTTTTATTTATTTATCATACATCTAGTTTATATATATTTTTATTTATTTACCATAGCTTTGGAGTAATTATAAAAATAGGTTTTATTTATTTACCATACCTCCGGTTTATTTAGATTTTTATTTATTTAAATTTTGAAATATTGCAATTTTGATGGGGAATATTTATATCTTTAAAGATTTTAATTTATCCATACAACATGGGTTTTCTTTTTAAGGATTCATTTTACAAATATTTAATTAAAGGAAATATTAAAATATTTTGGATTTTGATTGTTTGTGTTGAATTAACTCTTTTCCTTTGACTTAGGAAATGGAATTGACTTTAGTAAAGAGTAAAGATGTTTAAAATTTTATTTTATTTGGAAATTCAATGTGGTAATTTTTTTTTGTTAAAGGTAAATTTACGATCCATTCAAATTCACGTATATAATAAAGAAATTATTAAATGGGTGAGATAATTTACTATCCATTCAAATTATATAAATAGTACATAGTTGTATTTTAATAATTAATCGCAACCCATTAATAAGTTAAAAAAGTTATATATAATCCAAATATTCAAGTTATATAAAATTAAATATTAGGTTAATGATTTGATCGACATTAAAATAAAATTTATTATTTTTTGACGACTGACATACTTGACATCAGGGTCATACTGGGCTGCAAATTTGATCCCTCTCGGTGCTTGATAGATCCGGAGTTAAGATGGATCTAGGCTGGTTCCAGTGGTGTGCTGCCAAGGAAAATCTATCGAAGATATGATTAATTTTATCAATAATATGTAAATATATCAAATATTAATATAATCATTTAAATATGCTAAATATTTCTGAGATTAACTTGGTCATTTTAATTTTAAATTTTCTTAGTTTCCTTAGTTTGATGAGATGATAAATATTGTTAATAACTTTAATGATGAAAAATGATGAAATAATTTTTTTAAATGAAAAGTGACAATAATAATGCTGAAAAATAGAAAATGTGAATAATAAGAATGTATTCATGTTACAAATAGTCTTCATTGTGATCAATCTCAAACTATTCTCTTCTACTATTCTTATTGTCACCCTTGTTAGTTTTGTCATCTTTTCATATCAATTATATGAAAAAGAAAATTTAAATCATAAATAATTTAAATATTTAGCTCGAGTTGTTGTAGTAAACATGATACCTTGTCTCTCTCACTCTCCAATATTAATAGGTTAAATTACTATAACAAAAAAATCAATGTGCATTGTCAATACCGTTTTGCACTTACACTAAAATCAATTCATATTGTTAATCCAATCACTTTAAAATTAATGTACCATCATATATCCAATTACATCAAATCATAAATCAACATCTACATTGAAATCAATGCATTTAATGAAAGCAATCAAATAAGATTAGAAAATAACGTCTACACTAGAATCAATGCATTTAATGCAAATAATCAAATAGGATTAGGAATCATCTACATTGAAATCAATGCATTTAATGCAAGCAATCAAATAATATTAGAAAATGACTTCTACACTGAAATCAATGCATTTAGTGCAAACAATCAAATAGGATTAGGAATCATCTACATTGAAATCAATGCATCTAGTGCAAGCAATCAAATATAATTATAAATCAACACATCCAATGCAAGCAATCAAAAGTTATTAATCGTAAGTTATTAAATTTAATAATATTAATATTATAATATATTAATATGAGTATTAGATTTAATAATAATAATAATAATAATAATAATCTTTTAATATTATATTAGGGTTAATAATATGTTTTTTTGCATGGTATTAATAATAATTTAGCCTATGGTATTTGGACCATAGGCTTCATCTAAATGAAAACTATTTTTTGAGTGTTTGTAAATATAAAGCACATTATAGAGTAAATATGAAAAGAGGTTTTATTTACTTACCATACGTCTGGTTTATTTATATTTTTATTTATTTACCATATCTCTTTTATTTACTATGTTATTTTGCCCATAGGCTTGTTATATAATTATATTTATATTTATAATCATATTTGATATATTTTTATTTATTTACCTTACCTCTTTATACCTGTTTTATATTTATTTATTTACCATACTTATTTTATAAATATGGTATTTGACCCATGGTATTTAGTCCATGGTATCAATATTAATTTGTCCCATGGTATTCGTCCCATAGGCTTCATATAAATAAAACCTCTCTTTTTTATTTTTTTAAAATATAAAAAGGTTTTGTGTAAGAAATATTTTCGGTGAAAATCACATGTAAGAAAATTTTTTCCGACCCCTTTCAAACCAACTAGTGTGGTTCATCATCAATACAAGATGAGAAATTTGATCAAGAAACCTAATTAAATAGACAAGGAAAGCTCCCACTAGCCGTTGTAAAATAACAGCTAGTTTGACTAAAATAATAAATTAAATTAAATTTCATCATATTATATTATATTTCACTTTAATTTTATTATATTTTAATTTTAATTTTAATATAAATATAGTTGAATATTAAAGTTTTAATTTATATCTAATTTAATATTAATGTTTTCTAATAAATTTTATATTAAAATAATTTTATATTTTTATTATTTTAATACTTTTAATTATAAGTAAAAATAATAATAATAATAATAATAATAAAATAAAAATAAATAAATAGGTACTATAATAATAATGATATAACTAAATAACTAAATAAAAGCAATAATAATAATGAATATAAAAATAAATAAACAAACACATTTTTATTTAATTTACTTAATAGCTAATTTCAATCATAATATAATAAGGAAGATACTTAAAAAAAAAAAAAATCATAATGATAAAAGTCCTAAAAATCATAAAAATAAACGAAAAGGAACAGATAAGGAGAAAGAAAACAGGAGCGAAAGGGGAGGAAACGACAAGAGGGATCACATAAGAGGAGGAAAAAAGGAAACTAAGAGTGAAGGGCGGGAATCTAGCATCTACTGACACTCCACCCATCATTCCTGTTAAGGTTGATTGACCTCTTTTCAATTTCTAAGGCTTCCCTCAACTTGCGGTGGTGGAAATGGTCAATTCTTGCAATAACCTTAGCATTTTCAAAATAGATGTGATGTTTTGTCCTTTCAGCATGCTCTGCTAAGGGAGAGGACCGAGATCTACTATGTCTGAGGTCAGTGATATGTTCCTGAATTCTTTGATTAATTGATTGACCAGTTTCACCAATGTATGGTGTCCCACAAGAACATGGAATCAAGTAAACACCCTAACTATCCTTAGGGCAAATCGGGTCCTTAACCAATCTAAGCGAAATCTGAATGGTGCATAGGGGCTTGAAGGTTGAGGAAACATTATTTTTCTTCAAGATCCTAGCAATTTTATCGGTAGTACCTTGGATAAATGGAAGGTGAACTCCAGATAACCGATCACAAGGATCTTTCTTAACCTTAGGACCTTTTTCAGCTTTTTGAAAAGCTCTAACACAATGACCCTGCTATAATCGTTCTTTCTGAAAATATTCAAGAGATGAGATTTTCCACCTTCAAAGTGGTGCTCATTCGAGATTCTAAAGGCTCTGGTGACAAGGGTGCTGAGAACCCCAAGATTTTGAGCCGGGAAATAATGAGAATTAGCATGCAAATACTACTCAATATGCGTCTTCTTTCTAAATACTTGATGAGAGAAGGAACCATCATCATTCCTCGAAAGAAGGACATCGAGGAAGGGCAGACTACCATCCACTTCGAATTCCATGGTGAACTTAATGAAGTCAGATTGATCATTAAGATGATGGAAGAAAAGGTCTAGTTTCTCTTTTCCATGGGGCCAAACCACACAGGTGTCATCAACAAACCTTTTCCAACCTTTTCCAAAGCCTAGGTTGAAAAAATGGATGAGGAAAGGGCCTTAGATTCGAAGTCTTCCACGAAAATATTAGCCACTACAGGGGAGTATATATTTTTATTTATTTACCATAGCTCTGGAGTAAGTATAAAAATAGGTTTTATTTATTTACCATACCTCCGGTTTATTTAGATTTTTATTTATTTAATTTTTGAAATATTGCAATTTTGATGGGGAAATATTTATATCTTTAAAGATTTTAACTTATCCATATAACATGGGTTTTCTTTTTAAGGATTCATGTTTTAAAATACTTTGGATTTTGATAGTTTGTGTTGAATTAACTCTTTTCCTTTGATTTAGAAAATGGCATTGACTTTAGTAAAGAGTAAAGATGTTTAAAATTTTATTTTATTTGGAAATTCAATGTGGTAATTTTTTTTTGTTAAAGCTCCATTCAAATTCACGTATATAATAAATGAATTATTAAATGGGTGAGATAATTTACTATCCATTCAAATTATATAAATAATACATAGTTGTATTTTAATAATTAATCCCAACCCATTAATAAGTTAAAAAAGTTATATATAATCTAAATATTCAAGTTATATAAAATTAAAGATTAGGTTAATGCTTTGGCCGATATTAAAAAAAATAAAATTTAGTATTGTTTGAGGACATGACATAAGGGTCATATTGGGCTGTAGATTGCACCTCTCGGTGCAATAATATGTTATCTACTTTATTACTATAATGAAAAATGGTTATTTCTAAGGTAAATTTAATATTACACTAAAGTTATTATTCTTATTCTTATCTACTATCTAATCTAATTAATTCAAGCTTCTAGATTAATAATAAAATTAATCTCTAATGCAATTAAGTTAGCTCTACAAAAATAAAAAAAATGGTAGATCCTAACTAAATTGTTAAGGTTAATTCATTAGTTAAATATTAGAAAGAAAATAAAATATAAAACTTTATAAAGCTCTACATTAATTAATCTGAAATTCAAAAATAAAAAAAATGGTAGATCCTAACTAAATTGTTAAGGTTAATTCATTAGTTAAATATTAGAAAGAAAATAAAATATAAAACTTTATAAAGCTCTACATTAATTAATCTGAAATTTAAAACGATCAAATTGTTATACAAAATATACAATAAATTACAACTCTTTTATATAAAAATTTTAATTATCAATACCTAAATTGATATAAAGACTTGATCAAACCACACTAAATGAGTTTCTCTCTTCAAGAGAAGACGTGATGCAAAGCTAAAATGTAGATGCAAAATTATACTAAGATGTAATGAAAGAAAATCCAATGCTATCTCGAATTTGAAAAGATGTCCTTCTCCCAATCCAAGAGCAAATTAACTAAATGGGGAAATGATTATTTTTAATTATTCAACTAAGAATTAAAATTAGATTGCAATATAAAATATAGTTTACAATTTGCAATTTATTAAAATGCCCTATGCACATAAAATTTACTTCAATAAATAGTTATTAAAGTAAATTAAAAACGCATATCTAAATCCAATTTAAAGGGCTGAATCCATACATGAGTTTCATTAATTAAAAGAAACCGTTCATTTTAATTAATGAAAGTAAATACAAAGAAAGTTTGTAAATGAACACTAAAAGTTAAAAGTTAATGTCTAGTACATCTCCATTTTGATGGATTCAAGTTAACGGTGATTTCCTTCTTTCCTATCAAGATAGCTTTAACATAATTTCAACAACATGCAACAAAAGTGCATAATATCATAAAAACAATACACTACTTAGAAAGAAATCAAAATCATTAAAAAAAACTTTGGCAACAACACATAATTCATATCCAAGACAATAATAAACTTAAATGAAAATGAAAATTTATTACAGTAAGAAAGCTTCATTACAAACATGTAGTCTTCTGAGCAACATCTGATTCTTTAAAGAAACTGTTTACAAAAGTAGGCGACAACTTTCCTCTCAGAGCGAAAATGCACTTTGTATCTCCAGCATCAATGTGTACATTACAATAGTGCACATATTTCAAGAAGCATAATTGCATAAATCCCTTGTTTGCGGATCACGAACACCCTTCTTTAGAAGCTATGTTCTACTTAAATAATTTACAGGGCATCACCCTGCCTCCTATGTTCTCGAATCTTTCCAATTAACACAATTGTTATTTCAAAATTTTAGGAATAAACACTTAAAAATGGTGAATTGGTTTCCATTTCGAGGATGAGAATGTTGAATTGGCGTTCACATTATCGATGGAGAGCTTTGGCTATGCGCCAAGGATTCTCATCCTCAAGACTATGTGTGTTCGATTGAACTATTATTCGAACCCACAGGATGTGCAGAGATCTGTGGATGGCGTGAGGCTGATAGCCACAATCCTTAAGACTGCGTCTCTGGAGAACCTTACATATCCAGAAGCTAGGCTCCAGGTCGCCTCAATTTCACTTCGTTGCAGGGCAGCCATTTCCTAAAAACATGGAAGACGATGCTTCGGTGGTCCAGTTCGTTAATTGTTGAACACAATGTGGCATTTTCATGGAGGATTTGATGTTGTGTGTGTGGTTAACAAGAAACATCAGGTGATTGGGGTCGATAGTCTTAGTATTGTGATGTTAGACCATGATTTTAGGGCAACCTGAAGTCAGTAGAGGTTTTAGGGCAACCAGAAGGTTATTCATTCTATGATTTTTTTTATTCTCGACAGTATATACCAATGTCGGTTTCAAGCTTGTGAGCGATGTAACTTTGCCTAATTATTTTCCTGTTTCTTCATCACTTCTCCCTGTCATAAAATGTTAGTAGATGGATAGATGGTTCCCTAACAGGTTTTCCATTTTATTTGAAAGGGTTAACTTCTCTGCGCTCCAAACTTCAATGGATCATAGTTGCTACAACCACCACGGGGACTGGCGTATTTCGAAATTTGTATGCATGAAAACTGAAAACTTGGATGTTAATTTTATAAATGAAAACTTATTACAATATGAAAACTTCATTACAAAAATGCAGTCTATTGAGAAACCTCTAATTCTTTGTATCTCCACAATCAAACTCTTTGTGTACATTACAATAGTGCACATATTTCAAGAGACATAATTGCATAAATCCCGTGTTTTTGGATCATGAACACCCTTCTTTAGAAACCGTGTTCTACTTAAAAAATTTACAGGGCATCGCCCTGCCTCCTCTGTTCTTGAATATTTCCAATTAACACAATGTTATTTGAAAATTTTAGGAATATACACTTAAAAATGGTGAATTGGCTTCCATTTCGATGTTCATTAGTGCATTTTGTGTTTACGCTATTTTCAGTGGAGGCCGAAGTAAGTACCATAATTGAAAGTATGATATTCTTTGTGGTTGTCGAATTTTCTGTTTTCTAAATCATGGATACTGAATCTTGGACTGCACAAAAAATTTGTAATTAAATATGGAATTATGGGATATAGGAGGATCAAAGTGGAGTTCCTTCAGGGCTCCTTAGGCGTCGAAGTTCTTGCAATTGAAAACGTGCCAGGAAAATCCCGCCAGCAAAAATAATCAAAATTAATTTCAAAATCAAAATCAAACCTATAGTTATGGTTATTTCGCCGATAAGCGTATATATTTCAACTTGTGGTGGATGAAGGATTGGCAAATTACATATATGTGTGTGTAATCAATGAAACAGATTGAATGTCCTGGGAATATCCTACGAATATCCTTTGTCTGTGTGTGCAATGGAAGAATGTAATGTCACATAAGGTAGTCAGAAGGTTTACTCTTTTACGTTACAATCTGTACGAAATTATTTTTTAATTAGTTTATGTAACTAAATTGCTTGGATTCTCCGATCATAAAGTCATGGTTCTTCAATATGTAGCGCTAGAGGAGGGATTTATTTTCAATGAGAACGTTGAATTGGCATTCACATTATCGATGGAAAGCTTTGACTATGCACCAAGGATTCTCATCCTCACGATAATATGTTTGTTCAATTGAACTATTATTCGCACCCACATGACGTTCAAAGATCCGTGGATGGAGTGAGGCTGATAGCCGAAGTCCTTGAGACTGCGTCTCTCGACAACCTTGCATATCCAGCAGCTAATGGCTCTAGGTTGCCTTAGTTTCACTTCATTGTGAAGCCATTTCCAAACAACACGGAAAACGATGCTACCGTGGTTCAGATCGTGCAACGTTGAACACAATGTGGCATGTTCATGGAAGATTTGAGGTTGGGTATGGGTTAACAAGCAATATATTACAAGGGAAAAAAAATTTAGCGGATGTTTTTGAGGAATCTTTTATAAAAATAATCTAGATATCCGTTTGCAGTGGAGGTCTCTAGAGGAGGTTGGCAGGTGGAGGCTTTTGCAGATGTTTTTTGTCTGATGCATTTCTCAGCACAAACCGCACCCGTGTGTTTTACTCACAACGAACCGGTGCGTTTTAAAAATTGGCACATCGAGACACCGTGCTCTTCCTACAAACTCGCCTGGCACATCTAAGTACTATAGCGCACCGGTGTTCTACGCATAAACAGACCCAGTGCGTCTGAGTAATCCAACGCACCGTAATGACGGGCGATGCACCATCGATAATACCGCTTGGTGCGTCTCAAAAACCCGCGCTCTGAAACAGGGTTACATAAAAAAAATTGTTGGACGTAAAAATGTCATTTTTAATTCTTCAGTGCTCCTGACCTCTCAAGCACCAGTGTGAATTTGTCTTGTGTGAGGCGCCCTGCCATTTTTTCTCTCATTGCATGCACTGCTGTCATCCATTGCCCACTTTGTGGAGTTCGAATTTTCGAAAATGGTGGGCAAATTTGGTTTCTCCAATTCCTCAGCGAATATGCCTCCTCGACGTGTAAATGTACATGTATTTTACTTTTTTCTCAATAATTAAACGTTTTAGCAGATTAGATTTCTAAAAAACCTTAAAATTAATTGTTAAAAAAAAAAAAAAAACCGTGCAGTGTGCTCGAGTCGTTCGGCTCGCACCGTTTGAGGTGTTGCCTGTAAATTTACAAGTTGCATCACGGATGATGTTATCAGAAACCACACCAAGTACCTAAAAAATGCACACCGTGATTAATTTTAAAAATAAAATGTTAGTGTGGTTGTTTAAACAACCACACTGTTGACTATGTACTAGTGTTGGGAGGGCAGTGCATTGACCAAACTATCCCGGATAGTTTGGTTAGCGCACCGCTCGCCTCAATGCATTACATAGTCAATAGTGCGGTCATTTAAATGATCGCATCGTTGCCCATGTAATGTTGTTGGGCGGTGCGTTGACGAAAAGATCGGCCCCGGGGCCGATCTTCTGGTCAGCGCACCACCCTTATGGTCAGTGCACTGCCTACGCAACAACAGTACAAGGTCAATGGCACGGTTGTTTACAGGTTTGCACCGTTGACCATGTATAATGTTGGGTGGTGTGTTGACCTAAATATCTGCCACGGGGCCGATCTTTTGGTCAGCGCACCGCCCACCCGATAGTAGCATAAGGTCAACGGTGTGGTCATTTACAGGACCGCACCGTTGACCATGTATAATGTTGGGCGGTGCGTTGACGTAACTATCTACCCCAGGGTAGAGAGATTCGTCAATGCACCACTGAAAAAGAACTTTTTATGTTATGCGCGAATAATTTTCATGTGCACTAGAAGTGGTGCGCGATAAAAGTGTGTGCACTAGTACTGGTGCGTAACTATTTTTTTGGGTGCACCAATTCTTTTTTTTTTTTAATGACATGTTTTTAAATATATGTCTCATTTAATAAAAAAATGTATTTAATATGTAAATCATTCAGGGACATGAATGAAGAGAACAAAAGGAACAACAGGAACATATGGAGGACCAGTATAACGTGATTCACCTATGGGAGGCACGAGAGAGGGAGAGACTTATGTACCCTTGCCCTATTATGGTAGCCACCTAGTTGCTCCTAAGGGAGGTAGCATCTCTGAAGGGCCATAGTGGGTTATTGGAATAGCTCAACTTCAGGTGGGACACAGGGGCATCACTCAATTAACCTATGGCATAGCACATGCGTTTGTGGCATACTAAACAATACCCTTAGTTTGACTACATATTGGAAAATACCTCTAAAAATCACTTTATTTAACCCCCTACCAATACTAACCCATTGCATTTTCTCAATTTAAAAACCCCCTACTTTCAGTAGATATTGTAGGTATCCATTTTTTCATTGACATTTTTTGTACCCCTTTATATTTATATCCTTAACATAATGACATGATGCCTCTCTTATCACCCCACATGCATTCTACAATCCACCTTTCTTCTTGTGATATACATAGGAGATGCATATTATTACTCCCAAAATGTGATTACTCAATCCACACTCAAGCACATCTCACTATGATTTGTGGCATTTAATGGTCTAAGGCATACAAAGATCAACCATGTTTGAGGAAGATTGATTATGTGCATGTTTATAAAATGACATAGAAATTGATCTATATGATGATGAAAAATCAATTGGTCAATCTTTATGAATATGTTTGCACCAAATAAGGTGAACAATCACAAGTCTAGACCCTCTTCCCTTTGAAATCTTCTTGTTCAAAAATCCAACTACAACCTCATGTACTCAAACTAGTGTTTTATTAAGGTGGAACAACAAAAGTTATAGTTTCAGAGAGCCGCCCTCCTTTAGTGTAGTCGACTATATACAAAAAAATGTGTATTACAGATGTAGACGATTAAATTCTCGTTATATTTATGATTAACTACCATTATATTTACCAACAATATTGAAGTCGGTCCCACCAAATTAACTGAATTTATTTTTTCACACAGTCGAGACACAAATTGAAAATGGACGCACCAGTTATATGGACATATAAATACTTTTTTCTCAATCGTGGCACCAAACTCTTATCATATGGGTGAATATGTATATTAAGTGCGACCTAGATTTGGTACAGGGCTAAGGGGTGGGCATCAAAATGTACATTTTTAGTAGTTGTTTTCATTTTTTTTTTTTGAATTGGGACCAAATCATTGGGACAGTATCCCAACTTATTAGAGCTAATCAAATCGTACATGGGTCTACTTAGCGGATCTTGATGGCCATTCTTCCACCTCTGGTTACTTGTTTACTCTTGGTTTTGGACCAGTGTCTCGGTGTTATAAGAATTCCATGCCATGTTTGTATAAACAAGAACACATCTCAATCTACCTTTGGTTGTAATTACCATTAGTATGTACACAATATTTGACCATGGATTTAATTTTGTGGGAGTGTGAAGCTTCGCACAATGAGCCACTTAGATCATTATCCTACATACTAGTTATAAAAACAACAAATGATAAGGATATCTTAGCCAAGTGGAGTTCGAACTCATGCCCCAACCCTGCTACTTTGTCTTCTCAACATAGGAATACAACATAAAGAAGATTATGTGGGATCCCTCTAGAGGTTCAAGGATCAATCCTGAGTGGCTCCTCTAAAAAGTCGTGAGAAAACTTGGGGCTGAGCTCATGAAAATAATGACAATGTGCTGGGAACAAGTATCCATGATAACAACACCAAAATTATAGTGATAATTCTGTAAAAGAAATCTGAATCCTATGGTGGTTTGAATGAATATTATAAGAACAAATGAAGAATCGATTTGGAAATTGAAGCATTCGAATAAAAAGGAGACCTCCGAATCTGTAACTAATCTGACCATGGAAAGACATCTCCTTGTAAGCATCACTGATATAACAAACAACAACACTTTTCCCTACAAATTATTTTAAAAATTTCTGAGTTGTTAAGTCAATGTTATGAAATAAAAGAATAACAACACTTTTATGTAAAAAGTATTCTTAAAATTTCTGATTTGTTAAGTCAATGTTATGAAATGGAAGAATCTAAGTTCTTTGACAGCTTGTGCAATTACCTAAAGACCGTTACACTCATAAATTTTATGGAAGAAACCAAAAATATCTTTGTAACTAAAGGCCAAGATTGGAAGAAGGATGAAGTATCAAGTTTTTGATGACAGTGTGGGTGTAGGGGTTATGGAGAGCTGCTCAAACTTGGTTACAATGTTTTCTAACTCTAGAGGAATCTGTTCCAGATCTCCTTTTCCACTTTCATTTATCACAAGTTATGAAATTTGTTTGATAAAACTTTATAAAATGCACATTCGGAAGAAAATCCCCTTTTCTCTTTGTAAATGTTATAACCCACCTTTATAACATTCGGGAGCATAATAATTCACTTAACCCAAAGTTTGAACCCTTCAGAAATATAATAATTGACTTTTAAACGATGCATTAGGGGAATTTTGAGGTCTAAAATGGGCCTCTTAAGGAAATAATAAAATAATAGCTAAACCAATAAAATAATATTTATGAATTTTCAATTCACTTTTTACACTACAATCCATGTAACCGTAGTTAAATTCAATTCAAAAGTTGTACCAAAATAGAATTAATAATTTTTTATTATTGATGTGACTATAAATAAGAATGGGTTTTTCAAGAAAAAGTCATTATCATTGAAAAACTAATGCATTTGTCCTATGTACTTAAATAACTTAAAATAAAATATAAATATAAATTTATAAATTCGTAAATATATTATATGCTATTAAGTAAAATTCATTTAATTTGAATTGTATAATAACATGTAATTGATATACTATATAAAAATAATATAATATAATAAATGTATATGGATATGCATTGTTTCTTTCAAGAAATATAAAATGAAAATAATATATTTTTATTCAAAAAATGTGAAATGACATTTATTATGAGTACTTTACTTTGACTTTAAAAGTACTTAGAGCACTACCATGGTTAACCATGAATTTTTATCCACCATTGAGAATGTGACAAGTAAGTACCTTTAACTCAAGCATTGCCACCTCAACCATTAGGGATGATGTCATCCCCTAAAATATGATTGGTTCTCATAAAGTGAATTTTGATTGTACATTTTCCTTAAGAGGCCTATTTTAGATCTCAAAATTCCCCTAATGAAACCCTTTCGGAATAGTATTTAGACTTTCGGAATATAATAGTGCACTTTAAACATTCTTTAAAGGCCTTCGAAACAACATTCAAAATCTTCACAACTTTATAACATTAAAACCATCGGAATGAACGTTTAAACCCTTTTTGCAATGTGATATAATTACGTTTTAAACAATGTTTAAAACCCTCTCGACCCCATATATACAGAATTCAAATGGTTAATAAAAATCTGTTGCAATAAACATTAGGTCCATACCTTGTTAAACTCCTACGCAGCTTCCAACGCAATTACCGTCGGATCTCCACCAATCCTGGTCGGACGACATTCACATTCATTCGCACCCTCGGCTTTATCAATCAAATCCTATGCGAAACCATCGGTATTGCTGGTGTGACGTGTCAAATCCTTATTTGATTGCGTTGAAAATGAAGAAACTTGCCACCGTCCCAAAAGCTGTGCGAACACAGTATAAATGGTTTCTCCAAAACCACTTCCTTCAAAACTTGTGTTTTAACCGCGTTTAACAAAGGATTTCCTGTTGTTCCTTGTTTAACTTCAATTCTCACGTAAGCCTCAATGGATTTCTGTTGTTCCTTGTTTAACTTCAATTCTCATGTAAACCTCAATGGATTTCTGTTGTTCCTTGTTTAACTTCAACAGATCTTCTGCTGTTCCTTTCCAACTGCGAACTCCACGAGGATGGAACAGTTATTACTGCAACCTCAACCAGAGAACCAGAGTTCTGGATTTTCTCCAAACCTTTATACACAGAGGTTAATTCATTCAATTTATACACAGAGAATATGAATTTAAATGGGTTTTCAAAGAACTAAACTCCTCTTTCACACAAAGACTAACCCCTCTTAATGGATACACAAAATACATATATATCAATGAATTTTCGAAGGTGAAACCCTCCGGGGATTTACAAGTATAACACAGATAAACAAACCCTGCAGTTTTATTAAATCAGAGGC
The DNA here is from genome assembly GCA_034641835.2 of Pinus albicaulis. Lineage (NCBI taxonomy): Eukaryota > Viridiplantae > Streptophyta > Pinopsida > Pinales > Pinaceae > Pinus > Pinus albicaulis. The sequence continues at coordinate 1,362,550,056 of CM076584.1, forward strand.
CAAAGACTCATCTCCTTTCCAAAAACAGACTCCGTGAGACCATTTCTCAAAACAAAACAAAAATATGTTACAACATCATAAGGGGTCAAACTGCCAAAGACTGAATTGTAAGCTTTTTGGAAAGGAGGTGAATGGATGGATACGCCATTTAAAATACCACCTTTGCAGAAATCCCACGATAACCAATCAACACCAGAACTAGAACAAAGAGCTTATTTGAATAGTAAGGAAGACAGAGGATATGTGGCTTGAATCTGCAATTGGAGGAATAGAAATAACTGCAAGAACCACGTGCATATTGGGGATGGCCAGAAGGGAGAAGGACTCCAAAGGTTCACCTTCTATAAGAAAATTGCCTTTCTTCATTCCCATAACTAAGCCGGGGAATAGCCATCCATCAAATCAATTGATGAAACACATGAAGAAACTAATAGGGTTGTGGGAAATGGTTTCCTATGCAATGAACTACTTATCATTGCTCAGTTTCTCTACCATGCAATGATTCATTTTTCTGATATTATTGGCACAAGATATAAGTTCCCTACTTATGACAGGTTCAGGTAAGCAATTCTTCAAAAGGAAAAGAGCAATAACAACATCGGATTGGAAGACCTTAAAAAGTAAAGAGAAACAAAAGGTGCACAATAATGTCTTGCGGTTTTAAGGATAGGAAGAGTAAGACCCTCCTAACTTTTTCAGTTTATTGTCCCAAAGGAACAATGTTTATTAAATCTAGTTACGCAATTGCATAAATAAAATATGGGGCATTGTTATATGAATTTTTTAATGCATTTATCCAAAAGATACATGTGCAACATGTTGTACAAGTCATAATAGATAATGCTTCTAGTTCTAATTATGTGTACACTGACAAGATGTTAATGGAGAAACACCCCACATTCATTTGGACATCTGGTGCTGCCCATTATATCGACGTAATTGTTGAGGACATGGGAAAAATTTACTTTATCAAGGCTGATTAATCGGTGAGGAACATCACATAATTATTATATAACCATGCATATGATCTTATCCTAATGAGAAAAATGAAAAGAAAAAGGAATTGGTGCATCCTACCTTCACATATTATGCCACCACCATCATTTCTCTTCAACATATCCTCAGTTGTATATTGGAGATGAGAAGGATTTTTAGTTCAGATGAGTAGTATGATATTATATCTAGCAATAAATAGAAAGGACAAGTTATTACTAAAGTATTGTACTCTAGGGAAAAAGTAGAGGTTTGAAAAGTTAGAGAACGTTTGGTAAAGATTTTTTACCTAGTCGATGGTGATTAATACACAATAGGCTACCTATATGAGGCAATGGTTAGTGAAAAAGAAGCTACCCATTCTTCATATGAGGTCTAGGGTAAGTTGGAGCATGAAAACATATAACAATCTGGGATTTAATTGATCAACAATGCATCTAAACCATCATCCCATTGATCAGCCGAGTTGTACCTCAGCCGAGACCATGATTTTAGTTTCTATGGATACACTACGAAAGAACTTCTTCCACCTTCGGAGAATAATGCCTAATCTAGTTGACCATTCAACCATAACAAGAAACATGGAGATGTATATATTGGGCACTAATTTATTTGTCTTTGAAATGGGAGTATAGGGAAGAAAAACTAATTTCTTTTCTTTCTTTCATATTTGCTACTAGGAAAAAATGTAATATAATTCATTTCTTATTTTCTTACTTTCTGTAGATATGTGGTTGGAAAATTATGCTGGAAAAGCACCAAATTTATAGATATTTTCCATATCAGTGCCTAGCTAGACTTGTTCTTCAAGTCGCACTCACAAATTGGAGTGTGTTTCAAAAAATACACAAAGGTGCAACATCTTAAAATATGTGTCTTAATAATATAGTATACATCTAATACAATCATTGATTATGGCTGAAGAAAATTGAGAAAACGCTTGATATGGACACCATTTCATTATACAAAATATTGACATAGGGTACAAATGGTTGGTGACGGCATAGTCATGTTATGGAGAAGTCATCTAAATTGTTAGATAAAGATGATCAGGATCAGGTGATAGGTTGCATAGGAAAATGTCCTACAACAAATAGAAAAGGAGAGTGAGGAAATTCAAGTGCTAGCCTCTGTACCTATACAGACTGAGATACCAATTAGTAAGCATTCAACTGTTATTGCAAGACCTCCCTCTACTAGAGGATGACATGTTACCTTTGCCCATAAAAAATGGATTTGAGACGTAATTCTCCTCCACCCATCAACCAAAGATGGACTCCAGATATGAAAATCCCCAAACCTCACTTATTTTAATGATTTCGGGGATTATTTTAGGGATTTTGGGAATCCAAAGTGGCTAATTTTGAGCGTTCAACAAGGAAACTAGCCTAAGGCAGCCATAGGACTCTGTCCTTTAACTATGAGGGACTCCAAAGATGGAGATCTCCTCTCTTATTCAATTCAAATAGGCATGCAAATCACCTCTTATTTGTAAGTAAAACGGAAATGTGAGAAATAAACATAAATTTTCCTTTGTATACAGACTCCAAAGACGAGATAAGGGAGAATAACAAGATATTTTTCTAAGACAGTCACTTATGGGATAATCAAGTTTCTCTGTAACAGCTCTTCAGTAAAAGAATTATACCTTCATTCCATCCTTGAATATTCTAGTTGGGGCACCAAAAAGAAGAAGAAGGGCTTTTTTGACATCATCGTGTCTAAATATTTCTGGAGCTAAAGAACACACAAGCTTGTTATAGATGTCACCATCCTTAGCAAACAACACGGCAAGAAGATCTATTTATTCTTGTTCATCACCTTGTAAAATGTATCTACAGCTGTTTGAAATTAATGATTAAAATAATAAATATAGAGAAAACATGGATCAAATAAAAGCTTCACTAACTGGCACATTTTAAAAAACTGCATATGCTAGAGATGTGCAACCAAAGAAAAATTGGTAATCTACCTGCACTAGTTGTGGAACTTTACATATCTATATAAAGTGATACCTGTTAAGTAATACCACCATCATCAAAGTAATACCTGTAAAAAAGTGATGCAACAGCTTTACCCACAATAAGTGACAAAACGCTAAATATTACAAGTGCCCAATGGGTCTTCCTTTTTCCTGCAAATTTATTTCTATTGGGGCCTCTTCCTGAATCTACATCCCTAATCAAACTAGGGCCTGAAGTTCCAATCTCTCAAGGTCAGTCAAATTATATTACAACAGCTTGCAAATAGACAATTCAATCAAATATAAAATTAATTTAAAATATTTAACAAACATACCTTCTTGTATAGCATCCCTGATCAAACCAGGGCCTGAATTTCCAATCTCTGTAAGTCAGTCAAATTATATTACAACAGCTTGCAGATAGATAGTTTAGTCAAATATAAAATTAATCTGAAAAATTTAACAGACATACCTTCTTGTACTCTATTGTGGCTTTCTGGAATAACACCCATATGAATATCACCCATTAGAAATGAATTACCATTGTGCATCAAGAAAATTACTTAGCTTGTAGATGCATCACCAAGAATTACTAGGCTTTTGGATGTATCACCAAGAAAAATTATACAACACCTCATGAGTTGTTATCTTTAAAGAAACACATACTGAAACATAAACACCGTGACGAATCTCAAACTTAGAAGAAGCAAACTAGGAACCGTGGCTAAACGAATTGCAGTAGTGATAATGGGGCAAGATAGGTAGACTTTGATAGCTTTCAGGGCTTTGTCATTGTAGTGTAGGATGAGAAATGGAATTAGAATGAGCATTTAGATAATGAATTCATTCTATAAGAAGAAAGTAACACAACATAATTTCCCTTACAAAACAGAGCATAAATTGATTTATGAATTCTATTTATAACTCTTTAGAACAATCAGTGAAAGCATAAGATATGAAATGGAATTGAGAAGGCATTTGACGAAATGAAACATGAAGGAGATACAATGCTATAAAGCCATACCACATGAATCCCAAAATTCTTACTGCAACTGCCTCTGTATTATAAAAAAAAAAATCTCCAAGTACAATAGCTCTCTTGTGATATATCCAATATCCAACCCCCCTCTATTACAAAAACATTTATTTTTTATAGACCAAATTACAAAGGCCTATTTTTCCAAAACAATAAATTCCTTTTTGAAAAAAATAAAAATAAAAATGATATCAAGGTGGCCAAAATATAAATACTTGCAAAAAGACTCTGATGGCACATTTGAGCTACGAACTTTGATTTATATGTCCAATTTGAAAAATAGGAAATCCAACTACAAAAAAACATTCAAAATAAAATGCACTTCATGTGTTAGCCATTGCTCTGGTGTAAATTTGTTGACTTGAGTGAACAGAAACCATCCTGATTGAACGTTGTGCCATTGGGTCCTTGATATCCTTTCTAGCAAGCGAACCATTAATCTAAAAATTCAAGGAAAACATTAACATTAGTGAGAAGAACCACATACTTTTCTTCAAAACATATTCATAAAAAAGGAACCAATTCTTCTTGCTTTTCGTGATTAAATGGACCAACTTCAGAAGAACCACAGTAGAAGGCATCCAACATCAGTGTTGAGGTAAGGGATGCCCTTATATTCAAATTGTATATATGTGTTGAGGTAAGGGATGCCCTTATATTCAAATTGTATATATGTGTTGAGGTAAGGGGTACATATAGTTATATAGGTATGTAATTATATTGTTTTTATGGAAGAAATACCAAATTAATGTTTGAATGAAACACAACTACAAAAATATGAATGGCTAGTGAAAGAAACTTACACCAAAAAGTAGGTAGCAAAAAAAGGTTGAGTTATCTCGAACATTCACCATTTGAAGTATTCACTAGACCTAAAGCCAAAAAGTACAAAATTAACATCATATTCATACAAACAAATCAACAAAAATATGACCAAAAACTATTTATAAATAATCCAACATATGGAAATACATAAGGAAAGTGAAAGTAGAATGTTTGAAAATTAACCTTGTTCAAAATTTTCACAAAATCTGAAAAAAAATTGTAATCACTTTCTTCTAATTTTTATGTATCATTCTTAGCATTGTATGATAAGTTTGCGATTGCTATAATAGATTCAAGTTGTACAAAATCATGATCAGTCAAATCATACTTATACATGTGCTGCCCCTTTATTCTACTGTACCAACATAATTAAAGCTCGATGCCTTCTAATCTATCCAAAAGGTTGATGTCATTATGGTAATAAAACACCCTATTACCATCCTTCTTCCTTATTCTTTGAACCCTTCCAATGTACCACATTCCACAAGAAACACCTTGTTTTGTACTTCGAGGAACACCCTTTCTTGCAGTACGTTCAGTGGGGGGAATTGAGTTGTTTTCAGACAACACCCCACAATCTGATCCAATTCCAAAGCCAATTGAAACACCCTTTTGTAGAGTATTCCCATCTCGACTAAAGTAGACCACACTTCTCACTTTTGTCAACCTATATTTGGATAATGTTGGATTTCCATTCAACTGACTAACCAAACATGCTTTGAACATATCCTTACCATCAAGATTCACCACTGGTTTTATAGATATTCTTACATTTTCATCAATGGAATCTAAAATTTCATCCAACTCATGTCTCCACTCACTTTCCATTATTTGAAATTCACTTTCATTGTGTACCAATGAAGATGAAGATTGAAATATAGAGTTGGAACATCTCGGTGGAGAATCATCAAATACTTCATCCACAATTTGGAATGTTGGATAATCTTTATCCTCTATCCATGGTTTAACCCACCAAGAACATTGACTGTAGTTTTCTGGTTTCATTCGAAGAGTTGATAAAATGTCTTGTGCATCCTTCAATCCATTCTTAAGGGCTTCTACAATTTTAGCGTCTGTGGATATTGAATCATATAGCGACAATATGTCAATGTTTTGTATTGTTTCTTGGTGAAATTTATTCCAAATGTTTTCTTGCTTCTTATGGGATTTATTAAAATGAAGCCCTTGGGAATTTGATTCTTCTTCAACAACTCTATTAAGGGTTCCAACAACATGAAGCAAGTCAGTGAAATCATAGGCCCTCTCCACTCCAACCATCCCACCAACTTTGCTAAAAAAGTTCTCACATACATTTGACCCAGTCAAGTGCAAAACACATGGCAAGTTAGAGTATTGATCTCGAAACAATCTCATCAACAAAATTGCAAAATGGCAAGAAATTCTCACGTCTTGATATGTCTCTCTACTGATGAAATTTATGTTGACATTAGTATGAGATTTTTTTTGTACCCAACATAACCATAATGCAAAGAAATGATGAACTCGTGAAGCATTTCACACTCTTTCCCAGAGGCTCAAACTCGGATACATAAAGATGTCAATGTAATCAACAACAATCATTAAGTAAGTCTCTGTAGCTAGTGTCCTCTATAACTTTCCACTTGGTGTACTTCTCAACTCTTTCAGACACCTCTTAACAATCCTTGAAGCAATGTGTTGTGTGGAACCCCAATTTTGTCGATCCATCCTCTCTATATCTTCACACTTAAGCTTGTGATCATCCACTTTAAAAGTTTGATAAACCATTCTGACATGGCCAAAAATTATGTACTCATTTCCTAAAACCAATTCTCGTCGACTGCTAAACAAAGGATTCACTAGATTTTTGCCGTTGTGTATGTAATCTTGATCATGCAATCCTATTACATTGCAACCGTTGTACAACCCACTTAGCCTCCACTCTTCCCAAGGAATTTGATATCGAAGACCTGATGTTGAATAATAATCCTTCAACATAAGTTGTCTTCTTATGCTATCCCCATCCGAGGAATGACCAACAATAGGTCCCAAATTGTTTTCTACATGTTTCTTCCACATAAATTCTACCTTTTCCCATTGTTGATAAACAAAATTTTCATTGAATTTATTGCATGTTGGATGAACAACCACAACCAAACGAGGAATTTTTTCATGTAAATGGTTTGCAATAATAACACGTGCATAATGCCCAATAAAATTATTTTTAAAAGAATTTGTTATAATCTCATAGCCTGCATCTCCCTCACCAACTGTCACCAAGAAATGTGATTGGCATTGATGTTATTCTTTCAAACCACAAAACCCCATCAATGTATCGCTTTTTTCTACCCACCTAACATATTTTTTAACAATTATTTCATATTCATCAATGCATACAAGAATTTGTCCATATATACCATGTTTGGCTTTATAAGAAACATAAATTTTTCCAACTACCTCAAAAATGTATTCGTGCTCTGCTGCGATATATGTTAATGACTTTCTAACTTGCCTTAAAGTTGTAGATATTGAAGGTCCATCTAGATTCAAGCTAATAAAGTTATGTAATCTAGGACCTCCCAATAACTTGATCATCTCATAAAGGGATTTTGTGGATGTACTATACCTTCTCCCTGTTTTTTCATGAATCGAGTTATGAAATATATCCTTGACAAATTCCCAAAATGCATCTTTACCTTGTAATTTTCCTTTCTTATGTGCCTCACAAACATCCTTAAAAAACCTAAAGACATCCTTTCTTTCTGCCGATTCAAATAGCTTTTCCTTTAGAGATCTCATTCTAATAGAGAGTGTAGCAACCTTTGTCCTCTCCCACCAAAGAGCTTGCATTGTTGATCTATGGTTAGAATTTGTAACCCTTGCAGCATTCTTCAATTCATTTTGAGTCAAATAGTCTAATCTTCTACATTTTCCTATATCTTGTTCACTTCTTTTATTGGTGCACCTTGATTCACGATATAATCGCATCCTGAAGTCATTACATTCTGGAACCAACTTACAACATCTACATTATAATGAATCAAAAGGGGTCCCTATTTCAGAACCCCTCTAGCAATGAATATGCCTATATGTACCATCAATATGACATTCAATACCATCATAACATAGTGTAATGTTGGTATGCTTCTCTATGGCCCATAATTTTCCACCCCTTTGATCATTCATTAGGACCTTTGTTTCCAATATCTCCCCATTTCTATCAATATAAGGATACCAATACCCCCAACATTGTAGTAACAAGGGAGACAATTGAGCTATAATAAGATGACAATACAATATTAATAATAATAAAATTTAGAAGTACGATAAATAAAATAATATACAAATTCATATTCAAGTTTAGTCTAAATTATTAATTAACCACTAATTAAAACACCTGAAGTAGAAGGAGATGCACTTGTAGAACCCCTATGTAATACTGATGGTGATGATGGCACTAAGAACCTATTCAAACTTTTTTGGGACTTATCATTGGTAGGCTTCTTAGGTCTCCCAACTGTGTCACTCCTCAGCCCAATCTCCTGATGTGAAGCCTCATCTGTAGTAGTAGTAGTGTGCTTCTTTGATTTCATGTGTTCATTTAGAGAACTGACAATATTACCACTTGTAGACACTAAACAAAACCATTTATTGCATCATGTACATTCCACTCTCACTTTTTTCATGTCCTTATAGTCTGCAAGTGTTTCTTCCACCACCTTGAACAAATTAGGCTCTTGTGTCTTGTTGAAATCATCTAGAAGTTTGATTTCTTGATCAATATGAAATCGATCTCCAACCACCATTGTTTGTTATACTTTGTTACATGAAGGAATTTCACTACACCCTTGGCATTGAAAGGCATTTTTGATGGGACGTTGTTTTCATATGATGGTTTTTGAAGTTGCGCATTGTTGGTGCTACCAAGGATACATCACCTATTCCATAATCAATGCCACAAATTTCAAAATGGATCTTTATTTTAGATTCTCCCTTTTCTGAATATACTTTGAGAGTAAGTTTCTCATTGAGAAACTCTTCCATTAAACTTTTCAAATTTTTTTCCCAAGATGCTAATACACAAGGATCAACAATTGTGGCTTCTTCCATTGACAAAGGCATATTTTCAACTCTTGGTTGTTTATGCATACGTTCCTCCACATTCTCTTCAATGTTTTCAAAGATTGGTATTGTTTCCACTGCATTTGAACCACTTGTTTCCACATCAAATGTGCCTCGTTTCCTCTTGATGCCTAAAAGTGTTGTATAAACTTTCCATTTATTCTCTTGCTTTGGATTTAAAGCTAATCCATCCTAGATAAAATCAAGAGGGTATTCAACGATTCCATCATCCACAATTTCATCACGAATTTTAGCAAATGTACAACCTTCTCGACACCTAACAATGCCAATGACAGGTTTCTCTTCATCGATAGTAATTTTACAAGACAAGTCCATCTATTTTTGCACATAAATAAATGAAAAAGTAAGTAAAATTCCACAAACATATTGGTTTATTATGAAAAAAAGAGCAAGAAAGCAAGGTATGCACTTTCAATTCAAAGCTCCAAAAAACATGAATAACTCTTACTATTACGATGAAACACCTTGATTCAAAATGTACTATCGATGGATTCCTCAAATGGAACTAAAACCAGAAATAAAACAGAGTACGAAAAAAGATTTGAGAGTTGATTTATTGAGTCAAACATTAACAAACTTATAAGCAAGCTTAGGCCCTAAATCTGCCTCAATTTTGGCCTTATTTACATCATTTTTTTGTGTCCTAAAGAGGTCAAAACCGTGTCAAAACCAAACCATCGTAGCTTGTTAAACACCATGTTGAAGCACACACATGGTGTATGAGGAGAAGAATGCACACACACAAGACTCAACACACAATGAAAGATAAGCGTGAGGCTTTCTTATTTTCCATTATACAAAGATGTACATTTATACTACAATGGTGTGACTCTTGGTTTCACATTCCAAGGTCACTTGGACTCCATTGTGACTTTTTGAATTCCACACCTACCCATGTAGGATTAGGTGTTCCAACATCCCCCCTTAATCCGAAGGGGTATGTGTGAGTCCAAGAAAAGAGTTGTAATACAAACGCAAAGTATGCATGGCAGCACTTGGGCTGAATCAACTCTTTGAAATGTTGGAAAAAGAGGTGGTTTTAGGATGACCAAAAACACTGGAACGCAATACTTGTTGCAGTTCCCGGAACTCTTCCAAAACTGGCAAGAAGCTAAAAGCTTCTTCTAGAGGAATTTTCCCTCATATAAAAGGGAGACCTTCAACCTAAAATAAGGGAGGTCTACTACCTGTGGTGGTTTTAGGTTGTCCACCAACCAAAGATGATGGTTTTAGGTTATCCACCAACCGAAAATGATGGTTTTAGGTTGTCCACCAACCAAAGATGATGGTTTTAGGTTATCCACCAACCGAAGGCATGCTCATGGGCATCCGTGTCTCTGGCTACATCTCTAAATCTGGAATGACGAATTGTGGCTCAGGCTCGCTTGAACTGTTGGCTACAACTCTGAACATGGAATGAGAGACTGTGGCTCAGGCTCGCTTGATCTGTCGTCGAAGCTTGTACATAACCACCGTTTTCCCCCCTATCATGGACAAGGTGAGATGATGGTGAAAAATCAACTGCAAGTTTTCTCAATATCCGTGAACAAGTTCTAACATGTGTCGTAAACCTCTTCTTGGCTATTGATGCCCATTGCCAAGAAGCGATCCATCTAAGATGAATCTTGGTTCTTGCAGGAGGCTTGATTCTGAAGCATCTTCTCGAAGAATGAGTGTGCCGACTACGTTGCTTGCATGGATGAAGATCAAAACAAAGGATTTTTCATATGGCCAACTCGATATCAAAGTGTTGGCATGTTACACCGATGTTGTGAAAGCGAATGGACCGAACACCGTGTAGTGAACTCGTCATACATGAATCCAGAGTTGGGCCATGATGGGCTTGGTGTAGTCTGGAATATGAAAGGACACATCCTTGTCATATCCAAGACCAGTTCTGTGCTTGTTGTGGACAAGCTCTTCCCAAGGTCTGATGATGGGCTTAGGAAGTGCAGGTTGAACTGCTGCATCTGCATGTACATCTGCTCTAGTGCAAGGAACTGAATGGGAATCAACTGGAGCTTTGCTGACTTGCTGCTGATGGGAGTCTTTCACAATGTTCTGAACAGAAACAGGTTCAGAATGGTGACTCTTCTGCTGAAGTTCTTCTTGTTGGAGCTGAGATTCCAACTGCAAAAACTCAATCTTTTCTCGTGCATCTTGCAAACAACTTTGAATGTTACAAAGAGCATGCTTGCTCATTTTTATCATGTCATCAAAATTTGAATGAATGAGGTCATTCAACAACACTAATGCCTCATTGATTTTAGCCATTTTTCAACAATCTTAGGCTCAAAAAATGAAAGGGTGTCGGCTACAACCGAAAATGCACCCGGTTACAATGTGATTCAACAACAAATACAATTGACTCAAGAGGACTTCCAGCTATGGAAAGTACAAAATCTGCTCCTCAAATGATGGAGGGAAATCAACAATATTTCAACAATCTCAAGTACTGGATGAAGATACAAATTCCGCTCAAAATACAATGTCAGTTCAATACATTTCTCTGCAAAATATGTGCAACTGAAAATACTAGTGCAAGGGGCCTTTAAAGCAGCTGAAATTTTCCTTCAAAGAGCTGGTTTCAATGATAGCAAATATGTCTCCAAATGTGAAATTCTTCAGAAAATCACCCTCATGTCAATGTCACAAAGCATACAATGTCAAATCTGCAATTTTCTTGTCATTTCGTCATTTTCTCATTATCCCATTTCTTCTTCCTTTCTGTTGTCTTCTTCCTCTCTCTCTCCTCTCTCTCTACTGTTTTTTTTTTTTTTTTTTTTTAAATAAAAAATGGGAATAAAAAAAGAAGGGAATGGGATTAATTAAAGGAGAGGGAATTTTAAAATGGGTGGGAAATTTTAAAATGGGATGGGATAATGGATGAGTGGAACTATTAAAAAATTTGTTAATGAATTTAAAAAGGGGAGGGTAATGTAAATGGGAATGAGAATCGAATTAATGTAAATGGGAATTTAAAAAGGGGAGGGATATATTAATTTTGAAAAGGGAAATATATTAAAAGGGAGGAGGGAACTATATTAGCGTATTATATAGGGGAGGGGGCGTATTAATTAATGAGGGAATTTAATATATTAAAAAGGGATGTGGGAAATGTTAATAAAAAAAATGAATTATTAAAAAAAAGGGAGGGGGGCGTATTAATTAATGAGGGAATTTAATATATTAAAAAGGGATGTGGGAAATGTTAATAAAAAAAATGAATGGAAATTATTAAAAAAGAAGTAATTTAAAATGGGGTTTGATTAAAAATTGAGAAGGGAAATTTTAATGAAGTGAGGTATTATATGAAAAGGGGGTCGAATAGAATATATAAAAGGAGGGGGAATGGATTTTTAAAAAGGGTGGGCAGTATTAGAAATGGGGGGGCGGATTTTATTAATGGAGGGAAATAATGTAATATGGCGGAATTAATGATATGGGAGAGCGAATTAAAAAATTTAAAAAATCGAAATTAGAAATTGGGACGCGTGGTTAAAGGGAGGCGGAGGGACGTTGAGTTGGAAGGAGAGGGTAGGGTCTGTGCATGGGAGGGAGGGGCGTATTGTATACAGGGTGGAGCAGCGGAGTTGGTAAGTGGAGCGGTGGGATAGCAGAGGGCGAGGTGCGAGAAAAGGGAGGCGGATTCGTTGCTGAGAAGAGGGCGACGCAGATTTGTGAGGGGGGTCCACGTGTATGGTAAGTTTGTATGCGTTTGCAGTGAGTAGGGCGGAAGGCAGCTCATATGTGAAAGCAGGGCGGCTGGCCGGTTGTGGAGAGGTTCTGAGCGCTTGGGCGGTGGTAAATTGAAAAGGGGCGGATTTAAAAGGAGGTATGCCCAGGGCTCGTGGGCGGAGAGGGCCGCAGTGTTTTGCAGTGGAGAGGGCGGCGGGAGAAACTTATGGGAGAGCCGACGGGTTGTAGTGGAGCTGTAGTGAAAAAAACGCAGACAGGGAAGGGGTTGGGACTGTAGTGCGGGGGAAGGAAGAGCGCATGAGCAGGTAGATGTCGAATGGGCTGCAGGTATATTAGGAGCGGACTGTGAGAGCAGGATCGATGAGTGTGGGCAGGTGTCGAGTTGTAGGAGTGCGTGTGGAAGGGGGAGGGCGTTTGAAAGGAGAGGCGTGGGCAGAGTGCTGAATGTAAGCTTGAAAAAATGAAGGTAAGAGCGTAGAGGAATGGGGATAGGAGTTAGGTGGAGTTAGAGCGTTGAGGGGTATGGAGATGGTGAGAAGCGCTGTGCGCAGGTGCAGAGTGGGTTGTGCAGTGCAGGTTTAAGCAGAGTTTTTTTTATTTTTATTTTTTAATTTTATAACAGCAGAGCAGAGCAGAGGGAATTCACATAGACTCAAAATTTTCAAGAAATGCAAGAAATCGCCAGTAGAACTCAGCAATATTACACAGTAGCAGATTGCAGAGATTGTAGAAATAGGAGAATAATTTGCAGAAAACTTAGAAATCTTTCAGCAAAAACTTAGAAATCTCTCCAGGAGCCCAGCAATTTGCAGAAATTTTTCAATGAAAACCCAGAAATTTTACTTGAAAACCAAAAACTTTTCTTTAAAAACTCTTCCAGCAGCTCTTTAAATGCGGAATTTAAAATGCAGAGATTGCAGAAAAAATAAACCTTTAGATGGGCACAGCTGCTTTTCCTTCAAAACCAATTTCTGAATGCTTTTTCTTCTTCAACGCAGATTTCTGAATGCTGCTCTTTCTTCTGAATGCTGCTCCTTCTCCAAATGTGTCAACATAGCTTTTACTGTTCGCTGATATGAAATGAATTTTATTCAATTTATTGTTTGCTAGTATCTAGGGCTTGTGATTTTATTCAATTTATTGTTTGCTATTATTCAAGTACCAAAATTCTGATCTAGTTTTTATACGGGTTTAGCTACTGTCATTAATCACCTCTACATCCTTGATGTTGGGTATACTGCTGAATTATTTCTGGGTAAATTTTACTTTAATTATGATCAAGGGTAAGTTTTCTCTCTCCTTTAATTAACAATAATATTCATATTAATCATGCAGCAATATTTTGTAAGGGTTGAAGAAATTGTGAAACTATTTAATTGTCTGAAAAAATTATATGAATGAATATATACAACGGAATTTTGGTTTAATCGTATAAGCTATTTCAAGGAGAAATTGGACACTCTGTTGTGTTTACGCAGTGAAAATAGGTCTGGGGTTTGAAGTCGATTTGAGGGTTTTACTGTAATTATGAAAGATGGATTGAACCACAGGAAATGAAAAATAGAGATTAAGATATGCGCCAGAGAGCAGATCTTCAAAATGAAGAATCGATGGGTTATTTAAATGTCTCACTGAGTATGCATTGATAAATGACAGAGACGGTTTTGGAGATTAGATGGAACCCTAGCCTATTCGAAACCTTGAGTTGGAACACAGTGGAAAGCGAGAAAATGATGCAGGTTTAAAGAGAAGGCAGAAACATGTGACTCTGTTGAAATCGTAAGTTGAACAAAAGTGGAACTTTGATGGCGCAGTGGAATTAGGAGTCAACGGAAGGTGGAACCGTGAGTTGATTGAACACGAAGATGGTTTCCGAAAACCATAAATGGTTTTCGTGTGGCACTTGAATGGTAAGTAGTAATTTCCTTTTTGAATGCGATACGCCTAATTGAATGACACGTAGCCTGGCGGTATTTCAAAACTGTTTGTTTCACGTGGGTTTTGTGCGATAAACTCCGGAGGTAAAATGAATGTGACATCCGTTGGATCCTCCGATCAAATGATCGGACGATGGTCACATCATCAAGCTGCATAAAGGTTAATGGATGGTAGGTTGTAAATGTTTCAGGACCCAAAATATTTATGTGTATTGGTGCTTGGCCTTTTTAATACAAATTCGAATGTTTTTATATTAAACAAAATGTTATTTGACATTCGGATTGGTCAACATAGGTGCATTGGTTATGCTTAAACCAAAGTCAAACTTTGGTTTTAATGAAATATGAGCCCGAAATACAGAAATGAATTGTGGGGCCAAATAGCATTAGATTGGTGAGCGCATTATTGGTGGAAGGCATATTAAAGAAATCTTTAATATGGTATTAAAAGAAATTACCCATAGCAATTATTTAAAGGTGAGTTGGTAGCATGGGTTATTATGTGATGATACTTTGGGTTTATTGCAAAGTCGAATATTTATTCGATATTCATGAAGTGGGTTTAATTCTATGGTTTTAACCATAGGGTATAAAAAGGTAGCTTTCGCATTAGAAATTGCCAATACAAAGAATATGTTGGTTGATAAAATGACTATTGAATGCCCACTCAAGCTATATTAAAACAATGTTCAAAAACAAATATCATCTAGTAAATCATATATATTTATTACTATTTCAGGTTCTTGAATATTGATTTTAACAGATGGTAATAGCATGCTCAAATCGAGAGAATGTTGCAGAAAAAGGAAGACTCAAGTCAAAACATAAATGCATATCACTCTGTATTTTGCATTTAGCTCAAAAGCATACTCACAAAAATACTAATATTAGGGTTAATAATAATAATAATTTAATTTAAACCCACAGCTTAGTCAGAAGTCAAATTATTGTATGAAACTCTTTGTGGACCAGGGACACCACTTTGAAGAGATTTGACTACTTAATCTACAGAGATATACATATCCTAGCCCTCTAAATTCAAATCTATTATAGCCCATGAAGAAAATATTATTTTATATTTAATATTATCACTAACAACTAAAACTAACTCAAATAGAGATAATATGGGAGAGAAGATTTTCTAAAGCATAACAAAATTATACACTGGGTCAT
The DNA here is from genome assembly GCA_034641835.2 of Pinus albicaulis. Lineage (NCBI taxonomy): Eukaryota > Viridiplantae > Streptophyta > Pinopsida > Pinales > Pinaceae > Pinus > Pinus albicaulis. Next base: position 1,362,565,804 of record CM076584.1, read on the forward strand.
ATCCTGGGTCATATCTTGTGTAATGAGGCCTCTAAAGAATGAGACATAAAAAACACTGAGTCAGAACCCCAGAAGAAATATTGGCTATTTTTTAACAAATTCGTAAATCTATACAATAATGTGTGAAAAATAAGATTGATTTTATCTTCACTACCAAACAAGCTAGCCTAGTCCTCTATATATTAGGTTAATACACATTAGATACGTTAAAATTGTGGCCATCCGACCCTGAAAATAAGAACAACTCTTCAGGAGTGATAAGACAAATGACATAAAATATAAAAAGAAATTATCATACAAAAGATTCACAAGAATTGCAATCCATACAGCAAGCCCCAATTTTCTATCTAATCAAGATTAGACACCATTCTCCATAGAAAAGAACAACAATAGATCTCTCAAAGATTTAGAGCTAAAAATAACTCACTTCCATATAACATTCTATCATAATTCAGTTTGAATGCTTTTCAATTGTAATGGTTTCTAGTGCATAAAGAAGCAAAAGCCTGAATAGAACGTTGCACAATTCTAAAGGAATAAAGATAACTCTTTTACATAATGGGATTTCTAACCTCATGCAAAAATTCTTAAAAATTAAATGATCATTCATATTTTATAGTCCACAATTACTACAGCTATTTTATACACTAATCAGCAAGGCCCTTAATACTTTAGCATGAAACTTCTAATTTCATAAGGCACTGCCCTTAATCAGTAGGAGAAAGTAACAAATTCAGGGGTTCATTGTGGTCTAAGAAATGATATTTTAGGGACTATTCAACATTATATGGATACCTAAATGGTCTGCAAGAGTCCTTTAAAGACAGATAAGGAGTTGAAAGTACAAGGAGATCTCTCATACATAAGGCAAATAGCAAGAAAACAAAAATTGTACATGGCATATCGAAAAGTTGGGTCACACACATCTGGTCTACATGTGCATGTTTTAACTTGAAAAGGTAATTTTTTTTTAGAATTTGGACAGTAAATTGTAGCCGTATAATATTAGTCTTTACGTCTTTACTATTTCCAAAGACCAAAATTAAATACTTGAAGAGTACACGGACTATTAATGCCTTATCAATCCGATTTACATAAAAACTAAAAATTCGAATCTGAAATGGGAATTCAACACCCAAAATTTTGCCAACAATGTAAACAAACCACTTGAACTACAACATAGTTCATAGGGTCAAGCATGAGTTATGGAAAAATTTTAAATAATGATCCTTTCACTTATAGCTGTAGACATAACACAAATAATTTCTTGCCAACTTTGGTCAGGGAGCTTTCTTCATGGATATGAAGTGATGAATATTTACATCATGAGTGGATAATAAATAAACCAAACATATATATGCAATCCACTTAATAAGGTGCTACACAAGTATCTAATTTACATGTTGACAATAATTACAAGGAAATAATGCACACTAATAGAAACTTGTTTGACCAACTAAAAGTAAATAAAATGGAAAGTTGGTGTTTGAAGACAAGAATAAATAAAATGGAAAAGGTTTGCGAGGTTGCTTTCAGCACTCAGAGTAAAGGAAACTTGAATAAATGAGAAGGAAAGGAACACAATTTTTATCTTTCATTTAGGAAAAATCATAGAAGATTTAAGAGAAATGATATCCTTATCTTCATAGTGGATCCCCAATAAGTACCAGTTGTAAAAAGCATAAGACTCAAGTATGAAAAGTGCGAATTAGCTCAAATAATTATTCTTTGTGAATCGAGAAAAAATTTTGCCAGAAGATTTTGGTAAAGAAAAAGGAGAAGTGCTTTCAAACTCTGCACAACAAAGATAAAGCCAAAAAATGGATGAATAATAAGCTCGAAAGTAATTTTGTTGTAAGGACTCAGTCCAACAATATGTGGAAGAAAAAAGAGGATAATCTACTTAGGGGCAGTAGATCCTTAATTTCTCTTCATTAAAAATAAGAGAGTGGCTTCAAGTGAATGTAAGAGGTAAGAATGATTCCTCTTGTTGATTTAAACAATGAATTAGTTTACTTCAAATATATCAACATTGCAGGAGAGAGGAAAGTGCAACCAACGTGGTTCTAAGGGGAAGTGGGTGGGAAGTGGCTTCCTCTCAGAAGGGCAAAATCTAGTTCCCCACAACTACAACAGCAAACCAACTGAGGGGCAGTGCTTACTCCCCTGGCAAGGAAGGAAGTGAAGCTAGGAAGGGGAGAGGATCTTATACCATGGATGGCTAGAAGCCTATCCACTGGGTGAACTCTAGTAGTGATCGAGACTAGAATTATAAGCAACGGGGAGGGAAGGAGTTGGGGAATCCTCAGCAGAGAAGCGTAATTTATGAAAATTATAGTGCCCCACCCAATAATGTGGGTGTAGGTGCCTGGGGAAAAAATGGCAAAGCAAATTGGGTAATGCAGAGCAGTCCGAAGCCTAAAAGCTTAGAGTATGTTGCTGGAAATATGGACAAGCAGGATCTTCCTGTCCCTCCCCCACTTGTCAATGGCTGGAAATGGGGAAGACAAAATGGTGGCAGTGCCAACTTGAATTCATCGACGACATTTCCACCACTTGGAAAAGGTGTTGGATAGGGTGGGGCAAAGGGTAACGAAGATAATTCTGAACTGGGAGGTAAGATGCTATCAAAACTTCTTCCTTTTGAGAAATCAGGGGAACCCTGTCATGAAACCAGCAGAGCAGGCCATCAGTCTAGTGATGGTGATGTAAATATTGATAATCTTGATAGCGATGATGATTTTATGAGCAGCGATGACTGTGACTCTGATGGTAGTGATGTGAGGCATGAGACCCTAAAGAAGAATAAGTGGTTCAAGATTTTTTTTTGAATCCCTGGACAACTTGAGTATTGATGAAATGAATGATCCCAAGAGGCAGTGGAATTTCCCTACATGAAGAGGTGGTGTTGGGGTAATTGATTGGTACAAGGGTATGCAAACTATTGTAGCCCATGCAAAATATATCAGATCGAAGAGGGTAAAGTTACACCGCAAACTTGCGGAAGTACTGGAAGAAGAGTTAGGAAGGCGAAGACATGCATGTGTAATTGCAGAGGAGATGTTTGTCAAGTGGAAGGGCTTTCGAGAGACAGTAAACGATCAGGAAATCATTTGGCCTTTTATGGTTATTATTCAGAACACACTTCTTGATCAAGATGAAAATGAGAAGTAGATTGGAATGGGAAATAAAGAATTAGTGGAGTATTTTAAAGGATATAAAGCCATGAAAGCAAGACATGCATATGGCCCTAAGAGGCATCATGGAATGAGTGTACTTATATTTGAGGAATCGGGAATAGGGTACTTCATGGCAGAGCACTTACACAAGAATTTTTTGAAGGAAGGGTGCGGAAAAGATGATTGGGAACGACGCCCAGTATTGTTTCATCCAGGTCGAAAACATGTATTATATGGTTACTTTGCAACAAAAGAAGAGATGGATATTTTCAATAGACACTGAAAAGGAAGAACAAGTTTGAAGTATGATATGAAATCCTATCACAAGATGGTAGTAGAACCCATGAGGAAAATGGACGAGGACAATCAAAAGCTCACCTGGTTTAAGACGAAAGTGGCTAAACAACAAGAGCATAGTAGAACTTTAGAAGAGACAGTTAGTATAGTGGCGTCAAAATTGCATATGAGAGAAGCTGAAATTAAGATTATTAGACAGAGGGATACAGAGAAACATGAGGAATGAAAGAAAGAGATGGACTATTTGGAGCAAAGTTATAGACAACAAATTTATTAGCTGAATTAAGATGTTGTAAAAGGAGAATTACAGTTGGAAAAGATGCAGGAGGAGTTCAAGAAATTACACTTAGACCGTTTCCACCAACTTGAAGTTGACTCTGCTAAGCTCCCAGAGGATACACAAGTTGTGAATGATGAAAAAAAAGAACAAAGGATCAAAATTGATGAAGCGATTGCAAGAATAAAATTGATAGTTGAAACCAGTTTGAAAGATTATGAAGAATACGAAAGGGTGAGGCAAGAACTTATTAAAACGCATGACAAAAGGAGAAGGGAAATCAAACTAAGGAAATTACAGGAGGAAGTAGCCTTCGAGAAGGAAGTAGAGCGTGAAAGGGTTGAACTCCTAGAGAAATATCAGAAGAAAAGGCAGGAAGCAGGCAGTGATGTTGTTTAATTTCAGAGGCCAGGGATGCGTTTAAATATGTATGATCTATGTTAGAACCGTTGTTTGGTTTTTGGGCAATCGTACTTTTGTAGTGATATTTTTGTTTCAGGAACATGTTACAATGTGACCATGAAAAACTGGGAAACTAAACTAGAAGGGGATTCTGCATTTGCATTTGTTTGAAGAAGAGGAGTATTAGTGTGGAATGAAGTACCAACACAAGGATATGCCATTGAACATTACCACCACATCTACTACCAATATTGAGGTTTATAATGAAACTTTCTTTTTGATGAGAAAAAAAGGGGAGTACACAACAACATTTCATATTTCATGAAGAAGATGGACACAACATAAGCATAATCCGACATATGCTCATGGGGAGCTGCATCATTAGCAGAATCTGACATCATTCCTTTATCTCATGAAGAGTTGACCACTCAGGTAATGAATGATTTTCTTATCTTATATGAATTAAATTACATTTAAATTACATTCATAGATTGAAACCTTTGACTCACCAGCGGATATCACAAGCAGCTACAGTAGAGAAGAGAGTTGGCTTGCGAATCTCAAATGCGTTTGCCGCCTATTTAAACCCTAGTCTATCCGCCTCTGCTATCTGCAATGGTGCCCGTCTACCTCTGATGTCTGCAATGCCCATCCACCTTTGTTGAATCGAATAGAAATAGTTGGCCTCTACTGAATCTCTATTGAATCGAATGGAAATGGTGCGGCCTGTTGAATCTCTGCTGAATTGAATGGCAATGAACCTCTGTTGAATCAAATGTGCTGCAATGGAAAAACTCCTGGTCGGCCTTTGTTGAACCTCTGATGAATCGAATGCCAATGGCGGCCTCTAATAAATCTGAATCGAATGGTAATGGCAATGGTCCTCTGCAATGGAATGTGCTCCAATGGAAAAATTGTCATGGAATATGCTTCAATCGCAAAACTATCATGGAATGTGCTCCAATGGAAAAATTGTCGGACACACTCTTTTTATTTTTTATTTTTTTATTTTGACATGCCGCACAACAAGCCATTTGGCCAAATAAATAATAAAAAACCTCAAATATTTATATTCCATATGTAATAAAAAAAAACCCTCTAACCCATAGTTATATGTCCAATATAATGTTTTGGGTTTTTCTAAAAAAATTTACCCCAATATGAACGCACGTGATATAATATTGCTTTATCAGTGACGCCCTCGTGAGGTGGGATGCCCACCGACGGGCTTTCCGGGTCGGTCCTGGCCAGTGGTTCGTGCCCTCTGAGGAGGACATATTTTATTATTGGCCTATCTAGCAGAGGGAAATATTTTCCCTAGTTCTCAAATGTCCCCATTGGCTATGGAGCAGGGAGTCAGTTGGCATACTCCCGTAGATACATTAGGAATGATATATTTTCTCTTGAAGATTTTCAAGTGTTTGGTAGTCAGTTACGTATTGGTTTGTTTGGTGTAGAGGAGGTGAGGTGCCTCTCACTATTGATGACGACCATTGCACACCATACTAGTGACGGGAAACACATTAGTTGTCTGCTTTTATTTTATGTTGATTCTTTATTCCAGGCGCCATGACTTGTGAGATGGTCTACGATTTTTTTGTAGCAGTTTTATACAACATTAGATAGATGTCGTTCTCAGGCACGTGGGAGGTCAACCTTCCCTTTTTCTTCAGAGTTATTTTGTTTATTTTTTGAGAGGTTTCCAGAGACAAGGCCTACTTTTGTTCGGTAGCCTCGTAGGCCGATGTTGCATGTACAAATTGAGATGTGGGGTCAGATGATGCCCAAGAGAGGCCAGTATGACTTTACCGCTGAGATATATCATAATACACTGGAGTTGCTACCCAATATAGATGATCACTCCTTTGTTCTGGTGCCATGTCCATACGCCAGTTTGGATTAGCGACGATGTACCAACATCCTCTTCACACAGGATGAGCCATCGGATGCGACAGGTAATATCAGTGTTTTCTTTAAATTAATATAGTTTCACTTTATTGTCTTAATTAATTAATTAGAATTATCAAATTTATTCTAACACGTTCTTTAACTTTTTTTATTAAATTGTTTAATGAAAATGTCTAATTATTTTTGTGTACTTATATATATTTTGTAGATATTGAGACATTCGTTAGGGATGAGATTCCACCGCCACCGAATGATGCAGATGTATATGTTGACGAGGAGATGGCAAAGGCGAAGGATCAGGGTGACAGAACTTATCTTGATCCGGTGCAGATACCCGTGGGGGTGAGGCGTAGACCAGACACCCGATTCAGGATGGAGTTGGGCGACCAACTCTGTCGACTCCTAGTTAATGAGGGAGTTAGGATGACTATGATCAGAGAGATCCAGGCTGATCATAGGCTGACACAGATCTAGAGAGTGTTGCCCCACGATATGCTGACCCTCATGTGTCATATCGTTGCAGCGTGCAGAGCACTAGCGCGAGCTAAGAGGGGTAGGCGTCGTGGATATGCACAACATAGCAACACCTTATCTTATGATCATGATCATGAGGGGTGTGATCATCATTCTAGTATTCCACCTCCTCCTCCACCTCATGCCAGAGATCATGATGAGTAGCCAGCATCCATTCATGATCAACAGACATCGTCTGAGCAGTCTACACCATATCAGTAGACACATCCTAGTCCTGAGCAGGCACCTGATCCTGAGCAAGCAGGTCCATCTTAGGATATTAGTCCATTAACTAAGTAGGTTGCACCCTCCACTGAGAAAGCTGGACCATCGACGAGTCATCAGGAGGCAGTTCCTGAGAAGACTACACCATCGACTAATCAGCAGGCACATCTGAATCAATAGGCACGTGATCATCTATCTGAATATGAGTTTGCATCATCGATTGAGCAGGCCTCGACTAGTACTAGTATTGATGTACCACCAAATATTTGACATTTATATGTGGTTATATTACAGAGGTATATTTTTTACATTATATATATATATATATATATATATGGTCCATGTATTTTATGTTCATGTTGATGTACTTAATTTACATGGCGGTGTTCATCATGATGTGTATATTGTTAGGTCATATTAGATATGTTCATTTAATGTGTAGCTTGCAGATAGATGTGTATGTGATAGAAGTTATTTGACATGAGATGTATATTTGAAGTTTGTGTTGTGATGATGTTATAAAATGCTTGTGTTTTGTTAGATGATCATGATCACGATGATTAGATGATGTTAGAGAATTTGAATGTGTATTTAATTCCAATATGATGTTTGTATGATGGTTATTATGACCATAATGTTTATTTTTAATATCAAATCATGATATTTATTAAATATTATGTCATGATTGTAATTGTAATTTTAATTGTATGTATAATATTTGTAAAATTTTAATTGTAATTGTAATTGTACTTTGAAATGATTTTAATTGTAATTGTAATTGTACTTTGAAATGATTTTAATTGTAATTGTATGTAAAATTGTAAAATTGTAATTGTAATTGTATGTAAAATTTAGATAAATGTCTTTCAGATTAATCATATCATTAGGATTAGGTCGACGTTTCAAACCAGCTAATATGGTTCATCCTTAGGACAGGGTGGAAAAACTAATCGATCTCGATAAATAAATAGTGAAGATACATCATTTCCCAGAAATAGCCGCTAAGAACTAGTTGTTAAGAACTAGCCATTAAGACTAGCTGTTAAGAACTAGCCGTTAGAATTTTTTTTAGTTAAGAATTAAAATAATTAATTAATTAAATAAATAAAATTTATTAAAATTGGGTTTATAAATTATTATGTAATAAATATAATAGGTAATAGGGAGGGGTAAAATTTTAATTTAATAAATAAATAAATAAAGTAAAATAAAATTAATTAATTAAAAAAAATTAACCAATTAATTAATTGATTGTATATAAAAATATATAACTAAATAAAAATAAAAATCAATAAATCAATAAATCAATAAAATAAAGTAAAATAAAATTAACTAATTAATTAATTAGATAAAAATAAAATTAATTAATTAATTGTATATAAAAATATATAACTAAATAAAATAAAACATAAATAAATAAACAAAATTACCTGGCGAGCATCGGGGTCCAACTATTAATTCCCAACCATCATCACAGTTGAGATTCTTAGCATATCGTTCAATTTTGATCACCTCCCTTAATTTCATATGGTGGAAGTGATCTACCTTGGCAACGAATTTGGACTCTTCAATACAAACATGGCGGCAGGATTTTTCCACATGTTCAACGAGAGCTAAGGTATAGGACCAATTGTGTCTAATATCCATAGAATGATCCCAGATTCTCTGCCTAATGGATTGATATGTTTCTCCAATATAGGGATTTCCACAAGAACAAGGAATCATGTAAACCCCTTTCATGTCCTAATGGATTGACTTGTTTCTCCAATATAGGCAATTCCATAAGAACAAGGAATCACGTAAACCCCTGTGGTGTTGCGATGGGCTCTCCTCTTTCCCCCATAGTTGCTAACTTATTTATGGAGGATTTTGAATCAAAGGCCCTGGCCTCTGCTAAATTCCACCCTAGGAAGTGGAATAGTTTCATGGATGATACTTGTGTCATCTGGCCCCATGGTCGGGAGAAATTAGATCTATTCCTTGGGCACTTGAACTCGCTATTTGATTCCATCAAGTTCATGATGGAAGTGGAGGTGGATGGTTGCCTCCCTTTCCTTGATACCATTCTCTCAAGGAATGAGGATTGTTCCATTTCTCACCGACTTTTTCACAAGAAGACTCACACATAATAGTACCTTCATGCTGGGTCCCATCATTTTCGTGCTCAGAAATTTGATGTCCTGTGTACTCTTGCAACTCATGATCTTAGAATCTCTAACGACAACTCCTTGGAATCAGAGAAATCCCATCTTCTTGATGTTTTTGAAAATAATGGTTATAGTAGATCTCAAGGTCTTAAAGGGTTTCGGAAGGCATATAAAGGGTTGAATGGAAAATCTACTCGGTTGGATCCTATTTTCAAGGTCCATCTCCCATTTATCCAGGGGACAACGGAAAAAATTGCCCATGTCCTTAGGAGAAATAATAGCTCTTATTCTTTCAAACCTCTATGTGCTATTAGAAATTCTCTTGGGTCTATTAAGGACCCTATAGACCCTAAGGACACGAAAGGGGTTTACATGATTCCTTGTTCTTGTGGAACTCCCTATATTGGAGAAACAGGTCGATCCATTAGGAAAATAATTTTGGATCATGCTGTAGATATTAAACTCAATCGGTCCCATACCTCAGCTCTTGCTGAACATGTGGAAAAATCCTGCCATCATGTTTGTATTGAAGACTTCAAAGTCATTGCCAGGGTAGATCACTTCAAGCATAGGAAATTAAGGGAGGATCGAAATTGAACGACATGCTAAGAATATCAACTGTCATGATGGTTGGAAATTAAATAAGAGTTAGACCCAGGCTCTCACAAGGTAATTTTGTTTTTTTTTTTTTTCTGTTTTTTTTTTTTTTTTATTTAGTTATATATTTTTATATACGATTAATTAATTAATTGATTTGTTTTTATTTTTATCTAATTAATTAATTAATTATATTTTACTTTATTTTATTTACTTATTTATTTATTTATTAAATCAAAAATTTTACCCCTCCCTATTACCTATTATATTTATTATATAATAATTCATAAACTCATTTTTAATAAATTTTATTTAATTAATTAAATTATTATTTAATTTTAATTCTTAACTACTAATTTTCTAATGGGTAGTTCTTAACAACTAGTTCTCAACGGCTATTTCCGAGCAATGATGCATCTCCACTATTTATTCATCGAGACCGATTAGTTTCTCCACCTTGTACTGAGGATGAACCACATTAGCTGGTTCAAAACATTGACCTAATCTTAATTATGTGATTAATCCAAAAGACATTTATCTACGTTATGGATAACAAAAGTCTTAGATCTAAAATGTATGTAAAATTGTAAAATTGTAATTGTAATTGTAATTGTAATTTTAATTTTAATTGTAATATTATGTGAAATTGTAAAATTGTAATTGTAATTGTAATTGTAATTGTAATTATAATTGTAATTCTAATTGTATGTAAAATATTTGTAAAATTTTAATTGTAATTGTAATTGTATTTTGAAATGATTGTAATTTTAATTGTATGTAAAATTGTAATTGTAATTGTTTGTAAAATATTTGTAAAATTTTAATTGTAATTGTAATTGTAATGTGAAATTGTAAAATTGTAATTGTATGTATTGTCAATATTCAATTTTATTAAAAATTTTAAATTTGTAAAATTGTAAATAATTGTCAATTTTGAACCATAACTACCATAAGTAAAATGTATACTGTAAATATTGTTAAATTACCATAATTGTAAAATTTTAAATCTGCATGAATATAAATAATTGTAAAATAATAAATCTAGAATAATATGACTTTTTGTAACATAATAAAGTTTAGAAAATAATACAAGTAAATTCATGTTTATAATTATCATTATTTTATTATGATCTTACATACCAAAAATAACAATATACATTTTGAAGATATCATTTACACACATTTAAAGCAATCAAGTAGTTGTATTATTTTAGGAATTGACATTATAAAAAAAAGAACTCTATACAGTACGTCATAGTTTTCGACATCAACATAATTGTAAATTATCAAGTGAAATGATTTTAACATTAACACAATGCAAACCAATTAATTCAAAATACATATTATAATGTTTCGAAAAAAAGAGTCTAAGTTGTAAGGTAATTAAGTCCTCTTCTTTATAAAAACCCCTCTTAAAAAGTATAAATGATGAAATAACACATGTAACGTATCACTCTCGATTCTCATAATCACTCTCATTATCTTCCGGCTCGCTTGGAATGATAATACTATTGTTCTCAAAAATATGTTCTGATCTACGATCATGTCTCAATATGAACCACCAATCTATATCCAACACATCTAGGTAAAAAAATACTTGGGTGCAGTGTTTGAGGAGAACATAGGGCTCCTTAGCTTCATCCAACATCTTTCTAGAGTTGATACATATCAGCCTACTATCAATATCTTCCTTTACATTATTCCGATCAAAGGTGTCTTACCACTTGCACCTAAAAATAACACATTGGACAGAAGAGAAATCCACTTCAATGATCTCTTGTCTGTTTCCGATGTAACCTAACATCCCTCGTACCAGGTTTTGATCACGGTGGCTAGCTCGACTAGATTGATCAAACTCGACTTCCACTCCACAGTCTTATGTCATGTGTCTATCATCGGAATTTTCTGTGCGAAAATGGTGTCCATATGCCCACATAGATGGGAACAAATTCACCTATAAAAATCTTAAAAAATCATAATGTCATGTGTCTTATAATAACCCAATTGTTAAAATATGAAATATATATGTAATTATATTTCAAAGGTGAATTATTAATTTTAAAACGTACATAAATATATTATTACTGAGTGGGTGCACCCAATCACTATGTTTAGCGCATCCTCTTTAGCACGCGAGTAACGACCGGTTGCATCGTATTTCTCTCTAACTTGGTCAGCAACTCAACTATTGGGGCATATAATTGGCATATTTTATTTTAAATGATCGAGATAAGGCACACTTATACCATTCAAATGTTTGAATTCTTTACTACCACTATGCAATTTCATTCTCTTTTGTTCGTACAATGTGACCCACAGTTGTGTCACTTCGGAATTGTAAAAAATGAAATTATTGATTGCTTCAATTTATGCATCTGCTAATGAAATCAAACAGACATATAGTACATATGAGATAAAAATATACATTATATCGAAGTTCAACATGAATATTTACTTTGTGTAAATTTGAAAAATTATAAGTCGCTTACTCTTTATCAAGCGCCTTTTCCATTCGTTTAGAGTAGCTCCCCTTCTCTTTTGTCTTCATCCCTTTCATCGTCCCAAATCACCACAACTCTTCTATTTTCGATCTGCTTGATCTACTCACTGGCATAATAGAAATAATCGTACGATATGTACCCCTCTTCCATATACCCCTTGGATTTTTCCCTTTGTCGAACAAAACCTTTCAATTTCTTCATGTACCTCTCTAAGAAGAACATCCAACGATAAGAAACCACCCCAAATAATTCAACCTTGTCTACAAGGTGGATTAGAAGTTGAACCTGCAAGTCCATGAAACTCGTCGACAATTCCTTCTCAAACATACAAAAAATATAAACTATCTCTTGATGCCACTGTGGAATGATAGCCATATGAATCTCCTTTGACATGATCCAATGTAAAAATGCAGATAATTTAGATATGGCATGGCCTAGGTCTTGGGGGAATTCATGTTTCACACACCCATGCACAAACAAAGGATAATGACACTGCAAATTTATAAACACATGCAATAATATACAAAATTAGTTATGTTTTATGATCCCTGCATGGAATAAAATTTATTAATATATAACAAATAATAAAATTATGATTTTGACATTATACATACTCTTAGAAGATTCAAATGGTCATGCGATTTAAACCTCGACAAATGGTCATCCACGGTGAAGCAATGCCGTAGTGAAGACCCTTGTGAAGATGGCACCCTCACACACATTATAACTTCCTTTGCCAAAGAAAGATCATTTTTTTTTAAATCCATGGGACAACACCTTCTTTGAAATACCAATTAGAGGGACTAGCGCATGCCTTTGATCCTGTACTTTCTAATTGTCTTGGCCAATGCTTCTTTTTAGTTTTTGAAGTAATAAGATCTTTCCTAACAGCCAATGTGTAACTTTGTTTCGATGATATGTGCCTCCATAAAGAAGATGAAACATTTTTAAATATATGCATGGGATCTAATAAGTGGGTAATCCTAAGATTCTCCCAATATGGGAGATTATAAAAGATAGATTTCCTTTTCATCCCAATGGAAAATTTCTCAACTTAGGTGTCGAAGAATTTCAAATCATCGAACATAGACTCCCTATTTGAATCGAACATTTATATGAAATCCTTCCCCTTCCCTCTCTCATATGCTCTAATCCATTCAGATCATGTCGTTCTTGGAGGCCTTTGGGTTCTCTCTCATTTACCATTGAAAGTGGATGCTACTCTTTTGTAAGGGTGTTCTTCTAGGGGGAATACCCTGGAGCATTAATACATTGGCTTTCATAGGTCGTTGGACCATCTAGATTTCAGAGAAGGTCCATAACATTTACATCCAAAATACCCTTCTATTACAAGACCTGTGAAATTATAGTATACAATATGCATGGCACATTAAAAAATATCATGAAGATCGGAAAAATTACAACGAATTAAATAACTAATATGAAAAATAATATTGTTACGTATATAAACAAATCAGTAGACATGTAATTTACCAGAGAAAATTCCTAAGCCTGGATAATCATGTGTCGTGTAAGGACATATGCCATACAACGTAAAACTCCTCTCTGTTGTGACGGGTCTTGATACATCGTATACATTTATGCCATCCCATAATTCCTTCAATTCATCTACCAGTGGTTGTAATTAGACATCCATATTCTTCATTTGTCTTCTACCAGGGACTATGAGAGCCAACATAATATGTTCATTCTTCATGGACAACCATGGGGGGATATTGTTATTGATTACTACTACAGACCAAACAGAATATTTGGTGTTCTGGAGGGAATATGGGTTGACGTCATCCATGGATATGCTGAGTCGTAGACTTCGTACTTCATCCTTTAATTTTTCAGGACATCTATCCTCTATATGATTCATGGCTATTGAATCTTTTGGGATTCACATAACTCACAAATCACTTCTGTGTGAGTCATGTCATCCCTGCAACATAGCTAATTCTTTACAACGAAAGAGCCTTTGAATCCTTGGATTATAGGCATGTGCCTAAATATATTAAAAGGAGGACCACGTGATTTACCCTTCTTTTTTTATTTATCATACCAGTCATGCTCACATATCAGACATATCTCTTTTTTTGCATATTCTCCTCTATATATAATACAATCATTTGGACAAGCATGATATGATATGTACTCAACACCCAACATTTTAAACAATTTCTTTGCCTTTTCGCAGCTACCGGGCAAGACATTATCACTCAGAAGAACCTAATATTTGAATAACCTGTAGTTTTTCATGGAAAATATTAAATGTACATTAATACCGATACAATTATTAACGTTCATAAAATTGACCATTTGTAATCTTCATTGTGTGATTATATTTCTCAAAATATAAGGGAAGGCTTGATGGTCAATTACCTCAAAATTTTCGAGAAACACGCATTTTACAAGCTAAAATTTGCTTTCAAGTTGTACAGTAAAATCGTTGTCCCAAAATGGGTAGACTTTTACTGACCTCTAGGTCCAAGGAGAGGGGTTGTGGAAGAAAATTTAAGGCTTTTGAAAAAGGTATCAGCGATATGAGCATCATCTCCTATCTGATCATCGTTATGGAATGCATCTAACAACATTGTCTCCATGGCAGCCATATCCCTTAAGTAATAATCCATACCAACCTCTATTTGATTGCCTCCATTGCCAGCTTCTGAAGAACTACTATTTCTCTAGTCATTCCTAATTGGTGAATCTGGATGTAGTGGGAATTGGAGAGGTGGTTAATTCAACCATTATTGGTATCATTCCTCTCTGATTTTTTCTCTTAATTCAGCCTTCTCTTGATTTGACATTGTCGTGGGGTGCAACAGAAGATGGTACGTAGGTCGCTCATCATCACTAGAAACCTAATAATTTCAAAAAATACATTTGAAAGTTTTTAGTACAAAATCGATGATATCAATTAGTAATCACGTAGACAATGCATGATTAATTGGTTTGATGTTGAAATAATTACATTATTAATATACCAAAAAAATCTTATTATGATCATTGTCCCAGAATTATGACTAGAAGATGCAATGTTACAATTGGCAGGGTGAAGAGGTTGTCCATTTTCATCTACCAAATGCGCCTTGCGGTATGATGCTCCTGATAAGAGCTTCCGATGTTTTAGAGCTATTTGAATATTTTGTGCATCTGAACTCGATTTTGAATCTGCATGAACCTATAAATTTGTATACATTAATTTTATTCAGTTGATTGACATGGATAAAAAAATAAATTCAATTAGATAATGAAAATATAGAAACAATTTGAAGTAAATATTACGTTTGGAGATAGATAGGGAGAACTCCACGATGGACTTTGAGAAATATTATGGTACAAGCTAGATTTTGAAGAATTGTCCATTTGATATAATTATGTGATTTTCTCCCTGTATTTGAGAAAAATCAACAACAAATTTTGGTGTACATACCTAAAAGTAATTGTGGTGCCTAAAAAATGGACTTATTGTTATCGGTGCTAATGCACAATTAATCGCATCAATGCATTTTAGTTACTGCGCACTAGTGTCATGTTATTAACTGACGCACTAGTGCAGTTAGTTAACAAATGCACCAAATATACGCAAAAAAAAAAAACCACAACTTTATTTTTTTCAAGTGAAAAAAAGTGGTAAATTGAAAAATGGGTAGCAACTTATTTTCATAAATTTAATTTCATAAACAGAGTTCTTTAAATAGTAAAAGTTATGCATTATTTCATTATTTTTGCAAAAAAATTCATGGCGGGATTTTCACGAGAGACATACTTGGAGCAAGGGAGCATGAGATCACTGTGGATCAACAAAATACTTTTGAACAACAACACTATTCAGAGAATCAGAATTTGAAACATCTCATGGTTCACATAAAAACCTTGTAGTATAGTAAAAATGTTAAATTTTACTATAATAATTTTTTTTACAGTTTCTGTTGGATTTAATACATGCATAGTAAAATTTTTAAATTTTACTGTGCATTTTCCGAAAAAAAAATAAAAAATCCATTCTTATGTCAAACCCTCGCTTCTTCTTGTTTTTGTGACTTCACAATTACAGCTTTTCATTTTAGGTTTATAGGGTTTGTATTGCTATATATATAGGCATATGACATCTAACCTGCAGGAACACTTGCAAAAAAAATGACAAAGCCAAGGTGGGGCGACCCAAGACAACCCGCCAAAGCCACAAGTGAAGAAAAACACCACAAAGCCAAAGAAGGACATAGGAAAGTGGTGTGATTTCCATAAGAGCTCCACTCACAACACAAGTGAGTTTCAAGCCAAGAAGTCAGTGATGGCTGAGTTGAAAGCTTCTGAATCAGATGCATGTTCTGACTATGAGTCACAACGCGACAAGGGAAATGACAAAGGGAAAAATATTATCGATGTAGTGCCCAACACCACTATTTCCACCATAAAGATCTAGAAGGAGGAACCCGAATATTCATAGGAGGGGGAGGACCTCATCCACTCCCAGATGTGGGTGAAGGGTTCCCCACTGCAGTTCATTGTCGACAACGAGAGCCAAAAGAACCTCATTTTAGTAGAGGTCATGAAGTGGTTGGGCCTTTTGACCAAAACAAACGCACAATTTTACACCATCGGGTGGCTTCACCGAGGATGTGATCTCTGCATCAACCATCGGTGTCGCCTTCCCTACAACATCAAGCCCTTCATGGATGAGGTTTTATGTGATATTTCTCTTCTTGATGTTTTTGAGGTATTATTAGGCCAACCATACTTATGGAAGTGACATGATGTGTATGAGTCTAAGCCTCGCGCTATTATTGTCACTTTGGGAAATAAGTTGTACAAGATATCGGAGGTAGCACTGCTTACCACCATCTCTTTGATCATTGTAAAACAATGTTGTAAGATCATTTCCAAAATTGGGAAATTTATTTTCCCGATGATCTTCCCTTAGGGCAAGAGGAATACTATATCCACGACCTCCAACATATGGACAATGTCATGGAGGAGTACAGGGACATCTTCACCTCACCCGCAGGGGTACCTCTACATTTTTAGGTCAATCACTCTATCGATTTGACCCCAGGTGCACTGCTACCCAATGGACCGATCTATCGGTGCTTTGTTATGGAGAAAAACGAAATCAAGATGTAGATTTAGGAGCTGCTGCAAAAATCTCACATCCGGCTAAGTTCATCACCTTGTGGGAGCCTCATCATGTTGGTGTAGAAGAAGAATGGTAGTTGGAGACTCTGTGTTGACTATCTGGCACCGAACAAGATCATTATCGATAATAGATATCTGATCCTACGAATATGGATGTTTCCCTCTTGTCCTTTTTCTCACAAAAGGTTTCCCATCAGTCCTCCACATGGGGGGTGACTTTAAGGAGTGAAAACGTAATCTTTTCCCAATTGGAAAAGTCATGAACTGAGAAATATCCTTCCAATAGATTCAACCATATATATATGATGTATGCATATATTAAGCCGTCAAATATGGGAATGTAAAATTTTACTTGTACTTTAAAAGGAGTGGCACCTCCAGAGTGGTTGTTGTATGAAGGTGTGTCATCAATGGGTATTCGTTGAAGGGTCTGAGAAAAGTTATCCATCATCATGTTCATTTGTTTCTCGAGGGCCTCCTCTAGAAATATTTTGACAGAATCTCTTACTCCCTCGTATTTATTTTCTTTTTCCATGGGATTCTATCGAGGTTTGCGTGGTTGATCTTGTAAAGTTTCAACTAGTTCGATCCGTAACTCCTTATATCCTGACATCATTGGGGACATGTAAAGAAAAATACGGAAAGAGCAGACTTCTCTAATACCACTGATTTAGACTTATGAAGTAACACAATAAAATATGGAAATAAACATAAACATAGAGATTCCATAGGAATAACACTTCATTTCATTAATATCAAATACTGTAAAATTCTTATAGACAGAATGGAAAATAAACTAGCTCGGGCGATAGTAGCTTATCTCTGAGAAGAGATGTGATGGCTACATGCCTCTAAATTGTGTTACAATGAAGTTCAAGGGAATTTTTATTATTGAAAAACATTCTAAAACCTTAAAAATCAAAAAACCTAACCCTAGGAGATGAAGTGCCAAAACTATGAGCCCTGTTTGGGTAAATTGGTGCATCAACTTCCCGGGGACATAACTTTGGCATACGATCTTTGTTTGATGTGCAAAGTACCTTGTTAGAAATATATATTCGATGAATACAACTTTAGAGTGACCAACATTAGTTGAGTACCCATGTTGATCCATATTTTCCAAAAAAATGTCGTTTAGGGCCTCAAAACAACTCCATAAGTTCAGGATCCAAAAACTACCAAAAATAGTAAAATATGCTACAATTAAGGAAACTGAAAAATTGAAATAAAAAATGGTGAGAGTCCTAGTGGAATATGTGGGTGGCCAACAATATCCACCTGGATCATACTTCCCTAAGAACTTTCTCCCTCAAGATTAATGACATCAACAACACTTATTTTTAGTCGCTTTTAAGTGGGGGCAGGAGTTTCTACCTCTATACTTTCTCGTGTCTCAACCAAACCATCATTCGATAACTTCTCACGTTTAAGATTTGGTTCATGAATATAAGGGGAATAATATATCTCCAATATCCTCTTTGAAATAACCTCGTGTGGATCATAGCGTCATTTCCCCCCTTGTTGAAAATTAATTACTTGTAACATTTTCTTACCCTCTTCTACTTCTTATCTATTGTTCACAATAATGGGCCAACAGTCCTTGGTAATTTGAAAAAAAATCCTTTCCTAGCTAGGAAAAAGTGTATCTAATCCACATTCAATCTTTTTCTGATAAAATTTATATCATTTGTCCCCATAGGCACAAAATATCGAAGCCTATATGGTGGGATTTCGGCTCCATACAATTTGATTTCTATATATTCCTCAAACAAGAAGAAATATCCAACTTTCAAATATTTTCTCATTTGTAAAAGAGGTTGAGCCTTTTGTAAAATTCTTGGAGGGGCATAATTATTCATAATTTTATACATAATTGACATGAAATAGGCAATGTAATAAGAAAATCCCTCGTTTTGTTTGCTCCTAACTAGACCAGTCTAATTTACCATTCTTTGATTCTGTCTATTTATATCGATAACATTCAGAACCAGATACATAAATTGGTCAACATGGATATACAACAAGAGGTATACTAACAAGGAAACCTAAAACACCCAAAAATACTAAAATTGAGGAGTTGTGAGTTAATTGAATGTTCTCAAAAGGTAGGAATATCCAATACAACATCAGTTTTCATCATTAAATGAAACAACCCTAAAGCTTGAAAATCAACTTCTCTGGTTTCATCTTTTCCCAAAATTCTGACAATTACTTGTAAAATAGGCCTCACATTCTCAGAAAAGAAAAGAAAAAAAAAACAATGGGAAACAGTGTTGACTATGAAGGAAGAGTTGCATTTGGAGGAAAAATAAGGCTACACAATTTATTTTTATCCTCTTTTGATAGATTCTAGTAGACAGACATAAGGGTGTCATGAGAAAAATTAATATAATTGTTTGTTTGCGGGAAATCAAGGGCTTGTCAAATTAATAATAAAGAGACTTGCAAAAAATTTTCTCCTAGGGAATTCATTACATACCATCTATGTGAGTATAGGGATGAATTCAACCGAATTATAAATTCCGGGAAAAAATAGGTTTGTTGGATAATTGTAGAGACCAGACCCAACTTGACCATTCTTAGGGAGATTTCTGACTCAACTTGACTGACAAGGGTATTTTGAAGAATTTCCATCAAGTTTATTGGACAGATAGGGTAAAAAATGTCATGCTCCATGTCCATGAGGGGTGTATTAATCGAAGATCCAAATAAGCAGGGTTTTTTAGTCCTTTTGAAATTTTTCGTTTGAAATATACAGAGTGGTTAAATCCATTTAAATACCTGGAAGTAATTCGGTGGTGGAATTGAAATTGATATTGGAAACTAGAGTGAAATTAGCAGGTAAAGTAAGAGAAATGAGTGAAATCTGGGTTTTTGTAAAAAACCTTAGAGAATTTCAATTAAGTTAGTGGATAAAAATGAGCATGGAAAGGTGACGTGGCAGTCAACATGGTAAGTGATGTGGAAAAAAGGGTTGATGAGGTGGAGTGAGGAGGGATGGCCCGGGGTGATGTGGAATGTGTTTCACTTGATCTTGCTCTCTTATCTTAGCATCGTGGTATCAGAAAAAACATCTTATCACGCTTGGGGACAACCTAGGTAGTAATTCATTTCATCGTGGAGTGTCGTTGGGGTTGATCACAGCTGTCGATCACCCCGACGGCCGATTTTTCAAAACTTCCTCCGAAGGAACCCTGCCAAATAACCTTCAAACTATTTGTGGTGTCAGAATTAACGTGCACGCAGCCCAAATTTGCGCAATGACATTTCACTATAAGAGTTTCTCTTCCTTTAATTATTTCTCCACTTGACATTTGCAAGGCTATTCCACTTCTAAATAAAATATGTTTTATATATTTTTTGTAATCCGAAATTTAAGACTGCACCATTTCATAGAACAAGACATTATATTTTTTAAAACATATCTACAAAGAGTCCCTTGTCTATATTTTCTATTTTCATTTTTTTTCTTTTCATATATATTTTATTTTATTATATTTATTTAGAATAAAAAGAAACTGACTACAATATTGGTTGTACCTGGGGGTGGTGTTTTGGAACAAAACACAAAGAACCATATATTAGTTCCTTCACCTTGGGCATGGAGTCGTATTGTAGTTGTGGAAATTCAATGAGCAATCACAATGGATACTTATAGTGGGCAAACCGGTATTTATAGTGAGAAAGTAAATAATGTTAACTGCAAAAAGTAATGTTTCAGATGCTTCCCATTGACAGGAAACTACAAAAATTCACCATCGAGATTCTCTATAATTAAGGTGTTATTACCTTGGGCTTCTGCTATTTTAAAAGGCCCAAACCATAAGGGATCGAACTTGTAATGTTTACTCTTATCCTCCCTTTTGACATCCCCCCTCAGAACAAGGTCTCTAGGATGAAAATTTCTATCTTTGTCCTTCCTATCAAAAATAACTTTCATCTTCTCCTGATAATTGATCAAATTTTGAGTTGCATGTTCTCTACTTTCATTCAACTCCACTAGCTGATTTATTCTTCTAGTCAATGAATTTGGTTCCTCCTCGACATCTTCAATTAATGCAGCTATTGGTTTAGCTAACTGACTATGAAATAAGGATTCCATTCCCTATACCATTTCAAAAGGTGACTTACGAGTGGACCTTTTTGTTGTCACCCTGTTTGCCCACAAAGAAAACCTAATTTCAGAATCCTATTTCTTCCTGCTTTCTAAAATAGAATTCTTCAAAAATACTTACCAAAGTATTATTAGAATAATTTTCCAACCTATTACCTTGTGGATAATAGGTGGTAGAGTGACTGAGGATAACATTTTATTTTTGGAAAAAAGTTAATTATCTTTTCATATTTAAGTGCATTGCCTGTCGCCAACTTTTTTGGACAACCAAATCTAGGAAATATATTTTATTCTATAAATTTAATAAGCACTGAAGTTGTTGAATTCCGGTTTAGAATGGATTCCACCCATTTTTTAAAGTAATCAGTGGCTGTTAGGATCCACCTGTGTTTTCCACTAGAAGGTGGGTTGATTTCCCCTATAAAATCGAACCCCCATTACCTAAAAGGATCTTCTCCAAATACCATGATTAATGGTAATAAAGGCATCATTAGGGGAATTTTGAGGTCTAAAATTGGCCTCATAAGGAAATTATAAAATAATATTGGAAATAATAAAATAATATTAGATTACATCATCAATTTTTAGAGGGAAAAAAGAAAAAACTATTTTTTCAACTCGTATTTTCAACTTATCTCCCTATGGGTTTACTCAAATTTCGAGCGAAAACACTCGTTGGATGCAGAATTTGATTCCTAATACAAAGGGTACCCATGTTCTATACTTTTTATGGACGTTGGTACACGAAAAATAATAAATACTTTAAAAACGTAATTTCAATCACGTTTTTCATGTATTTCTCATTGTTCTTATAGAAGGGTCCATCGAATGTATGCAACATGGGTATTCCTTCGATGAGGAATTCAAATTTTCATCAAATGAGTACTCTCGCTCGAAATTTTAGTAAACCCTTAAGAAAATAATTTGAAAATACGAGTTGAAAAATTAGTTTTATTATTTTATTATTTTTTAATCTTTTTATTTTTTGACTCAAAAATGGTGAATCATACCCCATGGTTGGCATCATCATCTTGAATCCTATTGGTTATTATACAATTTATTTTGGTTGTACAATTTTATTAGGAGGCCCAATTTAGGCCTCAAAATTCCCCTAATGCTTCTTCTTATCATAAAAAACTTAACACTCCCTACAACATTTCACCAATTTGTACACATCAGCAAATAGGGCAGGCTAGTAAAAAAACAACCTTCATGATTTTGTGTTATTACTTTCCAACTGTAATGACCCCCATAGGTACAACCATGATATTCATTTATGATTTCAGTCATTTCCTCCTTTGTTAAACACAACAATAAAACACCAACAATATCCCTCCAATACAACTGACCATTTATAATAACATACTTCTGAGCTTCCATCCTCAGAGCCTTATATTTTTCTCTATCAAGATTTTATGGACTGCTAAGAAATAATAAATAATGGAAAATATTATTATATCAATTAGAACATAGATACTTATAAGAAATTATGTTATCTCGTTCATTGGATTTACCTTCCCCACCCACTGCATTCGGTTAATAAATTTCTGCCAACATTTTTATTCCCAATTCTTGGTAATTAGCTTCTGTCAAGATCTTGGCTAATCCCTATTCCTTTTTGAACCTATTTGGCTTAATATCCATATCATGCTCTTGTATCTTAGCTATCCATTTTCCTCTTCTTCCTTCATTGTCCCCTTGTGTTAATACATCATTGACTGTTGTATTCGGTACATATGCTGTGAAATTTGATTGTAAAATATATGTCCTAATTCCATCAAAGATTTAACAAGGGAATATGGTTTATTTTCTAAAATGTTATAATTTCGCTCTGCATCCCTCAGCACCTGATTGAATAATTCCACATGTTTCTACTTATTTTCTTTATTATTTTGCAAAATAAATGTTGTGATTGTAGTAGGATATGCAAAAGAAAAAATATGAAAAGATTTTTTATAATTAGGACTTACCAAAGGAGGAGCTTCCCCAAAAGCCTTCTTAATTCTTGAAAAATATTCTCTAGCTATTGGAGTCCACTTGAATTTTGCATCTTTCTTCAACATATCAATAATTTCCTTTATAATCTCTGCATAGTTTGGAATGAATCTCCTGAGAAAATTTATTATTCCTAGGAAAATTTGTATTTCCTTCTTATTTCCGGGTTTTTAGGATCCTATAACAATAGGATTCATAATTTTGAATTAAATTTGATTAGTATTGTAATATGTACATACTTTTCTTTCTGCAAAATTGTTTTCCCGTATTAGAAAAATAAAAAAATGTAAAGAGGGTAAAAGTCCTAAAAGAAAAATCAAAGGACTTGCGGTGGGCTTTAGTGAGGCACTCCTTCAGCAAATGTAGCCACACTTTGTCACCCACATGGAAGTTATGTGGCACCCAATGTTGAGCATGTCATTGCTTGTACTTAGCATTGGCTCTGTTCAATATGTCATGAACTTGTTGGCGGATGTGTTGATTGCACTCGATGAAGTTGTTCGCTTTGTCAGCTTCAGACTGGACATGAGCTGAATCGGCCTGAGTAGCCACAAATGGCATGGCTATGCCAATGGGACATAGTGGCTGGAATCCCAAACCCACCTAAAAGGGGTTGTGGCTAGTTGAGCTGCGGAGAGCCCAGTTATAACTGTGTTGTACAGAGGGGAGGCTCTCATCCCATGTGCATGGATGATTTGAATTGTACATGCGCAGAATGTGTACAATCATCATGTTCAAAACCTATTTCTAGCCATCATTTTGGGGATGGAAAGCTGTGGACTTGGTGAGATTGGTGTCCAACACTGACCAGAGGTTGAACCAAAATGACTTCAAGTCGATATTGTTGAACTATTTTGCCCCTTTGAGTTGGTCAAGAAGGTCATCAATCCGTGGGACCGGGTACCTATTTCAGACAGTGATATTTTTCAACACTCGATAGTCAATATAGAGTCTCCAAGTCCCATACTTCTTCTGCACCAACACGATCGGGCTCCCATGGGGCCATGAACTCAGCCATATGTGACCTTTCTGCAAAATCTCCTTAATTTGCCCCTTGATTTCATCGTTCTCCACAACATAGTGTCGATAGACCAATCCATTGGGTAGTGGCACACCTAGGGTCAAATCGATGGGATTCTTGACCTGACAGTGCAGAGGCACCCCTGCGAGTGAGGTGAAGATGTCCCCGTACTCCTTCACGAACTTGTCCATTTTTTTTTGTCATGTGGAGGAGCCCTGTCTAAAAGTTGTGGCCACAATATTATTTTTTCCCTGAGGGAAGATCATCAGGAAAAAAAATTCCCCAGTTTTGGAAATGAGATTACTACATTTTTTGCAGTATCCAAAGAGATAGCGATAGGCATTGGTACCTCTAGTATCTTGTACAACTTAT
Organism: Pinus albicaulis; assembly: GCA_034641835.2. Classification (NCBI taxonomy): domain Eukaryota; kingdom Viridiplantae; phylum Streptophyta; class Pinopsida; order Pinales; family Pinaceae; genus Pinus; species Pinus albicaulis. The sequence goes on from CM076584.1 coordinate 1,362,590,494, forward strand.
TTCCCAAATTAATAATAACAGTGCGAGGTCGGGAATCATACATAACATGTCGCTTCCACAAGTATGGTTGGCCTAATAATACATCATAAACATCAAGAGGAGAAATGTCACATAATACCTCATCTGTGAAGGGCTTGATGCTAAGGGGAAGGTGGCATTGATGGCCGACGCAGAGAGCCTCTCCTTGGTGAAGCCACTCGATGGTGTACGATTTTCGATGTGCTTTGGTCAAAAATCCCAACTGCTTCACGACCTTTGCAGAAATGAGGTTCTTTTGGCTCCCACTATCGACAATGAACTATAGCGGGGAGCCCTTTACCCACATCTAAGAGTGGAAGAGGAGCTCCTCCTCCTCTGGATCTTCCGGGTCCTCCTTATGAATATTTTTTGTGGCAATGGTGGCTTTGGGCTCCGCATCAATAATCTGTTTCCCTTTGTCATTTCCCTTGTCAGGTTCTGATTCATAGTCAGAGCATGCATTTGATTTAGAAGCCTTCATCATAGCCACCAATGACTGCTTGGCCCGACACTCATTTGTGTTATGAGTAGAGCTCTTATGGAACTCACACCACTTTTCCATGTCCTGCTTCAGCTTCGTGGTGTTGTTATTTGCTTTTGGCTTTGGCAGGTTGTCTCGAGCAGCCATGCCTTGGCTTTGTCCTTTTTTCTATGGTTTGGGGGCACCTTTCCCTTGCATTTGATTCAAAAATCCAAAGTCTTGCCTCTTCTGTTTGAATTTCTACTCAATCTTGGCAGCATACCAGTATGTCATACCAAGCGAGGATATGTCGAGGAACTTCATTTCCTCCTAAATATATCTGTGCAGACAACTGTGATACATAAGCACCAAATTTTTCTCTGAATCTTTGATACCCAAATTTTTGTGCATGGTATGGAACAAATTCGTCATCTCATGCACATCTTGATCCCTTTCCTGTCACAACGTATTCCATTGTATGTACCTATCCTCATAGATCCCCATGGGATAATATTGTTCCTTGATGGCATCTTGGAAATAATTCCAAGTGGGTATGATCGAGAACAGAGAGGTTTCCCCCTCATATTTTTTCTCATGATAGGTTTCCCACTAGTCCTTGACATGGGGGGTGGCTTTGAGGAGTGAAAAAGTAATCTTCTCCCGGTCAGAAAGGTCATGAATCGATAAATATCCTTCTAATAGATTCAATCATCTATCTACGGCATTTGCATCTATTTGGCCCTCAAATATGGGAATGCCAAAGTTTACTTGTACCTTAAAAGGTTTTACGCCTCCAGAGTGGTTGTTGGATGCATATGTGCCACCGATGGGCTATCGTTGAAAGATCTGGAAAAAGTTATCCATCATCACGTTCCTTTGTTTTTTGAGGGCCTCCAAGATAAATATTTTGATAGGATCTCCTAGTGCCTCATCTTTCTTTTCATCCCCCATGGGCGTTCGTCGAGGTTTGCGAGGCTGATCTTGCAAAGGATCAACCAGATCGATTCTTAAATCCTTATACCTCGACCTCGTTGGGGACATGCAAAGAAGGATCGAGAAAGTGCAGACTACTATGATACCACTGATCCGAATTTATGCAGAAATGCAACAGAATACACATATAATCATAAATACAAATATGCATCAGAAATAACGCTTCATTTCATTAATATCAAAGTACTGAAATATGTTTACAGACATAATGGAAATAAACTAGCTAGGGCAGTAATAGCTTATCTCTGACACGATATGTGGTGGCTACAGGCCTCTAAAATGTGTTACAATGAGGCTCGAGGGCCTATTTATTATTAAGAAGAAATGGACAACCCTAAACATCCAGAAAACTAACCCTAGGAGATGAAGCGCCAAAACTATGGGCCCCGTTTGGGTAAATTCGTACATCAACTTCCCGAGGACATAAATTTGGCATAAAATCTTCATTTGATGTGCACAATAACTTGTTAGAAGCATCAATCTAAGGAATACAAATTTTTATGTGAGATACATCGAAGGAAATTCCATTTTTCTCCTAGTTTTTTGAAAAAATACTGTTTAGGACCTCAAAACGACTCCAAAATTTAGGACCTAAAAAACTGTTAAAAATAGTAAATTGTTCTACAATTAAGGAAAATTAAAAAATGAAAGAAATAATGGTGGGGCCCCAAGTCTAATAGGCGGGTGGCCACCAATATCCACCTGGATCATGCTATATTCATGTTTTTTTTCTGTAAATAAATATCCCATGTATCTATGGTAAAATTGATTGTATGATAGCTTATGATGTAGGGGAGCAATGCTTCTTAGCCATTCTCAGATAAGAAAGAGAACCCTTTGCTTAAATATGTTGTTTATACTTGTAGATGTTGTTATGTGACATGTTTGACTAAATGCATGCCATGACTTGGTGGGGTCAAATGAGTTTTGGTTGATGTGATTGCTTCCATATGTTTGTTTTAATGTTATTTACCCTCTCCTGAAGTTACATGAATTTTTGGGCGATAACCTGGGCTCAGGGCTAAAAATGCGGCACAAATCCCAGACCTGGGTAGAGAAACTTGTTGTTTTGGCCTGAGTCACTACCTTGACAAGGCTATCCCATGGCTCTAGGGTCTAAAGCCACTCCCTTTCCCTTAGAAGCCCATGACTCAGCCTCAAAGGGGCTAAAAATCAGTCCCCCCTCAGGGAACAGGACCCTGGAAGGTTGGATTAACTCCTAGGGATGTCAATAATGCAGTGTAAGGTGTGTTTTTGGTGTTTCCATCGGTTCCACTTCCTTAAGGTCATCTAGGAGGTTGAATCTCAATTAGTATCCTCTCGTCACATGCTTACCCCGGTTGATCGGTTACTTGGGTAGATGTTGGAAGAGGGTGTTACAGAGTGGTATCAGAGCATAGTTCAACTCTCGGACCAATGGGTGGTGTGTGGATCATGTGTTTATGTTGGTTTCATATGAATTTAGTATGCTTGAGGTCTATATGTGCTTGTTTCATCCATGTTTTGTTGGACATGGTGGCAGTGGTGTCGCCATGGAAGTGTTGATGGTGTTGTTGTCAACACATTTTCATGAGTGTATGACTTTTTATGTGATGTTCTTGCTTATGTATTGTCCATGCATGCTTGCTTACATGTTGTTACATGTTGTGTATGCATTTCTTGTTTATGCTAGGTCACATATTGGTCATTCTTCAGTGTTATCCATGGATGCTTGTTTGTGTGATGTCATATGTTGAACATGCATTGGTCGTTCATGATTGGTTATACATGTCAAGTGGGTGCATATTGTCAAATTTGCATTGGTTTGATTGAGGTCGTTGTGCATAAGGTAATTGTATGCAATTAGGTCATCATGGTGATATTCGTATGTTATGATGCTAATGTGTTGGTTGAGATAGATTAGGAAATGCCGAACATTAAAGTGAAGTTATAATAATGGACTTAGGGGCAAGAGAATATCATCATACAAGTTGGTGTGCTTGGCAAGGTATGTGATTCATGGTTGTGGTAAGCATAAGGGTTACTTATATGTTTGTAATTTCATTTTTATTTTGGCTACATGTATGATAAATGCTACTTCATCAATGTATCATAAGAATTATGGTTATGCATATTCCTTTCATTGTATTTTTGTTATGGTTACATACATTATAGATGCTAGTTGATTAGTGCGGTTATATGTACGTGTTTCAGATATTCATGAATGATAGAAACCTATGGTGGTATGCATGAATGACAAATTTTTATGAGTTTAGGGTGCGAACATGTTAGCTAAATATTGTTATGTATATCATGACCTTATTTATGATTGGGTTTACATGTTGTGAAGTTATATCATGCTAAAATAGATTGATTGTGTAGACAAGGTAGCCTCCACTGAGATACATTAAGGTATGAACTTGCTTATGTCATCTACTTTGTACTTGAACATTTGATTAGGTTATCTACTTGGCGTTTGAGTGTTGGTGTCTATTATGTCATATATCTGTTGTTTGAATGCTTTATTAGTTGTATGATATGATTTTGCATGAATGAATGATCTTGTTTTGAAATTATTGCACTAACGCACTATGTGTTGAGATAACTAATGTGCACTTCGGTGTAAGTAGGTGATAGTCATAGCATCATGTATTATGATTGATGACTGTGAGTTTATTGTTGATTATGACATGGTTACAGACTCGGTAAATGTTGATTCCAAATTAATAGATATGTTTCCTTGATGTTGATACATATGGCCGACATGTGTGTTCAGTTACAGGGCAATGTTCCTGGCACAACAAGGTAAGATAACTGGTATAATGTTATATTTATTTATGCGCTGACACTTGTGTTTATGGTGAAATGATGTAGGCGATTGCATAGAGAAAGAGACGGCCATGAAATATTGAAGAAGGCTCAGGTTGAGATTTCCTTTGGAAGTGTTAGGAAGCCATGGAGGATTGAGTCATGGTGTTTGTTTCTAGTCTTGTTCTTTCAGTCTTTTATGATTTGTTTGCTCTTGATTTGTAGCTTTGTTTATGTCTAGTGAAAGGCCTTGCCACTTTGTTCGTTGTGCCATATTGCTATGGGTTTTCAGGGTTTTCCTCTTATTTTTTTCCTGTCTTTCCTTTTATGTTTTGAGTCTTGGGAATTGGCTTGGGAAAGAAGAAAGTTAATGGAGCTTGGGGAAAGCTTTCTGGTACCCAAAAAGTAATGTAAGAACTAGATGAGGCTCGATGCATGAGTAAGAGTAGTGGAAGTTAAGAATATGACAGTCGGTTGGACTTGTTGGGTCCATTATGGTAAATGGACGGTGAAAATACAGACATCAGAAAGGCAACATGAAAATATAAAGTGAATGGATTTGAGGTGTTAGATGCCTTGGATAATTTGGGAGTTGTGGTTCTCAATGTTGTGCATGTTGTGCACAGGTAAGGAAGTTCTCTTAACCTAAATCTTATGATATCTGGTAATTATGTTGTTATCATAATTATGATAATGTCTATATATGTATATATTCATGTATGTATGTTGCTATCTGATGAGATCATGATTACTTTATGTTGACGTTTATATATGTACATATGTATGTATGTCGTTGATTCGTAGGTTTTATGTGGATGTCACATATATGTATATATGTATGTGAGTATGTATGTCATTTTCTGATAGGATCATGATCGTTTTATGACAATGATATATATATGTATGTGTGTGTGTGTGTGTGTGTGTGTGTGTGTATGACAGGGTTGTCAAGGATAATTCTTGTGGAGGAATGAATTCCTATACATGTGAACAACATGAAGAGGTTCTTGGTTGTATGAGGAATCAAGTGGAAAGATTAACTGTGACAGGTCTATGAGGTCAATATCATGTGGAAATGAATTAATATTATATGCATGTACTACGCCTATGTTTATGTTATGGATAGGTGATGTTGAGGGGTACATTAGCGTAGTAAAAGTACTGTGATCTGTGACATGATAGAATAAGCATGGATAGTGGAAAGACACTAGAAGCAAGGTTGCTTGTGGGGTCAGTGTGTGGTCTATGGATGTGCAATACTACTATTGTGTATATGTCACACAGGTTGTATATTTAGTGATTGTACCTATAGTGATGTTTACTTGTAACCTATGTAGTATTGTGTACATGCGATGTTGTATGTTTGTATGGTGTTGTGTGTATATTTCATATGCAGTGCTAGGTATAGATGGTGCTATGTACATGTTTGATATGCGGTTATGTGTATGTATCGTACTGTGCACATGTTGGCTATGCGGCATTCTATGCATATGGTGCTATGCACATGTTGGATAGGTGGTGTTGTGTACGTATGATACTATGTAAATGTTGAATATGAAGTGCTATGTACATATGGTGTTGTGTGCATGATGTACATATGGTTTTATGTGCATTTGGTGTTGTGTGCATGATTGTACACATGGTGTTGTGTACTGCCGTGTTGTGTATAGGTTGTATATGTGGTGCTGTGTGAAGGCGGTGTCATGTACATGTCATGCATGTGGTACTATGTACATATGGTGTCGTGTACATGTCACATATGTGGTATTGTGTAAACATTGAAGAGGTGATGAAATGTACATTTGGAATAGTGTACACATTGTACAGGTGGTGTTGTGCACATGTGATGATGTGCACATGTTATGAAGGTATTATTGTGTACATGTTGTGCATATGGTAATGGTATACATGTGGTATTGTGTGCATGTCATACATTCTTTATTGTGGGTATGTGGTACTATGTCGTGCATGGTGTAGTCATGGTATTGTGACGTGTAGTTGTTGTGTTGTACTATGTGTACGTATATGCATTGTGTTTTGTTATACACCAGATATATGTATATGTATTGTGTCGTTTTGTACACTGGGTGTAGATTTATATGGTGTGTTGTACAACAAGTGTAGTTGAATGTGTTATGTTGTGTGCCAGATGTGGGTGTATACATTGTGTGGTGTTGTACGCCTTATGGGGATGTATGTGTTGTGATGTACACTGTGTGTATGTGTACGTGAGTAAAGAGAAGCAAGGGCATTGTGTCCTTGCCAGGTGTGCCTACCAATTCAGTATGTGTAAAAAAGAACAAAGGAAGAAGTAAGGACCGATGAAGGATAAGCATCATTATTTTATACAGTCTTTTTATGCATGTGATCCGTGATTCCAACTTATGATGGTTACATGTTATTTATGATTATGGTTTATGGTGATTTCATGTTATTTATGATTTTACTTTATGATGGTTTCATTTTGAGATAACTGGATGTGATATTTTTATACATGATGATTTGATCAAAAAGGTGGTTTGACTTATTGTGATAGGAAGTGAGCAGAATTGCAAGTGTACCTTGTTGATGAGCTACCAATGAGGTATGATTTGATTTTATTTAAATTTATTTTGAATATAATGGCAGTTATGTGCTTGCTACAGGAAATCATGGAATGTGTGGTTTTGATAATTCATAATGATTGCAAACATTAGTAGCAACAACAAAAGGAATTGAAAGATGCAACAGTGTGTTGGTAAAGCACTTCAGGAAAAGGGCCATTTTGGGACACTAGTACCCAATAGTGTCCATTTATTTCCATGAGCATGTTATGATCGGTATGATGGTTGAGGTAGGTATATGCCTTGTTTTTTTATATCTTCCAATGCGAGGAAGCCTTGCCAAGGGATGGACTGTCCGAGATGGGGGCTCCAACGAAACTTGGAAGATGAGTGACTACACGAAAGGAGACGAATGGATTGACTAAGGGATTGTGTATAAAAGAATGGAAGGTTGGGGATGGATTTGTTTTGGTCATTAGCATTGCAAGATGTGATCAGATGCACATTGGGAGTGTTCCCTCGAAAAATGAGCTGGTAATTGTTCATCGAGAGGACAAGTGGCACAAAATGGTAGTGCTAGACATTGGATGCAGCTTTGGTTCTGACAGTGGATTATGGACGTCCTGGGAAGGAACTGAATCATGTTACTACTTTGAGGGTGGAGGTGTCAGCCTCTGGATTCCCTTGTTATTGATACAGGCATCTTATCCTGCTATTTTCTTGTTCAGAAAATGTGTATATGTGTATATGTGTATATTATTGTAAATACTATATCGAGCTACTTTATAAAGCTCCACAGATAGTATGGTTATTTTTTGGTTGAAGCAAATGTGTAAGAGTATATGTGGTTGTTATTGTAAATATCGTAATGAGCTATGTTGTAAAGCTCCAGTACACAGTATGGTTGTCATGGTAGTTCTTTCTTTTGAGCAGGTTATTCATTGTAAATACTGCAACGAGCTGTGTTATAAATATCCATAAGAATTATGTTTTTTTTTAGCATTTTACTGGTTTGTAGGTGTCACTGAACACTGAGGATGGTGTTCCCCCAAGGGGGAGGGTTATGTAACATCCTTGCTAAAAATTGTTGAAGTTTGCAACAAGAAACAATGAAATTGGAATCCAGAAACAAAATGACAGCACCTACACTAGTGTGGGACCACAGGTCATGTAGTGATGGGTCCTAGTCATATATTAGTGTGAAATTAAATTTATTTAATAAATTGGATGTGTCAAATTTAATTATCCCTTAATTAAATTGGACAAACAATTGTAATCTTATCTCACAAACACTTGTAATAGTTAACTGAGTGTGATAAACTCAGTTAGCTCATGAATTTCTAGTTGAGGGTAGTTGGTGAGGCATGGAGAGTGATTCTATGTGTTTTATAGTTCAAGTTGCAGTTACTGCATTATTTTAATGCATGAGAAATCAATTAAGTGAGTTAAGTGAGTTAAAATCAGTTTAACTAGTTGTAACTAATTATTGCACTAGTGAGAGGTCAAGTGAATTAAATCGGATTTAATTCACATGTAGTGGTCTGCCATGCAATTGATGATTTATTATTGATAGTTGCATGCATGTCAGTTCCAGTGGAGACCCAATTGAGACAAAGGTTAAAGGGAATTTAACTATCAGTAGTGATATTAGCAGGCTGCCCAGATGTAGTTAAAACACCATAGGATTCCCATGATACTTAGCGCAGTTGAGGAAGGCTAAAATTCCTAAAGAATAAGGATTTCATTCATCGGGAATTGTGTAAGCAAGGTAGGCTAAAGACAGGCTGAGAATTGGTGAAGTGTTGGCCCGATCTTGTCTGAACCATTGTGAGACAATAGGCAGATTGTAGGAGACTCTTGTGAGAAGAGTGCATTGTAATTGTTTCATGATTCCTTGTTGAATATACAATATATGATAGAGGGGTTTTGAGTAGCAAGCTTTCCTTGAGAAATTATCTGTGTTGTGGTTTGATTTGATTATTTCTTTGCTTCATGTGAATGGCGATTATGTTTTAATTTTTGCAATTATTTGTAGAAGTGATTCAGTATCTAGCTTTAGTACATTGTTAGATCCGACTGAATCCATGATATACATATTGTTTGAATATTTTCTAGAAAAATTCCATGTAAAATCTAATGAAGGAAAAATATAACCATGACGGATGGGACATGTATTCCAAGTTTTATGGTGGGAAGGACATCTTAGCGAGTGTTCATTCTGTTTATTATGGCTAAGGAAATTGGAAAAGGCAAAGGCAAAGACTTTGAGAAGACATGAGACATTAAATTGGAATTTTATTTATGAAAATAATGTAAATTAGGAGAAAATGAAGGTGAAAGGTCACAGGTTGCATGTGAGGAGAAAAATGAAGGAAAATAATGGAAAATGAAGAAATTAGAGGCCTCATTAATAAAAGGGCTTTTGAGGATCAGTGGGCAAGACTTGGTTAGTTCAATTTTGGAGCTCTCATTATTCTCTCTCTCTCTCATACTCTTGAGCACTTAGAGTATTCTTGGATCACTCTTGGACAGTGTCGCATACATGAAGATTTGGATCAAGAAAGAAAAGGAAAAGCAAGGAAAGTGGAAGAGGACATCGAGATCAACATCTACAACAGGTTCTGAGTGCAAGTATCGAGTTGCATCTGTGTTTTCCTCACTAGTTTTTGCATGCATGGTGTATGCATGTGGATTATCTAGCCTTGCCATTTCCTAGATTGCCATGGTGTTGTGGGTTTATTTCCTTTGATTATTTTCTGGTTGGTTCTCATGATTTATTTAGTTGTGGGTTTATTTATTAGCTCCTGGAGCCTTGGTTGGACATGGTGATGTTCACATGATGTGAAATTAGCTACTTTGAAGGAGCAAGAGGATATGTCGTCAAATTATGTTTCTTGCATGTGTGTTTGCGACAAGATGAGAGGAAACATTTGCATCCATAGTAGACATTTTATGTGTTGACGCCAAGAAGAGAAGAAGATGGCGAATGCATTCTTCCATATGTGTAATTTGGAACTATGGAGGTAAAATAATGGTCATTTCTTTTCTTGTTTTTATTGATGTTGGAAGCCATTTGTTGTAGTTCACTCATTGTGCAAAGGAGGAACATGATTCTCAGTGGGAAGACACTGAGGAATCAATTTGGTATAGAAAAAGTGTTATATCAGCAAGCAACCAAGAAGTGTTAGATTGGGTCAGCAACAAAAGGAGAATAGTGGTTGAAGAGCCAAGCCATTTGCAAGGAAATGCAAGGCATGTAGTGACAAAGTGGTTTTCGTAGTGATTGCTCCAAGTAGAATCAAGATGATAGAACTTGGGAAATAGAAGAGTGTTTAGCACTCACGAGATAACCAGCTTTTGTGGGTCCAAAAGCATGACAGTGGGAAGGAGTGATCAATATCTAGATCAGGGGCAAAAATTTGCTCAAAAATGAAAGTGCTCAGAATTGCATCAAACTAGAACAAAACCGGCTGGCCCGTCACAATGAATCCAATGCAACATGTTTTGTTTAAAGCCGAGTTCAGATAAAGTGGTTATGGTCTATTGGTCGCCATTTAGAACGGGAAATTTTAAAAAAAAATATTGTAGAAAAGGTACAGCTGATGACATGGTAGTCCAATCAGCATGCAGAGAATTTTCTTCAGTTTTTATTCCATGGGACTGTGACAAGTATCGCAATTGGATTTGCCAGTTTGGTTTGTGAAGGTAAAAATACTTGAGTATATATATCTAAGGGGCAGATATGGGTTTATTAATTTGTATTATTAAAGTATTTTTTAAATTTGTTAAAAGTTGGTTTATATATATATATATATATATATATATATATATATATATATATATATATATATATATATATATATATATATATTATGGTTTTATTTAATCATATATTTTATTATGTTATTATATATATTATTAACTTTAAAAACTTTAATTATTATTAAATATTCCATGTAACAAATTAAAACCCCAAAGTTTAATTCATATGGAAAATTCATATTAACATTGGCATGAATTTTATTAAAACTATGGCATATAAGGTTTTATGGCTTATGGAAACAAACATTAAATGGTGACATTTCAAACTATGGCATATAAGATTTTATGGCTTATGGCAACAAACATTAAAGGATTATGGCAACAAACATTAAATGGTGACATTTCAAACTATATGTATGGAGCAAATTCTGAAGCCATGTATTAAAGTGGGAGTGTATTAAAATATGTGAAGGTTTTTTTAAGCCTAAGTATGGAGTGCATATGGAGCAAAGTCCAGAGCCATGTATTAAAGTGCGCCAAAAGCAATGCATGGGGTAGAGGTTGGTGTTTGAACCCGTGACCTCCCCCCAACAAACTCATGCCTTCACCAATGAACCCTAACATGTTCCTTGATTTGGATGTGCACGGCCTTCTAATTAAAGAGTAGTGTGAACTCGGATGGAGGAGCGAAGGGGGCCAACCCGCCTCCTCCACGTGACCAAACCATATGCCCAAGTTTTAAGCGCTTAATATAATTGCGATTAGTTTGCCATTATCCGCCTTTAAGTGATTTTTGTATCCTAATTAATCCAACACTTAATCTGGCGGGATTTTTGGCAACACCCCAAATTTAGCGTAACTTCCATATTTAGTGCATCTCACTGTAGTTTTTCCAGATTTAGAGGAAGAATCTAGGGGAAACTTTAATGAGGCCTATCTTGGTCAATTTTTGACCAATTGTTTCTCAAGGATAGTCATTCTTAGTAGATTGGAATGTTATGAATCCATTGGAAAAACTTTCGAAGGCAATGGAACTCATCTACAAGTGTTTTTGGTCACTTGAGAATTTTTAAGCGCAGGGCCACCAGGAGGGAAGGCCGTTCCTAGATCAATTGAAGGGAAATTTCAATGAATGAATAGCCAATTTTTGATGTATTTGATTTTCTAAACACAGTGGTACAATTTATAGAGATGTTGGAGCACATATGAAGGTTATTTTTTCACTTTGAATATTAAACAAGCCCATGGCCACCAGGTGTGGAGGTCAAGCCTAGAGGAGCTGTGAACCAAATTCTGAGATTGGATATTCATTTTTGGGGTTTTAATGTCTTATGAAGCCAATGGAATAGTTATAAAATCCATTGGAGCATCAGAGATGCTTGTAATCATACTTTTGACTCATAATCCCAAGAGGGCCTAGCTAGTTAGAGCAGGTGCATGGAGATGTAGCCCAGGAGGGGTGAAATCCATCATCATCCATTGTGTTATGTGATTCTTGTGAGTTATGTCTCTACATTTTAGTTTTTGTACATGATTTTCTAATTTTTAATGAACTCATAATTTGATCATCAAAAACACTTGAAATTGCACACATAAACCCCTTCACAAATGGTTAACCTGAGACGGTCCTTAAACACATTTTTAATATCGATGAGGGATCTTTCATAGCAATAACAATTTTTCCCATATTCAGATCAAAAAATCTTTAGAGCCTGGCAGACAATTATGGGTTGACTTATTAGTCCTGGAAGCCTTGGTTGGAAAAACGCTCTAGAGCCCGATGGATAGTTGTTGGGTTGAGTTACTAGTCCTAGAGCCTTGGTTGGAAAAATTCTCTGGAGCCCTAGGTGGGTCTAGGTACTATTCCTGGAGCATTGGTTGGAAAAACACTATGGAGCCTAGAAATAGTTGGGATTGAGTTACTAGTCCTGGAAACCCTGGTTAGACAAATGCTTTAGAAGCCTTGTAACAATTGGGGTTGTGTTAGTATTCCTAGAAGCCCTAGTTGGAACAAACACTCTAGAGCCCTGGAACAGCTTGGATAGAGATAAATCCATGATGGTTAGTGATGTATGACGTGAGGTGGAATCACTAGTTTGGGGTCGAGAAGGTTTGGTCTCTGGAGCCCTGGTTTGGTGTTGGTTGATGTGTTAGATAAATTCCCACATTCATGCTTGGAATATGGCATGGGGGTGATTGGCTGAAGTGAGACCGCCAATCTATGGTCGGGTGGAACGTGGAAGTTTCATCTCCGACTAGATTTACATTTAGTAAAGAAGAGCTCATTTCTTCGGTATTCGGTATGCAAATATACTAGTTTATGTATGGTTTTTATTGCTACTGTATCCATTGTATTTATATTATTAATATGATGGTTATAAGTATGTATTCTATTAGTAATGATGTATGGCTCTATTCATGTTTTTTCCTGTAAATGAATATCCCGTGTATCTATGGTAAAATTGATTGTATGATAGCTTATGATGTAGGGGAACAATTCTTCTTAGTCATTCTTAGATAAGAAAGAGACCCCTTTGTTTAAATATGTTGTTTATACCTGTAGATGTTGTGTTTGTGACATTTTTAACAAAATGCATGTCATGGCTGGGTGGGGTCGAATGAGTTCCAGTTGATGCGATTGCTTCCATATGTTTTTTTTAATGTTAGTTACTCTCTCTTGAAATTACAGGAAGTTCTGGGCGGTGACTTGGGCTCAGGGGCTAAAAATGTGGCACAAATCCCAGAAGGGGGCACATAAACTTGTTGTTTGGGCCTGAGCCACTACCTTGATAAGGCTAGCCCACGGCTCTAGGGTCTAGAGCCAATCCCTTGCCCTTGCAAGACCATGTCTCAGCCTCAAAGGGCCTAAAAATTAACCCCCCCTTAGGGAACAGGGACTTGGAAGGTTGGGTTACCTCTTGGAGATGTCAATGATGAAGTGTAAGGTGTATTTTTCGTGTTTCTATCAGTTCCACTTCCTTAAGGTCATCTAGGAGGTTGAATCTCATATTAGTAGCCTCTCATCACATGTTTACCGTGGTTGGTTGGTTACTTGGGTAGATGTGGGAAGAGGGTGTTACACCGTCATACTTGTTATCCATCATAGATTACTAAGTGTTTATTGTGGCCATCGAACATGAGGCCCCACGCCGACAAAGAGATCTTGGTCAAAAATTCAACCGTGACACTTGGGATTAAGCCCTTTACCGAGGAAATTGGGGTGAGAGGACATATGTGAGAGATATACATAAATTTGGGTATTCACCCGAAAGTGCACCAAAAATATAAGCTAAGCATTATTTTTAATTCACAAAATTAATAAAATAATTAAAAACATTTTTTATTAAATATCATATGATTTAATTATAATTTTATATTTAAGATTAATATCTTAAATCTTGATTGGATACATCATAATTGTTATTAAAAAGAATCCATCTTCTCACCCTTCATTTTCAATTCAGAAAGGAAATCAATATAATTAGAATTAATTTAATTTATATTTTTCAAATATAAAATACCTATCAATATAATTAACAAAATCCAAAATTACTTTTCCTTAAATTAATTTATTCACTCTTTTCACACTGAAATAGAAATTCATTAACAAGAACACAAGTACTCCTTTGTGAACCAATTTGAACATCATCCCACCAATGAAGTCAGATCAATGCCATATTTTCTCCCAAATGGATATTCTATTGTAACAATTTCCACAGGGATACACATCTTCAATGAGTTAAATCAAGTCAATGCCACAATTTCTTTTCAGATGTGCACTCCTTTCGCACCAATATAGTCAATACCACAATTTCTTTTCATATGTGCACTCCTTTCGCACCAATATAGTCAATACCACAATTTCTTTTCATATGCGCACTCCTTTCACACTAGTATAGCCTTGCCTTACATTAACACGAGTTTTCCACACTTCTTTAATCATATGGTTATTCTCTTTCTTATCATATTGTTATTCTTTCTTTGTTTAACTTCTTCTTTTTTTCCGAAAGGGAAAAATGTTAAAGCCTTTGTATAAGCTTAAATTAACAAAGAGGACATAATTTTTCATCAAATATATATATATATATATATATATATATATATATATATATATATATATATATATATATATTCTAATCATTGGTAATTGATGTAATTTTAATATCATAAAAATTTAAAACATTGAATTTATTTATATATTAAAAATATGTTTAAAAAAATACAACCTCGTTTAAAACTCTCATAGCTAGTACATTTTCTTATAAAATACAATAAGAAAACAAGCTAGTAATATATGTAAAACCAACCAAGTCAAGGGCTTCCACATATCACCCGACCACTGATTGAGCTTAACCAAACCTTTCTTTCAACCAATCACCCCTATGCCATATTCCAAGCTTGAATGTGGGATCTCATGGAATAAACTAAGTCATAAACAACAAAGGGAATACAGAGGTTAAACCACCTCCACCCTCACACTACCGTCATCTCACCTAAACTAGTCCCGAGATCACAAAACCAAATCGAGCTTGGATTCCTCAGAATTCCCTCATCATCTCTTGATGAATTTTCCTGTCTCCACCCACATGTTGAGGGCTTCCAGGAGAAAATCTTCTTCACCCCCATCCCTTGGGATTTTCATGAGACCACCTCACCTAGATCCAAAACCTTCTGAAAATCGATAGCTAAACCGAGAATGAATCCCATCACACCATGGCTATCCAGGAATTGGAAAAGAAAGGATGAAGTCACTATCACACTCGACAAAACCCATGCCACTGAAAAAAAGAGAATCAAATACACACATGCATACATCATGCATGCTCAAACTAACTAGGAAATCACACATACAGCCTGTTACCTGCAAGTATTCCTACTGAAGTTGCTTAATCCAAATTTTACTTGTTTTCCCTTTGCTTTCCTTATCCTTCCTTTGCCTTCCTTTACTTGCCTACTTGCTTTCTCCTCTTGATGCTTTTCTCTCTCTAAGAGTAATTCCAAATCCAAACTAACAAAAGGCCCCTGATTGATGCCCTAATGCCTTTTTATTATTGATTTATCTAATTTCTTCAATTTCCCTCCATTTTCCTTCAATTTCCCTCTCATGCAATTTTATGACTTTTCACCTCCCCTTTGTCCTATTTTCCATTATTTTCATAAATAAAATGTTAATTAATGTCTCTTTGCATTTTCAAAGTCTTTTCCAATGCCTTTGTGAATTTCCCTAAGCCATAATAAATAACAAGTGATTCTCACTAAGATATTTTTCCTACCATTCAACTTGGAATACATGTCCTATGGTCTTGGTCTTATTTTTCCATTATTAACTTTATTACATCAACTTTTAACCCGAGTTGTTACAATTGGCTCCTAGTAGCTTCCTGAACCTTTTTGGCCTACTCCTCCACTTCTCCCGATTTCCTCCTAACTGGATGGCCATTAGGATATATTCCAACATTTACCTCTTAGTTGTCCCATGCTTGCTTAACTGCTTGCTAAAAATGTCCCTTTCTCACTCATCCCACTTTGTGGACCTTCCTCTACCTATAAATATATTTAACTGTCTCTTTCCATGGTATCCTTCTCCTCCATTGCCATCAACTGCAAAATCCTAACTACTCGATCTTATTCACCCATGTCCTTTGCTCTCTAGACACTGCCACCTTCTTCATGTGTGGTACCTCCCTACATCGCATCTCTTCCATTTTCGACAACTCCCTCTGATGTGTTCCAACTACTCCTCTCCTACACTCCTCTATACTTCTACACAGTCACCAACTTACCAAAAATTAAAAAAAGAATGTGGCCTCCAATAGAGAGATATACAGCCCGAGTTAGAATTTGCTTCTAGATCAGAAATCTCTGGTGTTGGACCAAACAAATGTCTTGGGAGGTTTGTTTGCTAGGAGCTTAACTATCGTTATATTATTCCTTTGGGATTTACAATGCAGTTTTGAATATTATATTTTTGCAGGGACAATATTACCATGGGGTAACGATCCAAAGGAATGACTGGTGCCTATTTCTGATCAATGTTTTAGGCGGAGGCTAATTCTTCTCTCATATGCAATTTAAAGGGTCTATAACACCACTAGAAGCATTGTTAAACCAAAGCACATATAAAATCCTTAGTGCGAGGTTCCACTAACATGGTTCTCAGGAGACATTGGTGTGGGAGGAGACTAGTAGTGGGAACCCTCCCTCCCCCCTCTTTGTTAAGTTGTCACAAGACAGGGGTCCCTGCATTAATCCAAGACCATGGATCAAAACCCATCGAAAGTTCCATCACATCCACAGTTTCAATAGTTGGCAGAGGTTAATGTAGGTCGCAAGGGGTGACTTTTGATTATGGACCCCTTCGCCCCACTCCTTTTGCTTATGTCACAGAGCGAGCCCCCTCGTACTTATTTTTAATCATGGGTTGCTTTGTGTTGATCATGTCCATCGAAATTGAGGCCCCACATCGACAAAGAACTTCTTGTCACTAATTCGACCGTGGCACTTCGGGTTAAGCCCTTTACCAAGGAAGTTGGGGCGAGAGGACATGCATGAACAATATGTAGAAATTCAAGTATTGGGTCCTGAAGTGTGAGTGCACATTGTTGTGAGTTCTATGTAGTGACCCTACAAAGTTAGTGCAGAGATCAAAGCACAAGCACAACTTCATCAAATGTTTAGAGCAATCATGAAAAATGCATAAAAAATATAAACTAAACTTTATTTTAAATTTATAAAATTAATAAAATAATCAAACCCAACTTTTTTTTATTAATTATCTTATTATATAATTACAATTTTATATTTAAAATTAATATATTAAATCTTCATTGGATACATCATAAAGTTATTAAAAAGAATCCATCTTCTAACACTTCATTTTCAATTAGGAAAGGAAATCAATATAATTAAAAATTAATTTAATTAAATATTTTTAAAGTATAAAATATCTATCAATATATTTAACATAATCAAAATTAAATTAATTTATACCCTCCTTTCACAGTGAAATAGAAATCCGTTAACAAGAACACAAGTACTCCCATTTGAACCAATTTGTCCAACCATTGAAGTCAAATTAATGCCATATTTTCTCCCATATGGCATGGCTATTCCACAGGGATACACATCTTCAACGAGTTAAGTCAAGTCAATGCCACAATTTCTTTTCATATGTATGTGCACTCCTTCTGCACCAGCATATAAGTCAATATCACAATTTCTGAAGTTGTTTATTCAGTATGTGGAATAGTTTGAATGGCAGTTTTTTTTGGAATTCGGTAAAATAAAATTCAAAAAATCAGGTAGTCGTAGTGTTTGGAATCCATTTTTGATAATGGAAATGGATTCAACACTATCAAAAACCCTCAGGGCACTCAAAATACTAAACTTTAACAACTCTAAACAAGATTATGATAAAATCTTCGCTAGATTTTTTCAAAATCTTTGCCAGATTCTGGACCATTTCACTGCTTTTTTAGACTGTGTTTATTTTCATATGCCCACTCCTTTCACAGTGGTATAGCCTTGTCTTAAATTAACACTAGTTTGCTACACTATTTTTTCATTATATGGTTGATCTTTTTATCATATAGTTACTTTCTTCTTGGTAACTGTGATGAGGTTGGTTGTAATGGCAATTATCACAGGTTCAATTTCCCACATGTTAATGAATATGAAGTAAAAAAAAAGAAAAATGAAAAGTTCTACCAAATTTACAGAAAAAAAAAAATCATATGATTCTTCTCTTTCTTATCATATTGTTATTCTTTTCGATGTTTGTATAAAGACAAATATTTTCATCAATCTGTTTATATATTTTCTAATCATAAATGATTTATGTGTTTTCTAATTATGGATTATTTATATAATTTTAATAACATAAATTTAAAAAAAAAAAATTGAATTTATTTATATATTAAAAATACTTTAAAAAAAAATTCTACCCTACCATAACCATTTTCACGGATTTGGAAATTTTCAGCGAGTGAAGTCTACTAAATACCACAATTTCTTCCCATGTGCCTACTCTTTTCACACTAGTATAGCCTTAAGTTAACATGAGTTTGCTACACTTTCTTCTTATGTGCTCATTCCTTTCATTGTTCTATAGCCTTAATTTCACAAGAGGAGAGATAGTCATGTAAACGTGCTAACGGCTACATCTTTGAGCCACTGAAGTCAAATCAATGTCACATTTACCATCTTAACTACTTTGACAATGATACCCAATAAACACAATTCAAATGGAACAAATCAAAGATAAATATAACTCAAATCCGACAGAGAAAAGATAAAACGAGCTGGACGATATCGGTGGAATGGGTGAAGAGAACAACTGAATCCCGGCCCTGTAAAGGCGACATGAATGGAGGTGCTGAGCATATAACAATCACCCAAATTCTCCTAAGCTTGTTTCGTATATATTGCAGATTTAGACATTCAATCGTGTATGTTATTTAATTTATTTTGCGTTGTTGAATGTGCAGATCTGCTGTCTGTGTCTGTATATGAACCTGTTCACCAAATACTTTGTATTTAAGCTGTTTTAATATGAGAGGCCATAGGAAGATGAATGCTGCGCTTCTGTGTTTAGCACTAGCAATAGTTTCAGCATCTATGTATGCAATACAAGCAAAATCAGCAAACGTTCCACGGGATGCCCAACTCCTGTTAGCAATCAAACAAACTTACAACTACTTGTCGTTGGATGACTGGGTCGAACCGTCCGTCAATAACTTCTGCAATTGGACTGGTATCACCTGCGACGACAAGAATCGACGCAACGTAGTGGCCCTGAACCTGCAAAACAAGAGCCTCTCCGGTTCAATCCCACCAGAATTGGGCCATCTCCACCACTTATCATCGCTCAACCTTTCCTATAATAGTTTACGGGGTTCCATTCCATCTTCCCTCTTTGGAGGACCCAATTCCTCACTATCCATCGTCTCACTTGCCCGCAACGAAATCAGTGGCACCCTTCCTACCAACCTCTTCAATTCCACTTCCATTCAGTTTCTCGACTTTTCGTTCAACAACCTTCGTGGTTTCATTCCTCCTCGGTTTGGCTTGCTGTCCAACCTCCACCATCTCAACCTGCGCCAGAACAACTTCATTGGTCCGATTCCAGTGTCTCTATCTAACATTACAAAGCTTACAGTCCTAGACTTGTGTTTGAATTATTTAATGAATGGAACTATACCTGCAGAGTTAGGCTTGCTGTTTAGATTAGAGAACCTGTGTTTAGACGACAACGACCTCACCGGCACTATTCCCACATCGATTCCCTCCAACTGCACTCAACTGCGAGTGTTGTTCATTGGAAGCAACCGCATGACCGGTGGAATTCCCGCAGAATTGGGAAAATTACGGTACCTAGAGAAACTGCGATTAGAACTTGCCAATTTTCAAGGTTCAATACCTAGCGCTCTTGGGAACCTTACTACACTCTTACTCTTGACCCTCTACCGTAACTCTCTCACGGGGCCGATCCCTAAATCCCTGGGACAATTATCGAAGGTGAATGTTTTCTTGATAAGTGCCAATTTCCTCACGGGCTCCCTTCCGCCCCAGCTAGCTAATCTTACGAACGTCCAGTACCTGAACGTGAGGCGTAATTTGCTAACGGGAAGTATACCCAGCAATTACGGCCGATTAAACTCACTCTCCAGATTCCTGGCATTTGATAATGACTTGAGCGGAGGGATCCCAGCGGAGCTCGGAAACTGCTCAAGTTTGGCCCTGCTTTGGCTCTCCGGAAATCGGCTCAGTGGGCGTATACCGGAAGAACTTGGCCGCCGTTTGACGAAGCTTGGTAGTCTGTCTCTGGACCACAATGACTTGAGCGGCACAATACCAGAGAGCCTCTCCAACTGCACTCAACTGCAAAACTTGAATCTTGGATACAATCGGCTTCGAGGTACCATTCCTCCTGCTGTTGCGAATTTAAAGCCGATAGTTCAATCGTTTTCTATGCCGCGCAATCTACTTGAAGGCAACATTCCTCCCGAGATCGGAGGCATGATGCTTGTTACCAACATAGACCTGGCAGGGAATCTGCTGAGTGGTCAGATTCCCGCCACTATGGCAAGCTGCGTGGAGGTCCTTCATCTCAACCTTTCGGGCAACCGTCTTGAGGGAGAAGTTCCGCTGTGGTTTCGATCCATGATCACTCTTACAGATTTGGATCTTTCCGACAATCAGTTGTCTGGTTTAATACCACCATACCTTGGCGACATGGAAACTCTGCGCTCTCTGAATGTCTCCTACAACCGTCTGTCCGGCCCGATTCCAAACAAGGGCGTGTTCCGAAATCTTACGGCGGCTTCTTTTCTTGGAAACGAAGGTTTATGCGGACCGATCCTCGGCATAGCTTGCCCTGCAGCTTCGGTCCCTTCCTCATCTCCCAGACTAAACAAAGGGAAGAAATTGGCCATAATATTCTCCGCCTTGGCATTTGTGGGTTTCACCGCAGCAGCTTCCGTATTCTGTTTTATCCGTTCTCGAGCAAAGTCGAAAAAGGAAAATGCTATGCATCTTGCCTTTACGAAATATTCTGCAGGAATCTCAGAGAAGGCCAACTGGATAAAATATATGTCCACAACCGAGCTGTTCGAGGCAACTGGAGGATTTAATCCAATGAATATAGTTGGTTCTGGGAAAACAGCAACAGTGTATAGAGGCTGCCTTCCTGATGGATTGGAGGTCGCCATTAAGAGATTTAAAGAAGATACAAGCATGGAGTCGTTGCACAGTAATCTAATCGCTGAATTGCGGGTATTAGGCATAACACGGCACCGGAATTTAGTTCGACTGTTGGGTTATTGCAACAGCCCCGGAATGGTTTCGCTGGTGATGGAGATGATGCCGAATGGAACCTTGGCAAGGCATATAGAAGAGAAAATTCTGGATTGGGAAACTGTGGTGAGTATCGCAGTGGGAGTGGCGAATGGATTGCTTTATCTTCACAAAGAGGTTTTAGAACCCATTCTTCACTGTGATCTCAAACCCTCCAACATAATGCTTGATTTCGACCTCAAACCTGCAATTGCTGATTTTGGGCTCTCAAGAATTTTGAAATATGCCGACATGAGCGACGGATTCAGTACCTCCAACATTAGGGGCTCCATCGGTTACATGGCGCCAGGTACACACAAGATAATTGACCCTATTAATTGTGTTTGTATACATTATTAATCTTGATTATTAATTTGTGTTTGTGTTGTGTGTTGTTACAGAGTATGCAGCTGGTTCGAGAATCACCTCAAAGGTTGATGTATACAGCTTTGGAATCGTCCTCTTGGAAATGGTGAGCGGTAGAAGCCCAACATGTGAGATGTTTTTGGATGGTCGAGGAACCATGACACTTCGACAGTGGGTGGTGGATTCCATTGCCGACAACAATCCTTTGAGAGCTGTTGCTCCTCAGTTCTTCGAGGGAAGTGTGTCCGGCGAATACTCGATCAAAGATGAGATGATTAAAGTCCTGTCTTTGGGATTGGCTTGCAGTTCATACACACCACAGAGTAGACCAAGCATGAGAGAAGTGGTTCGGAATTTAAGTACTTGTATTCAATTGCAGTGCCGAAAAGAAAGCATTCAACATCGCCTGATCTGATCACATCCTCGTCTCATTGATGGACTTAGCATATCAGACATGGGTTGCCTGTGACAACCTGGGAGCATGCGGGATGATTTCACACTAAATCAAGCCGGAACGTAAGGTTGCAGAGCATTTTCGAATATGAATACATTGTTTTCAACAAGTCTGGGTGATATATATATATATATATATATATATATATATATAGTTAATAATCCGGAGACATTGTTTTTAACGAGCATGATGATGTTATTATATATTTCTATCTCTTCTCTAAGATAGATAATTATGTATATATAATGTATTATAAAGGTGTTTGAAACCACCTTTGTAAAATTAGCTTCAGAATTTTAGGGCGAAAAATTAGAATCTTGAGAGCTAACCTTTAGATGATATCTACTCCTTTAAGTTAATATGTTCTAGATTTAATTAAATATCTATGTTATTATGAACTTGGAATATTTTGGTTTACACCATTCAAGACTTTTCAATGTATTTGGACAAATTATTGTGTTCATAAGAATAATCGCATAGTACTTTTTTCTTTTTAGAAGAACTATTTTAAAATTTGATTAAGGGGTTTAAGAACAGTATGTAATTATGCATGATTATGATGTTTAGTGCCTATATTTTTTAACATTTTAATTTGACAAATGTGCAAGCACATTAAGTGGCATATTGTGAATCAAGCATAAGACTTTTTTCGAGCAAGGAGTTGATTGAATCATTGAATTGTATTGCATTAAACCCTCTCATGTCAATAAGGTTGGATGGCACTCAAGATGTTAACATCCCTCAACATAGTTCAAAGCTTGGATCATAACTCTTAGTGTTTAATGGCAATCTTCCATGAAACGATTAGTGGTTATAGTGCAACTTGAAGGCTTGACCCTATGCTAAGAACTTGTGATTTTTACTAATTATTGATTCTTCTAACTAGTTCATACCAAATAAAGCAGTTTTCCAATTTAAAATTCAATTATGTAAATTATCATAAAGACATGATTGAAATTGAACAAGTTGTTCATTATCAGCAAAATCCAAAATCAACATATACGAGAATGAACATCTTTTAATACTTTGAACATGCAACAATAATAGTTAAATGCATGCCATATGAGGCAAAATTGATCTATAACAATGCAACTTCATAAATATCTAGGTGTGAAGAGTCACAATGGAATATGCTACAACAACCATTGCATCAATTCCAAGAGAAGATGTGCCTTACTATGTGAAGGGAGACCTGTCATATTACAATTTTTGTGCATTAAAAAAATACATCTACAAATACTTTAATCTCATATTTAAAAGATTTGTTTCAAATGAAAAATTAAATACATAAGCAATGCAAATATAAAAAGTAGTTTGTTTAACCTCTTTTAGGAAACTATCTCAAATAGGATCCACTATGGGGCCATGACTAATATTCTAATTATGACAACATCAATGTGGAACAACTACGTTGGAACTAAACAGGGTGGGTGTTGGAACCAGAAGGGGTGGGTGCAAGCTAATGCTAGTCTTTCATGACACATTAGTCACAATGCAAACTTGCAAAAAAAAAAATATGTTGACTTGGGGGGTTGATTATATGTATTTACAGAATGAATTCAAGATGGTGTAGTAAGATGAAATGTAGGAAAATTAATTGGATTCATGAATACATAATTTTTTATTTATCAAAATAATTCTAACTATCTGAATTGCTAGTTTTCCCAACAATGGTATGTTACTTTTTCATGCAAAATATAATGTACATGTTTTTTTTAGTGCAATTTTTGAGTATCTAAATGGTAGAATGCTGCTACAAAAATTTGTGGATATATAGAGAATAATTTTTTCTTGTGTACATCTATTTTCCAAATTTTATAATATTAATTTTATATTTTATAAAATTATGAAAGTAATTATATCATTGAAATTGTAAGGTCTTCCATTAGTGCAACCTAAAATGGTCTTAGTGTTATCGAACAATCATTTTATTTAGACTACGGTTCTTAATATTCCTCTAGTGCACCATATAAATTTTTATTTTTTTCCAAATGGTTAAGGGCCGAAAAATTTATAGAAAAAATAGATGAGGATGTATTTTAAGATTTTGATATATGTCAAGAGAAAAACATATTAAAATAGAAAAAATTATTAATTAGAAAAATTATTATATATTTAGAATCTACAAGGTTGAATCTATATGTGTATGTAGTTTCATGGACAATGGATTCTTCTATATTATAGAAAAATAATGTCAAATATATAGATATATATGTGTTTTCTCAAAATTTGATGTTTTCATATTTTTTCACCCTAAACCATCAAATTTTTTATCCCAAACCTATATCCAAAGAAACCAAGTCATTGTGCACATAATATTATCTAAGAAAAATGTAAATTCAAAAAAGTGTGTGCACATTCTTAGTGCCGAAACTGTGTGTGTTTCTAGTGCTAGTAATAGACACGCATTCCTATAAGTAGTGACTTTAAAACATGGGAAATGGTTTAGGTGGGTCAGGGAGGGATGGAGGAGACAAGGGAGATAAAGAGAGAGAGGGTGAAGGGTTTGGAATAATGAGTTAGTGAGTGAGAGGAGAGAGTGCGTGAGAGCCAAAAAGTGAGAGAGATAAGAAAATAGAGCAAGGAAGGGATAGGGAGGGAGATTTTTTTGGTTCACATAGGGAAGAAGAGGGAGACAAAGTTGGAGGGGGTTCTTGTAAAGGAGGGATTGAGAGAGGGGGGGGTGGGGGTGGAAGGAGAGAGAGAGTGTGTGAGTGAGTGAAAGTGGGAAGAAAAGAAATAGAGAGAGAGGGAGAAAGTGGAGGAGAAGAGAGAGGAAGAATGAGGGATAATGGGATGATGTTGAGGGAAGGGAATGAGAGAGAGGCAAGGAGTGAAGGAGAGATTATGAGAGAGAGAGTGTGTGTATGAGGAAGGGAGAGATATAGAAGGATAAATGGAGGGAGACAGAGGAATATCAAGACTGTAGAGAGAGAGGGAGATTGTTTTTAAGGATGAACTAAGATAGGGAGTGGGGGATAGAAAAATAAAGGAAGGGGGAGCGCGGAGGGAGAGAGGCAAGAGAGAGGATGTAGAGTGACAGGAAGAGGAAGAGGAAGTGAGAGAGATATAGAAAGACATGGAGAGAGAGAGAGAAAGAGAGTAGGAAAGAGATAGAGAGGGAAGGGGAGGGGGAGAGGTGGAGAGATAGAGAGAGAATTGTGAGGGAGAGATCAAGAGAGAGAGAGGGTGAAAAGGGTTTGATAGAGAAAGGAATAAAATGGGTTGAGAGAGAGAGAGAGAGTGTGATGGAGAGTGTTAAAGAAGGAGAGAGAAATAAATAAGTAGATATGAACAGAGAAATAGGTAAATATGAAGAGAGAGAGAGAGGGGGCGTTGGTTAGAGAGAGAGTTAGATAAGAATATAGGGAGGGAAAAAGAGATAGAGCTAGAGGGGGAAGAGAGAGGTAGGACCAAAGGGAGAGGTGAAGAGAGAGACAAAGTGATAGGGGAAATATGGATATAGATATTAATGGAATGAGGGAGAGGGAAATAGATGGAGGGAGATAGAGAAAGAAGGAACGGGGAGTGATCTAAATATGGACAAAATAGTTTTGTTTTGCTAGCTCCATCATTAGTAAAATAAAAGTGTGCTTAAGGATCGTCTCAATTAGCAAGTTATGAGAGGGTTTATGTGTCAAGTTTGTGTGTCTTTTATGAAAAATTCATTAAGTAAATTATCTTTTAAAAACACATAACAATAAGTAAATTGTAGATAATACAATACACAACAAACACATTACATAGAGCTGATAACAGAGCTCACCCCTCTTGAGCTACATCTCCATGGACCTGCTTCAATGGCTTGGCCCTCTTTTGATTAATAGTCAATTCTATGGTTACATGAACCTATAGTGCTCCAATGGATTTGAAACCTGCTCCAATGGATTCATAAGACCCAAAAACCCCTAAGTAGCCTCTTCTGGCTCTGCAAATGGTTTTCAAGTGAACTAGACATGGCATCCTCTCCTGGTGGCCCTAGGCATCTTTAATCTTAAAAGTGGAAAAATCACTTACAAACGTGCTCCTATGCATCTGCAACCTACACCATCATGCTCAGAGCATCCAAATCATTTAGGGTTGACTCTTTCTGAGCCTAGTTTGGTATAAATATGCTAAAGTTATGGCTTCTTCAGTTTCTCCTAGGAAAGCTCCTCTAAATATGGAGAAACTCAAGTTAACCCCAACCAAACTTGAGGTAGAGCTGAATTTGGCGGCCTTTGCCAAATTAACTGCCAAGATAAGTGCGGATTAATTAGCAAATAAGTGCGGTTTAACTGAGGTTTAACGCGTTAAACGCAATTAACAAATTGTTGAGATTCAACAAGATGATGAGCTTAGTGAAAAGAGTCGCCTTCACTAAGTGGGCCCACAAGCTATTTTTGGCGCAAGTTCATTTTTAGACATGTCGATCATATTCTATGAGTTGCAGGATGCTATTTGTGCATGGTTGTTCAAGTTGGAAAAATAGATGGACTTATATTTTTAGACATATTGGGCGGAGTCTATTTTTAGACAGCCAGTCTAAAAATAGATATGTCAAATATTAGTAGCTCTTAATAATATTTGGACTCTAAACAATATCTTATTCTCTTGGAGCACTTCAGTTAAGTGCACAGATGTGGCACAACAGCTGACAGAAGGAATTACGATATTCCTGAGGGTTTACTGGAGCTATTGCATGGAGGACTCAGTTAGAACTCAAGTGGCAGAGTTATGACACAGTTGGAAGAAGTAGTTATGGAATTGTGTTTAGTTTGACTCAGTTGGACTCAGTTGAGCTAGTTGTATTTAGTCTAACTGATTGATACACTAGTGAGAGTGGAGTGACTTAATTAGTTAATTAATTCACCAAATAATAACTCATTAATCAATTGAAGAATACATCAGTTAACTACATTGCATGGCAGTTTCAGTGGAGACCAGTGGATAGGTAGGTGAAAGAGCAAGTGTGACTATCAGTTGTGACTATAGTGATGCAGTGATTGCATCCAACACTCAGTGGAGATGCCAATGAGGATTGCGTGAGCAAGGCTAGGGTAATTCAAACTCATTCAGAGCCATTCTTCAGCAGGGATTACGCAGTAGAGGCAAGCTAGCAGGTGGCAAAGATTAGTGCATGGATTTGCAAGATCGGGCCTGATTAGTGTGTCGCGATTGTATTATACTGAGAGCTTGATATGATCAGCTTTGTATGAGATTTGTTACATGATATCTATGACATATATTATATACAGATAGTTGGGGTTTTCATCTTCAGGCTTTCCCGTTAAACAATTGTGTTAATGTGTGTGAATTTTTATTGTTTCATGTGTGTATTGCAATCTTGATTTAATTTCCACAAATGATCAATGGTGGAATAGATTCTGTATTTTGAATGAAGTTAAAATAGTGTGATATCAGGAGAATATTGGACATATAACACATAAGTTATATAATTTCTACATGGTATCAGAGCAGTTGATCATTGGAGGAGATTGTAATTATTAAAGCGGTTGAGTTTTGTGCTGGTGGAATTCGAATTTGCTACAGTGTTTTCTTGGTGTCGAAGTTGAGAATTCATTGAAATGTCTTTCAACGGTTTGCGATTGGAGTATGCCCTTGATGGGAGCTCGAATTACATATCATGGAAGGATAGGATGGAGGCGGTGCTAGATGATAATGGGCTGAAGGAGTTCATCGATAGCGATGTTCCTAATCCGTGATCTAGCAATTCTGTTGCGCTTGATGCATGGCAAAAGAAGGCAGCAAAGTGTCGAAGGATTTTGTTGGAAGGTGTGAAGTACCACATTGTGTCTAGCCTTCATGGGAAAGCCACTCCATTCTTAATGTGGAAGGCTTTGACAAACTTGTTCCAAAGCAGAAGTGACCAGAGGAAGTTGGCACTTAAAGACAAACTCAAGAAAATAAAAATGGAGAAAGGCGACAGTATACCAAAATACCTCACAAAGTTTGTCCACTGCAAGGATGAGCTGGGAAGTGTAGGGGTTACTGTTTATGAAGAAGACTTGGTGAGCTTGGCTCTCCTTGGGCTTCCAAAGAGTTGGCATAGTTACGAAGACTCTGTCAATGGACGGGAGCAACTTTGGTCGGATCTTGTGAAGGAGGAGATAAGGCGGGGTACCGGGGATGGATCTTCATCGAAGAATGAAGATTAAGAAAATTGCATTTTGGCTGCCAAAGCTCGAAAAGGAAAAGGGAAGAAATCTTCCAAATCTGAAGCTAAAGGCAAGAAGCAGGACTTGTCCAAGGTGAAGTGTTTTCACTGTCACTAGCACGGGCATTTCGCCACTAATTGCCCATAGAAGAAGAAAAATAAGAGCACTGCTGGTTCTGCAATAGGAGAGGCCTTAGCCTCGCAGTTTGAGCTCAACGTTTCTTTGATTGCATGCTTGGTTTGAAGTGTGATGGGATCGGTGTGGTTTCTTGACAGTGGTGTGTCTTTCCATATTACCAAAGACAAAGATTTGTTTAGTGATCTGCAAAAGAAGGATCTTGGAGTGCACATCGAGATGGGCAATGATGGTAGATATAGTGTGACTGGTATCGGGACCATTTCCTTTGAGAGGGAGTCTGGAAAAAATTTCATCTTGAAGGATGTCATGCATGTTCCAGGATTGAAGAAGAATCTGATCTTTGTGGAAATGTTGGAAGACAAGGGTTATGATGTTGTTTTTAGCGAGGGAAAAGCCTTCCTGCGCAGTAAAACAACTGGTCAAACTAGGAGGATAGGGATTCAAGTTAAGAATATTTATCAATTTCAGGTAGATGGCATCGCTGCAATGGAATGCAAAGCAGAACGAGTGGTGAGCCGAGATGAGGGCGAATTGTGGCACAGGAGATTGGGCCATCTTCACCATGGCGCTTTGAAAATTTTGCAGCAGATTTCTACCGGGCTTCCCAAAGGTACACTTGCGCCGTCAGATCAGTGCAAGGGATGTACTTTGGGAAAATTTGTGAAGACCACTTTTCATGAGAAGGATAGCCGTGCTTCGACGATCCTTGAGAGAATTCACACAGACGTGTGTGGACCTTTCTCGGTTGCTTCAAAAGCAAAGCACAGGTATTATGTGATATTTGTTGATGACTTTTCTCGTAAGTGCTGGATCTTCTTCATGCAGAAGAAGAGCGAGACATACTCAAATTTATGTGAGTTCAAGGCGCTAGTTGAGAAAGAGTCGGTGAAGCAGGTGAAAGCTCTAAGGAGCGATAATGGTGGAGAATACATCTCTGGCGAATTCAAAGACTTCTATAGCAAAGAAGGAATTTGAAGAGAACTCATAGCGCCTCATAACCCACAACAGAATGGGGTCATCGAGAGATAGAATAGAACGATCATGGGTGCTGCACGGGCGATGTTGCATGATTAGGGCCTTCCCATACACTTGTGGGTTGAGACATGCAACACTGCGGTTTATGTGCAAAACCGTTGTCCTCATAGAGTACTTGGCATGAGTACACTCGAAGAGGTGTTTTCTGGTAAGAAGCCTGATATTTCTCATTTGAAGATTTTTGGCTCACCTATTTACATTCATGTGACGAAGGATGCCAGGAAGAAGGCGGAGTCGAAGGATGGTTGGGATATTTGTGGGGTACACAGAAACACCCCACAATTATCGTGTGTATTTTCCAGATAGTCGGATGACTGTCGTGCGACGGGATGTCAAATTTCATGAGGAGAAAGCCATGAAATTGTTGCTTGAGAGGGAGCTACAATTGCATGCTGAAGAGGAGCTACTTGTTCCTAAACATGAGCCTCAAGATGTGGATCAGCCACAAGAGGAGGTTCATGGAGTGGAAGAAACCACTCATGCAACGCCAAACATCAGAGGGCAGAAGCGCACTACAGAAGCTGAGCGACTGAATCTTGATGCAGTGCAGAACGTAGGAGTTCCCACATCACAGCGCAGATAGAGACAGTCACCTGACCGATCTACTGGATACATGGCTCTAATGAGTAAGTGTATTGTGACAGAGCCATCCCCTTTCAAGGAAGCTATGGAGGATCCCGCATGGGTAGATGCCATGGTGGAAGAGTATGATTCGATTGTCCCAAGGCCGGAAGGGAAATCAGTGGTAGGTTCGAGATGGATATACAAAGTGAAGCAAGCTGCTGATGGGAGCGTTGAGAAGTATAAGGCAAGATTTGTTGCCCGAGGCTTCTCACAGATCGAGGGGATCAACTATGAAGAAACCTTTGCACCTGTATTAAGGTATTCTTCCATACGGACCATCCTTGCTCTCTCAGTGCAGATGGGTTGGCACATTCATCAGATGGATGTGAAGACTACATTCCTCAATGCATTCATTGAGGAGGAGGTGTACATTGAGCAACCTGAAGGATTCGAAATCTTCAGCAGCGAGTCGCATGTGTGCAGGCTCAAAAGAGCGTTATATGGGCTGAAACAAGCACCTCGTGCTTGGTACACATATATAGACAATTATTTCACTAGACTTAGTTTTGCCAAGAGTGAGGCGGATAAAAACCTATACCAGACTGTGGTGGAGGGTAAGCTTTTGATCATAGTACTTTATGTAGTTGATTTAATACTAACAAGTGATGAACTGTTGATACACTCATGCAAGGCAAATCTTGCAAAGGAGTTCGAGATGAAGGACTTGGGCCTCCTTCGTTATTTCCTGGGATTGGAATTTTGGCAGTGGAAAGGTGAACTGTTTGTGTCTCAAGGCAAGTATGCCTGAGAGATACTGGAGAAGTTTCACATGCAAGGCTGCAAACCTATCGACACTCCTCTTCCCGGTGGTTGGAGGAAAGAGGATGCTACATCGACAGAGGTAGTGGATGCCACTGTTTATCAACAGTTGATTGGTTCGCTCATGTATTTAGTCAATACACAACCGGACATATGCTATGTTGTGAACCAACTATCACAAGCGATGGTGAAACCTACCAAGCTCTTTGGAAGGCAGGAAAGCATGTCCTGAGGTATCTCAGGGACACATCTGGATATGGATTATGGTACAGACAGTCAGATGAGGTGAAGATGCATGGCTTCACGGATGCAGATTGGGCAGGAAGCCCAACGGATAGAAACAACACATCTGGAGGGATTTTCAATATCGGATCTACAGCAGTTTCTTGGTACAGCAGGAAAAAGATATCCGTGGCACTCAGTTCAGTGGAGGCTGAGTACATGGCAACAATTTTGGCTGCATGCGAGGCTATATGGATGAGGAAGATCCTGGTCAGTTTGTTCGGTTCACACTTAGATCCCACGGTGATATATTGTGATAATCTGAGTTGCATCAAACTATTGATTAATCCATTATTTCATGATAGATATAAACATATTGACATCTGGTACCATCATATCAGAGATTGTGTGCAGTGGAAGATCATGTTTCTTTCTTACATTCCTACGGAGGATTAGGATGCAGATATTCTGACGAAGGCGCTCACTAGGAGCAAATTCGAATACCATAGAGATAGGATCGGGGTGGCAGATAATCCCTATCTTGTTGAGAGGGAGTGTTGAGATTCAACAAGATTATTAGTTTAGTGAAAAGAGTTGCCGTCACTAAGTAGGTTCGTAGGCTATTTTTGGCGCAAGTCTATTTTTAGACTATGTCTATTTTTAGACATGTCGATCATATTCTATGAGTTTCATGATGCTATTTGTGGATGGTTGGTCAAGGTTGAAAAATAGATGGACTTCTAGTTTTAGACATATTGGGCAGAGTCTATTTTTAGACTGCTAGTCTAAAAATAGATATGTCAAATATTATTAGCTCTTAATAATATTTGGACTCTAAACAGTATCTTATTCTCTTGGAGCACTTCAGTTAAGTGCACAGATGTGGCACAATAGTTGACAGAAGGAATTACGCTATTCCTGAGGGTTTACTGGAGCTATTTCATGGAGGACTCAGTTAGAACTCAAGTGGCAGAGTTATGACACAGTTGGAAGAAGTAGTTATGGAGTTGTGTTCAGTTTAACTCAGTTAGACTCAATTGAGCTAGTTGTATCTAGTCTAACTGATTGATACACAAGTGAGAGTGGAGTGAATAAATTAGTTAATTAATTCACTAAATAATAACTCATTAATCAACTGAAGAATACATCAGTTAACTACAGTGCATGGAAGTTTCAGTGGAGACGAGTGGAGAGGTAGGTGAAAGAGCAAGTGTGACTATCAGTTGTGACAATAGTGATGCAGTGACTGCATCCAACACTCCATGGAGATGCCAATGATTATTTCATGAGCAAGGCTGGGGTAATTCAAACTCATTCAGAGCCATTCTTCAGCAGGGATTGCGCAGTAGAGGAAGGCTAGCAGGTGGCAAAGATCGGTGCATGGATTTGCAAGATCGAGCCTGATTAGTGTGTAGCGATTGTATTGTACACAGAGATTGATATGATCAGATTTGTATGAGGATTTTTACATGATCTCTATGACATATATTATATACAGATAGTTGGGGTTTTCAGCTTCAGGCTTTCCCGTTAAACAGCTGTGTTAATGTGTGTGAATTTTTATTGTTTCATGTGTGTATTGCAATCTTGATTTAATTTCTACAAATGATAAATGGTGGAATAGATTATGTATTTTGCATGAAGTTAAAATAGTGTGAGATCAGGAGAATCTTGGACATATAACACATATTTTATATAATTTCTACACAAATCCATATTAAAAATTTGATTAGTTCTACTGCATGTTTTATGAGTTAAATAAACTGCATTTAAGGAGTTAATCCCGCGCATACGGTTTGGTTTCCGCCATAAGTCACAACCGATGGTCCTGTGTGATGGGGCTGGCCTCCATATCCCTCCGCCCCAACCTTTTTAAAACTTAAAATAAATGTGAACAACCATATATGTTAAGTTCTGATGTGTAGCATAGTTGGTAGGTTGTGTTGTTTGTTGCAGGCGAGGTCGCAAGGTCGACTCCGACCTCCATCGGTCCTCCCTATAAAAATTTTGCCACACTATCTAATATGAAATTCAACCTTGCCATAGCCAAAATTTAGTCTTTGGGAGGGGCACGTGGCACCCTCTGGGCTAGCCACATGTGCTCATCCCATTGGTTCATTCAAAACCAATCAAATTGTTGTGAAGCCCAGAAATTTGGGCCAACCACAATTTGACACTTGTCAGCACACCATTGGCCAGAGGAAAACCAAAAATTTGACCCCTTTGACACTTTTTTTTTTAAATTCTCCTGTTTGGAAAAGTGGACAATAGGCTTTAAGTTTCTCATACATAATCAGTTTTGATGAAACGAAGTGAGCCAGAATCAAGGAGACGAGACCTATCTGTTTGTTCTGGTTTGGAACGATTCTAATAACTTTGAAATTTTATCAAATGTTTTCCCCCAATTCAGTTTCGGATCACTCCTTCCCACTAATAGGATTTTGGACCCACAAAAGCTGGTTATTTGATGATATTTTAATACTCTTCGCTTTTCCAAGTTATATAGACTTGATTCTACTTGAAAAATATCCATGAAAACCAATTGGGTTCACTGACATGCCTTGCCTTGCAAATGGCTTGGGACTTCAACCAATATTCTCCTTTCGTTGCTGACCCAATCCAACACTTGTTGGATGCTTGCTGACTGATTAAACACCTTGTTGTACCAAATCAATCCCTTTGCGCTTGGAAACCTAATCGATGGCCTTCCCACTGAGAATCACGTTCCTCCTTTGCACACACATGCATTCGATGCAAGCATCTCCCTGGAAACCACTTTTACAAGTTAAGCCTATATGAGTGAACTACAACAATGAGTTCCAATATCAGTAATCACAAGAAAATAAATGACCATTCTTTTTACCTCCACGGTTCCAAATTCCACATCTAGAAGAATGAATTCACCATCTCTTTCCCTTCTTGGCTTCAACACATCAAATGCTCTACAATGGTTATTTTTTTTGCTAAAAAAAAATTGGCATCTTGTCCCTCTTTCCGCTTCTTGATTTCCTCATCCTCCAGTATTTACATGCTGCTCATGCCATGATTGAGAATGAAGGCTAAACATGAGCCTTTCACTCAAGAGTGGACCTTCCAAAATCTTGAGACATCTTGTCACAAGAAAAACCATTGACTTGAAAACCACATCATGTAAGAAACATAACTTGAAGACCTCTTCTGATCCAGGTCCATATTGGTGGCCACCCACCTATTCCACTTGGGTCCCCACCATTGTCTCTTTCATTTTTTTAGTTTCGGCACAACTTACTATTTTTTACAGTTTTTCGGGTCCTGAACTTTCGTAGCCGTTTTGAGGCCCTAAATGAATTTATTTTGGGAAAACTGAGAGTGGCCAAGTTATTTTTTTGCATCAAAATTTGTATTCCTCGGATATATATTTCTAATGAGGTATGGTGCACGTCAAACGGATATTGTATGCCAAAGTTACGTCCCGGGGAAGTTGAAACACCAATTTACCCAAATGGGGCCCATAGTTTTGGCGCTTCATCTCCTAGGGTTAGGGTTTTGGATGTTTAGGGTTTTAAATTGTTTATAAATAATAAATAGGCCCTCGAGCCTCATTGTAACTCAGTTCAGAGGCCTATAGCCACCACATATCTTTTCAGAGATAAGCTACCAGCACCCTAGCTAGTTTATTTCTATTCTGTTTGTAAGTAAATTTCAGTTATTTGATATTAATGAAATGAAGTGTTATTTCCATTACATATTTGTATTTATGGTTACATGTTTATTCTGTTGCATTCCTGCATAAATATGGATCAGTCATATCAGAGCGGTCTACTTTTTCTTGAACCTTTTTTGCATGTCCCCAACAAGGTCGAGGTATAAGGAGTTGGGGCTCGATCTGGTTGAACTTTTGCAAGATCAACCTCGCAAACCTCGACGGCCTCCCTTGGGGGACGAAAAGAAAGATGAGGGAGCAGCAGATCTTATCAAAATATTGCTCAAGGAGGCCCTCGAAAAACAAAGGAATGCGATGATGGATAGCTTTGCCCAGATCCTTCAATGACTACCCACCGATGGTGCATCTACATCCAACAACCACTCTGGAGGCGCAACTCCCTTTAAGGTACAAGTAAACTTGACATTCCCATATTTAAGGGTCAAATAGATGAAGATGTCGTAGATAGATGGTTGAATATATTAGAAGGATATTTCTCGGTTCATGACTTTTCTGACCAGGAGAAGATTATTATTGCACTCCTCAAAGCTACCCCCCATGTCAAGGACTAGTGGGAAACCTGCTGTGAGAAAGAGAATGAGACAAAACCCTCTCTATTCTTAGTCGTGCCCACTTGGAATTCTTTCCGAGATACCATCAAGGAACAATACTATCCCGTGGGGAGCTATGAGGACAAGTACATGCAATGGACCACGCTACGGCAACAAAGGGACCAAGATGTGCATGAGTTGATGAATTTGTTCCATACCCTGTGCACAAAGTTGGGTATCAACGATTCGGAGAAAAATTTGGTGCTAAAGTATCGCATTTGTCTACACATATACATTTAGGAGGAAATGTAGTTCCTCGACATCTCCTCGCTTGGTATGGCATATTGATATGCTGCCAAGATTGAGCAGAAATTCAAGCAGAAGAAGCGAGACTTTGTATCTCTGAATCAAAAGAAAGGGAAAGGTGCCCCCAAACTACAGAACAAAGGACAAATCCAAGGCATGGCGGCCCAAGACAACCTGCCAAATCCACAAGCAAAGAGAAACACCACAAAGCCAAAGAAGGACACGGCAAAGCGGCATGAGTTCCATAAGAGCTCCATTCACAACAAAAGTGAGTTTCAGGCCAAGCAGTCGCTCGTGGCTAAGATGAGGGCTTCTGAATTAGATGCATGCTCTGACTCTGAATCAGAACCTAACAAGGGGAATGATAAAGGGAAATAGATTATTGATGCAGAGCCCATCACTACTATTTCCATTGTGAAGATCCAGAAGGAGGAACTAGAAGATCCAAAGGAGGCGAAACGTCTCTTCCACTCTGAGATGTGGGTAAAGGGTTCCCCGCTATAGTTCATTGTCGACAGTGGGAGCCAAAAGAACCTCATTTCAGTAGATTTCATGAAGCAGTTGGTCTTGCTGACCACAACACACCCACAACCATACACCATCGGGTGGCTTCACCAAGGATGGAATCTCTGTGTCAGCCAACAGTGCCGCCTTCCCTATAACATCAAGGCCTTCACAGATGAGGTATTATGTGACATTTCTCCTATTGATGTTTCTGATGTATTATTAGGCAAACCATACTTGTGGAAGTGACATGCTATGTATGAGTCACGACCTCACGCTATTATTATTACCTTGGGAAATAAGTTGTACAGGATACCAGAGGTACCACCGCCTACCACTATCTCTTTGGTTATTGAAAAACAATGCATTAAGCTCATTTGCCAAACTAGGAAAGTTGTTTTCCTGATAATCCGCTCCCAGGGCAAGAATAATATTATGGCCATGACCTCCATACATGGCTCCTCTACACAACAATAACAAATGGAAAAGGTTGTGGAGGAGTACGGGGACATTTCACCTCACCCACAGGGGTGCCTCTGCACTGTCAGGTCAAGCACCCCATTGATTTGACCCTAGGTGCATCGTTACCCAACAAACTGATCTATCAGTGATATGTTCTGGAGAACGATGAAATCAAGAGGCAGATTCAGGAGATGTTGCAGAAAGGTCACATCCGACCAATTTCATCACCCTGTGGGAGCTCGATCGTGTTAGTACATAAGAAGTATGGGACTTGGAGACTCTGTATTGACTATCAGGCACTGAACAAGATCACTGTTCAGAATAGGTACCCGATCCCATGGATTGATGACCTTCTAGACCAACTCAAAGGGGCGAAATATTTTAGCAAGATCAACTTGAAGTCTCGTTATCACCAGGTACCCATTTAACCCTCCGATGTGTGGAAGACTACCTTCAAATCTAAGGAGGGCCTTTTCGAATGGTTGGTCATGCCTTTTGGGTTGAGGAATGCTCCCACAACCTTCATGAGGTTGATGGACGACATCTTGAGGCCATTCACCAACTCATTTGTAGTAGTGTACTTGGATGACATTCTGATCTTCAACCGGACTTGGGAAGAGCACCTCCACCACATCTGAAAAGTCCTTCAAACACTATGGCAACACAAGTTGTGTGCCAATTTGGAGAAATGCACTTTTGGCATGACCAAGGTTCAATATCGGGGATACATTATTGATGAAAGGGGGGTGCATGTGGATCCAACCAAGATCCAAGTCATTCGATACTAGCCAGCCCCAGCCACTCTAACAGAGCTTCGCAACTTTCTGGTTCGTGCTAATTTCTACCACAAGTTCGTGTTGGGATTATCTCATATCACTTGGTCCTTGAGCCAAGTCACCAAGGGAGGAGCGACGGAAAAATTCTTTTGGTTGGAATCTCAACAAAAGGCATTCATAGAATTGAAACATCGCCTCTGTTATTCCCTAGTTCTCACATTACCAGGCTTGCAAAAACCATTTGAGATCGAGACAGATGCCTCTGACTATGCTATTGGGGCAGTTCTTACTCAGCAGGGGCATCCAGTGGCATATCACAGTGATACATTGTCCGACACAGCTCGCAAGTATCCCACTTATGAAAATGAAATGTATTCCATTGTGCAGGCTTGTCAACAATGGAAGCATTACATTTTGGGGAAGGAAACAATCATCCACACAGACCACCGACCCCTGCAGTTCATATAGACACAAGGGAAGTTACAAAACGATCACCATCAGAAGTGGTCCACATATCTGCAACAGTTTCATTTGAACATCAAGTACAAGAAGTGTAGCACCAATAATGTTGCAGACTACCTCAATCGACCACCGATCATGGTAGTAACCACTATTCTCAACTCTTGTGGGCACGAGACTTCTGATTGGCCGCTTCTCTACAAGAGCGATCCAGAATTCAGCTACACATACAAGGCACTCTTAGGGGGTACGCAAGTTCCAAATTTTCACCTCCAAGATGCACTGTTATGTCACCTAGGAAACCTTTGTGTTCCTTCAAGTTAGAGTGTGAAGATGATATGGGAATCACACTACAGTTGATTCGTTTGGAATTTTGGGGTCGAGAAAACAGTGGCAGTACTGCAGACGTATTTCTATTGGCAATACCTTCGATAGGATGTCGGGAAGTACATCATATCCTACACTGCTTGCGCCATTGCCAAACCGACCATCAAAAATCAAGGCCTCTATAGTCCTCTACCTACCCCTAGTCAACCTTGGGAATCCATCTCCATGGATTACATGTCAGGCCTTCCTTCTACTAAGCATGGAAACGACTGTGTTTTCATGGTCTTCAATAGATTCTCAAAGATGGCCATTATGGCAGCTTGCAAGAAGAATATCACAACAGAGCCACTGCTAAACTCTTCTTTGAATGAGTGTGGGTGCACTTTGGGATCCCACAGTCTATCATATCAGATCGCGACAGCAGGTTCCTCAGCACATTTTGGTCTAGCCTCTAGTCAATGTTGGACACCAAGCTCACCAAGTCCACAGCTTTCCATCCTCAAACTGATGGCCAGACAGAGGTCGTCAAGAGGATGATTGTACACATTCTGCACATGTACAATTAAAAGAATCCATGCACATGGGATGAGACCCTCCCCTATGTAAAATATATTAATAATCAGGCTCTCCATAGCTCAACTGGCCAAAACCCCTTTCAGGTGGGCTTGGGATTCCAACCACTATGTCCCATTGACGTAGCCATGCCATTTGTGGCTACTCAGGCTGATTCGGCTCATGTCCAGTCTGAAGCTGACAAAGTGAACAGCTTCATCGAGCACATTCAACACATCCACCAACAAGTTCATGACATATTGGAAAGATCCAATGCTAAGTACAAGAAATGGCATGATCAACATCGGGTACAACACAACTTCCAGGTGGGAGACAAAGTGTGGCTACATTTGCATAAGGAGTGCCTCATTGGACCCCACTGCAAGCTTTTCCCACTCCGATATGGGTCGTACGCCATCACCAAGGTAGTAGGGAACAATTTATTCAAGCTCAGCATTCCACCATTCCTTGGTTTGCACCTAGTATTCGATGTGGACCACCTTCGTCCCTACTTCCCACCTCTACTGGACACCTCTAACATTGTAGAACAACTCACAACAACAGAGTTAAACCCAAAATGCATGGAACAGGCCACCACATATTGTATCATGGAAATGAAAATCAAGAACACTCACCAACAGAATATTCAACTGTATCTGGTTGTTAAAGCTGGCCAACTCCTGCACCAAGGCAAGTGGTTCACTAGGGACCAAGTTCAGCAGAAGTTTCCTCATCTCATGGAGGAACTCAACGCAATGGGGACCATTGCTTTATAAGGGGGGAGGAATGATCCAGGTGGATATTGGTGGCCATCCACCTATTCCACTTGGGTCCCCACCATTTTCTCTTTTAGTTTTTTTTTTATTTTCGGCACAAATTACTATTTTTGACAGTTTTTCGGGTCCTGAACTTCTGGAGCCCTTTTGAGGCCCTAAACGGAGTTTTTTTGGAAAACCAAGAGTGGCGAGGCCTATATTTCTAGCATCAAAATTTTTAGTCCTCGGATAGATCTTTCTAACGAGGTATGGTGCACATCAAACGAAGATCGTATGCTAAAGTTATGTCCCCAAGAAGTTGAAACACCAATTTACCCAAACAGGGCCCATAGTTTTGGCGCTTCATCTCCTAGGGTTATGGTTTTGGATGTTTATGGTTTTCCATTGTTTTTAAATAATAAATAGGCCCTTGAGCCTCATTTTAACTCAGTTCAGAGGCTTGTAGCTGCCACATCTCTTCTCATAGATAAGCTACCGGCGCCCTAGCTAGTTTATTTCTATTCTATCTGTAAGAAAATTTCAGTTCTTTGATATTAATGAAATGAAGGGTTATTTCCACTACATATTTGTATTTATGGTTACATGTGTATTCTGTTGCGTTCCTGCATAAATCTGGATCATATTCCTTTTTCTCCTTCAAAGAAACAAATGTCACATCATGTGAACATTGCCACGTACTCTTACATATTGGTGTACAAACAAAACATCTATGTAATTTTTCGATGGCTTTCAACAAAACATGCCTCTTCAAAAAATTGACTCTCACATCAAATAAAAGCATGTACAACAACTTGACGATTCTTTTCTCAAAACAACAAGAATTCCACATCTCATGAAACAATTCATCAACATCTCCCTTTCATCCTTGGAGACTAAATCAACTCTTCCAAGTCGATGTGACATACATGTAACAATCAATCGACCAACATAAGTTGACACTCATGCATGTGCAATTGATCAACATTCTCAAGTTGAAAAACATACATGATAAACAAAGCAATCAACCAAAAAATGTCGATCACTCATGCATGTTCAAGCACAATGAAACTATAATAAATTCCACTATTCACACACACAAACTCTCATGCATGTATACAATTCTCAACTTTATCGCAAGTACAATCACAAGTACAATAATCCCATTGGTATGTACGAGTACTTAAAGAGCTAAAATGACCAAATTTAGACCCAATTCAACCTTTAGTATTGTTGCAGTAAATTTGGTCAATATACTCCACTTTCAAACACCTTCCTGGCCTAAACATGAAATATGCATTTTAGATAAAAATAAATTCATTCATATGCAAATTGAAACTACACATTTCCACTTTGCTGCATCTAAGTGAGTCAACATAACTCTACTTTTACAACATCTTGCTTCGTGCAATATGTAGCATACTTTCAATAGAAAAGAAATGCATTCAGATAACAAGAAATGCATCAATAAGGCAAGATTTGCATCAATCATCAAAATAAATGCAAGTCCTTAATTGGATAATAAATCTAACCATCTCTTTCCAAACCATTTCAATGGCACTTCTTTCAGCTACACTTTATCATGTGAATCATCCTGACCCACATCGATTATGGAATCCTCTTTTCCATTCTTTTCAAGTTGTCTTTCCACCTTCTTCAAATGTCGTGGATGACTTGTTGGATACAAAGTCCAACACTTGTCTACAATATGAACCTGCTTATGGCAATGAGTGCAAAATAATTGCATCTTGTTTTCAACATAGTTTGCATTGTCCATTGGACCTTTGCCTTTTTGTCTCCTTTGTTTTGAAATTTTCCTGTGTATGGATATCTTCTTCCAACACCTCGAAACATTATGGTTATTCAAACCAAAAAAGGAGCAAGTAAATTTTCTCCAAATCTTATGTGAGGATTTTCCATTTTTATCATAATTAAAGGAATATTTATACCTTGCACATTCACCTTTGTTGCCTTCTTGAGGAGGTGAATTTGATGAGGTAGTGGATCTCTTCAGAATACCAACAATGGCTTCGATGACTTTAGAGCTTTCAACATCCTCGTGTTTTCCATGTCCATTAGTTGCATGCTTATGAGCATCTTCTTGCAAAGTGGGTGTAAAACTGTTGCATTCCTCAAGGACACAAACTTCACAAGCTTGAGGTAATGAACATGTAATGAAATTCTTTCTTGGAACACCTTCATGTGCCTCCTTAACTTTGTAGAATTCTCCATCATGTTGTAAATAACCAAGACCCAAATATTTAGGCCTTTCCTCAACAATAATTGGCTCAATTATGCCTTGTGCATGTTTGCCCAATACTTTACCTTCATAGCCCATATTCATCAATAATTTGGACCCTATTCCTCTAGCGTGTCTTTAAAAAGCACCAAAACATTAATCTTGAGAGTGAATTGAAGATAACATTGATTTTCATACCTCATTTTCATGCACATACTTGGCTAGAGTTTCCTTGGCATCATGGAGTTGAATCTCCATCTCATGCATCTTTGATAGGGTTTCATTTGTAATATGGAGCTAAGTCTCCATCTCATGCATCTTTTCAAGAAGCTCTTGTTTCTTATCCTTCATGGCCATCAACTTCTCTTGAAGTATAGTTCTCTTCTTCCTATCTTCAACCATCTCTTGCACCATATCTCTCATGATGAAGAGCTTCTGCAACATCTCTTCATCAAGGAGTCTTGCTAAAAACGATGGATTAGAAATAGTGCTTGATGAAGCTACCATCACACTTGCAGTATATAAAAATATTCTTTGTTGTGATTTGAGAGCTGGTTCCTCAATATTGACCTTCTCCTGAAGAGAGGAGATACACATAAACTTGTACACAGTTAAATTCTCCTTGCACAAATACAAAACCAATAGCTAATTCTCTAGCTAACCTTGGCAAACCATATCAGGGCTAAAATGAGCTAAACTGTGCCCTGATACCAACTTGATTTGAATATGGACAAAATAGTTTTTCTATGATAGCTTCCTCATCAGCAAAATAAAAGTGTGCTTAAGGATTATCTCAATTAGCAAGTTATGAGAGGGCTTATGTGTCAAGTTTGTGTGTGTTTTTTGATAAATTCATTAAGTAAATTCTCTTTTAGAAACACATAACAACAAGTAAATTGCATAGAATACAATACACAACAAACACATTACATAGTTCCGATAACAAATTTCACCCCTCTTGGGCTACATCTCCATGGACCTGCTTCAATAGCTTAGCCCTCTTTGGATTAATGGTCAATTCTATGATTACATGCACCTAAAGTGCTCCAATGGCTTTGCAACTTGCTCCATTGGATTCAGAACACCCTATAATACTAGTGTAGCCCCCCTTTTGCTATTTTTGTGCCCATGTAGCCTCCATATTGTTGTTGTTGTGCTCCATAGAAGCCCATTATTGTTATTGTTGCGCCCTTACATTATTATTTTCATGTAGGCT
This sequence comes from Pinus albicaulis, assembly GCA_034641835.2. Classification (NCBI taxonomy): domain Eukaryota; kingdom Viridiplantae; phylum Streptophyta; class Pinopsida; order Pinales; family Pinaceae; genus Pinus; species Pinus albicaulis. The sequence continues at coordinate 1,362,633,472 of CM076584.1, forward strand.
TTGATTATATTGTGACCCCTTAGACTCCTATATATACAAAGGAGGTCTTTCATTTGTATCATCCAAGAATAGTTAAATTATGTAATGTTAAGTAGGTTTCCCCCTCGAAGAGGATAAGTTTTAAGTAATTGTTCTATCTTTTCTTTTATTTTGTGATTTGGTTGCATAACATGTTGGTTATGACATGTTTTGTATATCTTTTTGTAAGTATTTTGTGTGCAAATATTCTTTGGAAAATGTGTAATGAAGTTGTTGGTTCTTTTTAACTCAACATATTTACTTATGCTTTAAACAACTGACAGTACATGTGCATATTTATTAAAGTAACCTTAAACTGTGCTCCACGTTTTCCATCATTTTATTTCTTAAGTCTTCCACGATTTCAACTAAGATTTGGCGTAAAATATTATGTTCTTGCAACCTTGCACATTGAATCTTCCTCTTTATTTTCTCTCTATCCATACTACAACTTTAAAAATTCATTTCATAGGTAGATTGGTCATCTTGGGAGGGCTTTTTCCTTTCTCCAAGAGTTATAAATATATTAAATTTATAAGAAATATCTCTAGGAAATCATTTATAAAATGATAAAACAAGACATTTTTACTTAAATAGCATAGATATCCTAGGCACTAGCCTCCTTTCAGCCAAAGGTTGTCCCTAGGGTAACAACATTAATTGGCATCATTTCCAAGGATCTAAGAAAGAATTTATTTTTCCCTGGGATTTTGTTTGAAACAATTTCTTTGTCTAGTGAAAAAAGAAAATATGTTGGTTTAATTTTCTCACCAAGTGGGGAATTATTAACAGTAATCTTGGCTCCTATAAGACCACAAGGCTAGGTCAGAAACTTCCCAAAAAAACAACTCCAGCTCTATCTGACCCACTAAAACTTGTTTCCAAAAGGGTTTAGAGAGAAAAACAGTCTCCTAAAACCCCAAGTCCTACTTTATCTACCATTGGTTCTAGTTATTTTTCCAAGAATATTAAAAAAAGACACCTAGAATAAATTTCAAGAAACCTGCACTTTTCATAGGGGAACTTTCCTCCCCCTCGTTTTTCTTTTCTAGAACCTAATATTGAAGATAGGTCTTTCGAATATGTTTCTTTTTCTTTCCCTGTTGTGTTATAAGTTGAAGAGATAAATATTGTTGATATTTCAATTTCATATCAACTATTACTACTATTTCTCGACATGTTTCAATTTCTGTAATTCCTCCAGCCTCTTCTGCATCTCAGACAAGAAACATTCCTCCTACCCCCAATAAAAATATGGCAATTCTATGCTTTCTACTAAATATATATGCTCCTTTGAATTTACCTCATCCCATGAATGTGATGTCTCAATATTATCTAAAGTTGTTTCCAAGATTCATAGGAGAGGATGACATTACAACATAAAAACACATAGCTACTTTTGTGCTTTTGCAGAGAATCTAAATGTTGAGTATCTGGCTGTTGTGATGAGGTTGTTTGTCTAGTCTCTGGATAGAGAGGCCAAAAAAGGGTTCAAAACTCTCCCAACTAATTTAATCAACACCTAGGAAGAATTAGAAAGAAAATTTATACAAATATGGGGAGAGAAAAAAATCATGGTTATTTCCTAACATAATTTAATGCCATTAAAAGGAAGCTAAATCAAGAAGTTTCAACGTTTATTAAGAGGCTTAACAAACTTTATAGCAAACTTTCAACGGAAATTAAACCTCCTCCTGTAGTTCCTACGATGTTTTTTTCAGGAGCTTTTGAATTAGATTTTGTATTTACCTCAAGAGTTAAATAAGGTCTCCCACTTTAGACCAGATTCAAACAAATTCCTTGGAAATTGGGGCCAAATTGTTTGTTGCTAGAAAACTGAAATAAAAAATTGATCATGTTGATAAGAGAAAATGAAAAGAAGAGATTGGATATTTAATTCAAAGTAAAGATTGGATATTTAATTCAACGTAAAGATTCAAAGGAGTAGAAAATGGATGATATGACTAAGGTCATCATGAATTTATAAAACAAATTAGTTAAAATGGAGTTGGAGAATACAAATGCACCTAGGAAGATTCAACAAGCAATGAACAGAAAATTTAATCCTTAGTTTAGAAGACCTCCTCTACAAATTTGGCAAAGCAATAGGAAGGATCAATAAGATCAGGTGAAACCTCCTTTATACATTGAATATGAGCTAGAGGAAGCACTAGAAGGGACCCTGAAGTCTTAGGAAAACAAATATTACACCCTATCAGAGGAGTAAGAAGTGGAAGAGATGTGTGAGGTGAATGTTGATTTGGATCCTTAGGTTACTCTAGATGAGGAAAAAATTGATGACTATTGTAGAAGATGTGCATATATGATGCAAGCTAAATTTCATAAGTATGACTTGAGATTAAGGAATAGATATAGAACTCAGGACTAGAATGAAGAGCATCCCCAAATACATGTTCAAAAATTTGATGACAAGGGAAAACAAATAGTTCATATTATTCCAGTCTAGCAAGGGGAGTCTTCCAAAAGCTAGAAAATCAAAATAAACCAAGAAAGACAAACAAATAAGACTGCTCAAACTCAAAAAAATATTCATAAAGATAAAATAGTGGAATAAGAGCAATCAAAATAAGATACAAATGTGCATTATTTCAATTTTGAGAAGGAATTAGAAAGAGTGAAGATTCCAATCCCATTGGAATAGCTAGAAAAATAGCCTGCTTATAGGAAGCATGCTACATATTTTATCAATCTATGATAAGTTTTTGCTACTCCAAATACATTTAATCTACAGGAAGAAATTCGAGTGGTGATGTTAAGTCCTCATGTAGAGGAACATGACTCAACCAAACCGAATTTTTCTATCACCCTCTTAATTCATGATCTCATGTTGCATAATTACACGCTTGAATCAGGGGCCTCTCATAATTTGATCTCCCTTTCTATTATGAAGCAACTGAACTTACAGATCACAAAACCATATAAATATTTATATTCTTTTGACTCAAAGAGAGTCAAGTTTGTTTTCTTGATAAAGGATCTGGTGGTTTCTCTAGAACAAATCCCAGTCAGGAGCATTGTGATGGATTTAGTTGTTGCAGACATTCCAGCAAGATTTGGAATGCTACTTTCCAGGTCTTGGGGCATGAAGCTGGGAGGATTTATAAAGTTAGATTTCACATATGCCATAATACTCATATTTGGTGGAGAGGAAAGGAGGCTAAATCAGGAATTAATATTTTTTAAGACAATCACTAAGAAGGAAAGCTAAAATAATTCCCCAGTATATATCCAAATTAAATATTTATCAAGTTTTATGTTGGAAGTAAATGATGAAATTTATGAAGATACTCAGGTGTAGGTTCCTCCAACAATTCAAAAACAAGAAGTAATACATAATTTTGTTTGGAAACTATATTTCAATGGTGCATATTCAGAAGAGGGAAATGGTGTAGGGGTTTTGTTGGTTTCCCTAAAGGGTGAAATGATCCCTCTTTCATAAAAATTGGAATTGGATTCCACAAATAATATCACAGAATATGAAGCCCTAATTCTTGGTTTACAGGTCACAAGGAATATGAATATTGACTATTTTTCTGTGTTTGGAAATTCACAATTGGTGGTGAAACAGATAAGAGGCCAATGTCAAACAAAACACCCAAGGCTCATAGCTTACTGAAATGAAGTGTGGGAATTAGTGTACAATTTCTTCTTAGCATTTAATACTCAGTTTTTTCCAAGGGAAAATAACATATCAGTTGACTCACTTGCAGTGGCATCCAATACCTTTAATCCTCCAAAAAATCCTAAATTGATATATGAATTCAAAATTAGATGCAGGCCTTCTATACCTGACAATGCAAAACACTGGCAGGTCTTTTATGATGAGGATCAAATGAAAATATTTTTGGAGCTAGTTGGAGAGTTTTCCTATTCAAAAATTGATCAAGAAGAAGAATGTGAGAATGCTGAAGAAGAAGTAGTTGAAGAATATTTACCTTGTAAGGATTCTATTGCAGGCCATAAAATTTTTCAACTCAAGCGAAACATGAATCCAATAGGTTTGGTTCCTTTAGATAGATTGTTTGATACAAATGATATTCCTGTAAATGTTACTAAGAATAATTGGGAAGATTACGTTGAGGATTGCAATATTGGCACTGAGAAGCAGACTAAGCTTATAAAGTTGGCGAAGGGAATCTTAAAAGATTACAAACAGACATATGTTAATATGTTTAAGAAATATTAGTATATATTTTCTTGGTCTTACGAAGAATTCAAAACATATAACAATGATATTATACAACATGTAATTCCATTAAAATCACGAGTGAAATAGTACAATAACCCATTGTTGCTTCCCTCAATTGAGAAAGAATTTAAGAAGTTGTTTCATGCTAAAATTATTGTGCCATTAAGATATTTAGATTGGGTTGCAAATTTGGTGCCTGTGAGGAAAAATAATGGGGAAATTAGACTCTACGTGGACTTTTGGAATCTGTATAGGGAATCATTAAAGGATAATTGTCGTCTTCCCAAGATGGACCACATTTTGCAGTAAGTTGTATGATCTTCAAGGTTATCAATGATTGATGGGTTTTCCATATATAACAAAATAATTGTTCATCTAGATGATCAAAACAAGACAACCTTCATATCACCATGGGGCACTTTTATGTATGCTAAGATTTCCTTTGGTATGATTAATGTTGGAGCCACTTTCCAAAGGGATATGGACATAAATGTTTTTGGAGAAAAACATAAGTTTGTAGCTATATATCTAGATGACATCACAATATTTTCTAAATCTGATGATGAGCATTTGGAACATTTGTAGTGGACTTTTGACAAGTGCAGAAAATATGGACTATCTCTCAATCTTAATAAGTCACATTTTTCTCTTATAGAATGGAAATTATTAGGACATATAGTGTGGAAACAAGGATTTAAGATTGATCCAAAATGCATGGAAGTAATCAGTAATATACCTTTACCCAAAAATAAGAAGGAAATGTAAATTTTCCTAGGCAGAATACATTTTCTCAGGAGATTTATTCCAATCTATGTAGAGATTATAAAGGGAATTATTGCAATGTTGAAGAAATATGCATAAGTCATGTGTACTCCAACATCCAGAGAATATCTTTCAAGAATTAAGAAGATTTTGGAGAAGCTCCTATTTTGGAAAGTCCTAATTATAGATTAAAAAAATCATATTTTTTGTTTTCATCTCCTACTACAATCACAACAGTTGTTTTGCAAAAGAAAGAAGAAAATAAAGATAAAATTGTAGCATTATTTACTCAGGTGTTGAGGGATGTAGATCTAAAATATAATTTTTTATAAAAGTAAGAATATTCCCTTGTTAAATCTTTGAAGGCATTTAGGAAATATATTTTACAATCAAATATCATAGCATATGTACCTAATAAAATAGTGAAGGATATACTAACACAGGGGGGTAGTGAAGGAAGAAGAGGAAAATGGATAGATAAGATACAAGAGTAAGATATGGATATTAAGACAAATAAGTTCATAAAAGGATAGGCGTTAGCCAGGATCTTGACAGAAGCTAATTACCAAGCAATGGGAATAAACTTGTTGGTAGAAATTTCTGAACTGAATGCAGTTGGTGGAGAAGGTAAATCCAATGAACAAGATAAAAAGAAATTCTTATAAGTATCTATGTTCTGATTAATGTATGAATAGATTCCATTATTTATTATTTCTTTGTGGTCCATCAAATATTGGTAGAGAAAAATGTAAGGTTTTGAGGATGAAGGCCCAAAAGTATGTTATTATAAATGGACAGCTATATTGGAGGGATATTGTTGGTGATTTACTGTTGTCTTTAACAGAGGAGGAAATGAACGAAATCATAGACGAATATCATCACTGCACCTGTGGAGGTCATTAGATTTGGAGATTTACAACACACAAAACCCTGAAGGCTAGTTTTTAATGGCCTACCCTATTTTCCGATGTGTACAAATTGGTGAAATTTTTTAGAGAGTGTCAATTTTTTGTTGAAAAGAAAAAAAATGGCCCCATTACCACTAATCCCAATATTTGTTGAAGAGCCTTTTAGGTAATTGGGGTTGGATTTTATAGGGGAAATCAACCCACCTAGTGGAAAATGCAAGTGTCTCCTAACAACCACTGATTATTTTACAAAATGGGTGGAAGACATTCTAAACCAGAATTCAACAACTTCAGTGGTTATTAAATTTTTGGAATAAAATATATTTGCTAGATTTTTTTTTCCAAAAATGATTGGTGACAAAAAATGCTCTTAAATATGCAAAGCTAATTAAATTTTTTCGAAAATACAATGTTATTCTCAGACACTCTACCACCTATTATTAACAAGGGAATAGGTTGGAAAAGTATTCTAAAGAATACTATTGCATAAAGCAAGAAGAACTAGGATTCCCAACTTAAGCTTTCTTTGAGGGAAAATAGGGTGACAACAAAAGGTCCAATAGGAAGTCACCTTTTGAACTGGTATATCGAATGATAGCCATATTTCCTAGTCAGTAGTTACATTAATTCAAGATCTTGAGGAGGAACCAAATTCATTTACTAAGAGAATAAATTAGCTAGTGTAGATGAATGAAAGTAGAGAATAGATGACTCAAAATTTCATCAATTATCGAGAGAAGATGAAAGATTTTTTTTATAGGAAGGCCAAATATATACTTTTTTTGCCTAAATACATTATTCTAAGGTGGGATGACAAAAGGGAGGACAAGGGTAAACACGCCAAGTTCAATCCCTTATGGTTTGGGCCTTTTAAAATAATAGAAGCCCAAGGTAATAACACCTTCATTATGGAAAACCTTGATGGTGAATTTTTGCAGTCTCTTGTTAATGGGAACATTAGAGAAATTTTGAGGTCTAAAATGGGCCTCCTAAGAAAAATGTACAACCAAAATAAAATTTATAAGAACCAATAGGATTCAACATGACCATGTAAACTATGGGGGATGATTCACCATTTTTGAGGTAAAAAAATTAAAAGATTAAAAAATAATATAATAGTAAAATTATTTTTTCAACTTGTATTTTCAGCTTATCTCTCTATTTTTTTACTCAAATTTTGAGCAGGAGTACTCGTTGGATGAAAAAATCAATTCCTCATCAAAGGTGTACCCATGTTGCATAGTTTCGATGGACCCTACTACACGAAAAATGAGAAATACATGAAAAAACGTGATTGCAATCACATTTTTCATGTTTTTTTTTTTTTGTTCATGTACCAGGGTCCATCAAAAGTATGCAACATGGGTACTCCTTGGATTAGGAATCAAAGTATGCATCCAATGAGTGTTCCCGCTAGAAATTTGAGTAAACCCATAGGGAGATAAGTTAAAAATATGAGTTGAAAAAATAGTTTTTTTCCCCTCTAAAATCCGATTATGTAATCTAATCTTATTTTATTATTTCCACTATTATTTTATACTTTCCTTAGGAGGCCCATTTTAGAACTCAAAATTCCCCTAATGGTATCTAAAACATTACTTTCAACATTAAACATTATTTACTTTATCAATGTAAATATCGGTGTCCCCATTGTTAGTATCAGGTGTGCTTACTCATTTCATTGCCACAACTACAATATGACTCCAAGCGTGAGGTGAAGGCACTAATATATAGTTCTTAGTGTTTACTCTAAAACACAGTCCTCAGGTAGAGTCGGTGTTGTAGTCGGTTTCCTTTTATTCTAAAAAACAAAATCAATAAAAATATATATGAAAATAAAACCAAAAAAAAGGAAAAAGAGAAAATATAGATAAGGGACTCTTTGTACATATGCTTTGGAAAAGCTGATGTATTATTCTAAGAAATGGTGCATGCCTAAATTTATGATTAAAAAAAATATATGAAACATATTGTATTTAGAAGTGGGCCAACCCCACAAAATACCAAGCGAAGAAAGAGTACAAGGACGAGCAACTCTTTTTGTGTGATACCGTTGCGAAAATCTGGACTGCGTGCATGTTAAGCCCGACACCACAAACATTTTTAAGCTTATCTTCTAGGTTTCCCTTGAAGGTAGTTTTGAAAAATCAATCTTCAGGGTGATCAACAGCTGTGATCAGCCCCGATGACACTCCCATATGAAACAACTTACCGCCTATGGTGTCCCCGAGGGAAGTAAGTTGTTTCTGATAATACCTTGATGTTATGAAAAGCGATCAAGATCAGGCGAGTTGCATTCCACATCATCACCTCCACATCACCCTTGAGCCACCCCTCCTCACTCCACCTCATACACCTTTTTTTCTGCGTCACTTTCCACGCTCGCTGACGCATCACCTTTCCATACTCATATGTCTCTAGTGTCTTAATTTCAATTTCTCCTCCATTTTGTTATAAAAACCTGCATTTCAATCATTTCTCTTATTTTACCTGATAATTTCACTCCAATTTCCACTCTCAAGTGCAATTTCAATTTCGCCACTAAATTACCTCTAGGTATTTAAACGGCTTTAACAACTTTGTATTTTTTAAATGAAAATTTTCAAAATGACTAAAAAATCCAGCTTATCTGGTTCTTCGACCAATATACCCCTCCTGGACATGGAGCATAACATTTTGGACCCTGTTTGTCCAACAAACTTAATGTAAATTTGTCAAAATATCGTTTCCAGTCAAGTTGAGTTTGAAATGTCCCTAAGAATTCTCAAGTTGGGTCTAGTCTCTACAATTATCCCACAAACCTATTTTTTCCTAGAATTTATTAGCTAGTTGACTTCATCGCTGTACCCACAGAGATGTTATGTAATGAATTTCCTTGGATAAAAAAATTTGCAAGTCTCTGTATTATTAATTTGACAAGGTCTGGATTTTCCCGAATCAAATAATTATATTACTTTCTCATGAAACCCTTTTGTTTGTCTACCAGAATCTATCAAAAGGGGATATAAATAAATTACACAACCTTATTTTTCCTCCAAATGCATTCCTTCCTTAATATTTAACACAATTTCCCATAGTTTATTTTTTTATAATTTCAGGCATGCTTTACAGGTAATTGGCATAATTTTGGGAAGAGATGAAACCCCAATAATTAACTACTAAGCTTTAGGGTTGCCTCATTTAGTGATGCAACCTGGTGTTGTATTGGATAATCCCGCCTTTTGGGAACATTAAAGTAACTCACAACTCCTCAATTTAGTGTTGCTAGATGTTCTAGGCTTCCTTCCTTATTAGTATACCTCTTCTTGTATATCCATGTTGACTAGTTTATGGACTTGGGTCTGAATGTTATGGATGTAAATTGATAGAAGAAAATAGTGGTAAAATGGACTGGTCTAGTCAGGAGAAAACAAAACAATGAGGAATTTTATTATTACATTTCCTCTTTCATTTAAATTATGTATAAAATTATCAATAATTCCTCCCCTCCAAGAATTTTACCAAAGGCTAAACCTCTTTTACAAATGATTAAAGATCTTAAATTTGGAGTGTAGTTCCCGTTTGAGGAATATATAGAAATCAAATTGCATGGAGCCGAAATCCCACCATATAGGCTTCCTTATTTTGTGCCTATGAGGATAATTGATTTAAATATTATCAGAAAAATCTTGAATGTTGATCAAATACACTTTGTCCCAGCTAAGAAAGGATTTTTGTTCAAATTACCAAGGACTATTGTCCCATTTACGATGAACAATAGACAGAAAATAGAAGAGGATAAGAAAATGTTACAGGTAATGAATTTTCAACAGGGGGAAAGTGATGTTATGATACCAGGTCATTTCAAAGAGGAAATTGGAGATCTCTTGTGCCCCTTATATTCATGAATCAAAACCTGAACTTGATAAGTTAGAAAATGATGGTTTGGTTGAGATATAAGAATGTATGGAGGTAGAAACCCCCCACCCCCCACTTAAAATGGGATAAAAACAAGTGTTTTTGATGTCATTGATATTGAAGGTGAAAGTTCTCACGTAAGTAAGAAGGAAAGAACGAAAAGAGGTGAGACAAAATTTGAGTAACTCATGGAATAAGGCTTCCAATGAAGTTGGTTTTCAATTACAGATAGGGGGGATGAAGTGTGCACCATCATCTCCAATTCTAGGTGAAGAAAAGAATAGTTCCTTGAATGTTTTAAAGGATACTTATGAGTAGATTTAACAGAAAAACAATAAGATAAAGGCCAATTGCATCACCCATTTGGAATCCCAATCTATTTCTGGTTATCAAACTAGCATTCTTTCAACAATGGATTTAGAAAGGAACCAATCGATATTTTATTTTACCCATCCTATTTCCCAGTCAATTTCTTTTGGAAAATATTTTAGAACATTCAGTTTATTTGTGAAAACAAAGGATATTAATTTTCTAGACAAGATAAACTTGCACAGGAAGACAAGGGAATTAATATACAATTATCTTAGCAAATAATCACTGCCAGCAAGCAAACATAGGCTTTATTGGAAAAATTAATAGATTAGTTGAAGTTGGAGAGGGCCGATCCTCGAGATCTACATACTCAAAACTAAGAGTTTAAAAAGTTTAAAGTAAATATTGGAGTGAATCCAGAGGATATTAAAGTAGTTTTTTAAGCCTTGATCCATAGTGCAGGGTCTGATATCCAATATTTAAGGAAAAAATTAAAGTTTCCTGCCACAAAAAATATTCATGATCCAAAGTTGGCTCAAGTTGAGAAAGAAAAATAGATCTTAACTCATGAGATAGTGGAGAGAAATAAGGAGGTAGAAACTCTCAAGGAACTCAATGCAGATTTACAACATAAAATAGACAAATAGGTCTGCACAATTGTAGTGCAGGAAGACTCAAAAGACCCAATTGAAAAGCTAACAGAGTTGTGACAGAGTTGAAGGTTTCATAGGATGAGTTGAAGAAACTACATAAGAATATAGATAATACAAAAGAGAAATGTAAGCATAAGGAGAGACAATTAAATATGACTAGAGAGAATGCAACTAAACATCACAATAACTACCAGTCAGCTTGTGGTGAAATTAAGGTGTTGAAAGAGAAGCCAAAAGGGAATATGTCTCTAATTCAAGCAAGAGAAGTCATCTAGAATGATATTATTTAGAAAGTCAAAGTAGTCTAGGATCATATGGTGGTTACGACTAACTAGAAAGCGATGATTAGGGCCCCTGAATCTATTATTTACACCAATAAAAGCGAATCTCAAGAAAGTGCACAATTGGACAATAAAATGATTTATTATCTAAATGCCAAATCTTCCCAAGAATTGAGGGTAGTAAATATTGTGAACATAACAACATTGGTGGCAGAGATAACCAAGATGGTTTAGAAAAAAAATGTACAGGACAGGTAGAGAGGAGGTTATTGGAAGTTAGGGATTCAATGGCAACATTTAATTCTAATGTTGACTTGAGAGTTCGAGCAGGGTTACCTTCATGTTGGGATCAACAAGGAAATATCCTTCCTTGGGAATAATATGAAATATTTCTAGTGTAAGAAAATATTAACATCAATTCTTCTCATGAGAGAACAACAATTCTAAAAGGAGCAACAATTTTAAATAATTTACAGAGGGATTTTCGGTTGTTATGGTTATTCAAAACATTATTCACTGAGAATCCAACATACACCAAAGTAAACAATCTAAGAACGACCTACAACAGAATGATGCAATGTCTAGTTCCTAACTTGAATTTGTGGAAGAATGCAAGAGTCTGATTTCACTAGTGAAGGTTTGAGTTGTGGAAATGAGACTTTCATCAAGTGAGCCCAAAGTTGCACAAGATTCCCAAGTCATTGAATGATTATGTCTACTTATTTTCAATTTCTAGAGAATATCTCATTTTGTAATTTAGGAATTATAAATAGTTTAGTCTTTTAAATTTCATAAAGACCAAATAATCAAGAAGTAGTTTTGATAGTTGAAATTTTTTATAATTGTTTCCATTTTAATCATTTATTTAAAAAGACATCAAGGGACCAGTTTTGGGGTTCCGAATTTTGGCCTCAAAGAGACATGTACAAGATTTTCTTAGAGAAGTAATAAAAATATGAAGATGATTCTAGCTATCTGTTGCTTATGACATGTTTTGTCTCTCTTTCTGTAAGTCTTTTATGTGCTATTATTCTTTAGAAAATGTGTAATGAAGTTGTTGGTTCTTTTTAATTCAACATATTTACTTATGCTTTAAAAAACTGACGATACATATGCATCTTTATTAAAAGTAACCTTAAACTACGCTCCACTTTTCTGATCATTTCATTCCTTTAGTCTTACATGATTTCAACTAAGATTTGGTGTAAAAGATTATTTTCTTGCAGCCTTGTACATTGCATCTTCCTCTTTGTTTTTTCTCTATCCATACTACAACTTTAGTACGTCATTTCACAAATAGCTTGGCCATCTTGGGAGGATTTTTTCCTTTCTTTAAGAGCTATAAACACACATGGGGGCTTCAGTCAGTAAACCTCTGACATATCACGTATTTTTGTGGCATACTAAAAAATACCCCTAATTTGACTACATATTGGAAAATACCTCCAAAAATCACATTATTGAACCCCCTACAAATAAGAACCCAATACACTTATCAACATTGTTTCCTTGCATAAAAAGCAAACAATCCATCACATTTCCAAGTCATACCATCTTCCATAAAATCTCACTATGCAACACCACATTCAAGTTGGTGTGGTTTTTCTTGAATAACAATGATGAGTGAGCATGCATTTATGGATAGCAGGAAGTGATGGTTGTCCCCAATAACGATTTGACAATTGAGTTATCATAGGTTTCGCACTGTTTATTAATAGAAAGTTATCATTTGATGATATTTCAATTCATGTGAATGGAATTATCACTAGGTTACTTGAAAATTGATTGAATGGTTTTCATAATGGGTATATTTTCATTAGATGCATGGTTGAAATTGATGGATATTTACATGTACTTTCCTTATTTAATTATTAAATGTTGATCATTTTAAAATCTACACATCTGTAAATTTTTCAAGTAGTGAATTTGATAGGTGAATTTTTAAAGGTTCATAAATCCACAATGGATGAATCTATGCTTATCATGAAATCTCATCCTAATGTCTTGGTATTGTGGCATTGTAGGTGTTTCATAGTGACATATTTATGTTGTCACTAACTTTTTTGGTTTTCTATAATTTTATTTGAAATTACATATATATTTCATCCTAATGTCTTGGTATTGTGGCATTGTAGGTGTTTCATAGTGACATATTTATGTTGTCACTGACTTTTTTGGTTTTCTATAATTTTATTTGAAATTACATATATATATATATGTAATTTCAAATAAAATTATAGAAAACCAAAAAAGTCAGTGACAACATAAATATGTCACTATGAAACACCTACAATGCCACAATACCAAGACATTAGGATGAGATTTCATGATAAGCATAGATTCATCCATTGTGGATTTATGAACCTTTAAAAAGATAATCTTTGTCATTAGTCACACCATATGACTCTATATTCTACACACTTAAACATAAAATATAAACATTGAACAATGAAACTTAAAGTTTGAAACTCACGTGACATATCCACACCCATGAACCACTAATATTTTACATAAAATAATAACATTACCTCCCACCCCTTGTGCCATATGGGGAGTTTAACCTGACCTCTAGGTTAAATCATAAGGAAATTTGTTAAAATCCTAAGCTTGAAAGTTAACTAGCTCAACGTTTATCCTTAACCAGCCATAGCAGAGTGTGTCCCAAAATCAGGTGACAAAAAAACGATCCCTTGCTCTGTAGGTCAGGGTGGCATACAGCAGTGGCGTTATGCATATTTCCATTTTTCTCCAGCACCTCAAGCTCCATAGTAAAAGTCAATGTGCCATTGATAGAATGACAGTAAAACATCCCGTATGGATACACCAGGCGATGACAGACTAATGGAGGGCGGTTTGAAGGGCCAGATAGTCTTTGAACAACTTTGGTTACCCTTTCTTTCTTTCCAGAGTCGCCTGTCAGCGCAGGGTGCGAATGAAGCTCAACATTATCAGAAGAACCCAAGTTAGACACCACAAACTCTATCATACCCTCAATCGATGTGGTGCACATCTTAAACTCACCTTGTAGGGGTTTACCATCGCACCCAATAAGGGTGTTATTTATGTCCTCCGTCATATTTGATTTCTCCAACAAGCCAAAGGAAGAGACCACATCTGAAAGTCATGCTACGGTGGCAAACGGGATTAGCTGCGATAGATTACGGGGTAAAAATGACTTCCATGGACTGTAAACTTCAGGCAACGTGATTTGTCCACCTTCCCTCAACTCCTTGGTGGGAAAAAACATATCACGTCTCATCTCATCTAATTCAACATTATTATTCACATACACGGTAATATCATGGTCTGCCTTCACAGGTAGAGATTGCGAACACAGTAAATTGGCAGAGTGGCAGAGTTACACAATTGAGTGGTATGGAAATGCAAGTTTCCACTCTTTATAATTTTAATGAATGCGCTCACCTCCTCTTGTGTGAGTGGAGACATACTTGCTGCTACAGTCTCGGGTACTTGAATGCTCGGAAGTTTTTCTCTCCAGAAGTTTAATTGCATCTCTGCAACATTATTTGTGCCCCCCACTGTGGGGAGGACTATGACGTGCATCATTATCATAACAAACAATACCTGATAACAGCAATGAAGAGCGATAAACATTGCTTCATTTCTAAAGGTTTCAGCGAAAGCAAAGAGGAGTAGGCTAACATTGATTCCTGAAAATTCAACATAACATGAGAATAGCATACTGGTCAATATGTTAGTTGGAATGGAAAGAAACTTACCAAGAATAGCGTCATTCTTGGGATGTGCAACTCCCTTTGGATGATTACCTCCTCGAGTTATTGTAAAGAATATTGCGATTCTCCAAAAGTTTGCAGCACTACGAGGGACCTGGATTACTATAGATTGGAATTCTTCCGTACCAGACCAACTGCGTAAAGATAATTCCAGGAGACCAACGGAAGGACAGAGAATTTGTAGGTAGCATCGGAATCATTTCCAATTTATATATGTATGTGTGGTGCTATTTTCTTGTTGAAGGAATATATAGTTTTGCATTCCCATAGAATGGAATTTTCCTTACGAGACCAACTCAAATAATTCCATGAGACCACCGAGCGGACATCGCTCAGTTGGAGGTAGTATCATCGGAGTCATTTTCAATGTTATGCTATTTCATTTGTTGACTGAAGGTTTGTTTCAAAGTGACTTCGACATCTAATTTGGAAACCAGACTAGATGCTTCTTCAACACATACCTCATATTATTGGTCAAAGCATGTGTTTGGAGAAGTTGAAAAGAAATTATTTAGCCCATATAAATATTATCCATCCTCCATCACACGATAAAAGTGATTTTCGTTATGTAGCGGCTGTATATTTTCATATTTGTCACGGTGTTAAATATTTTGTTTTTCTTGTTAATAATTGCATGCAATATGTTTGATATTGTTAGCGGATTTGGATGGTCAATTATTTGTACACTCACATCATATCACAATATGTGTAAATGGAATGGTGCAGTTAAACATCAATAGAATGTTAAATTGTTTGTTTTATTATAGGCAATAATGCATTATTTGGAATCTTTTATCACTTCCCCTAAGTTTAATATACCTAGAACCACCAACTACCTAATTCGAAACTATATTATTATCCATTTATGCTGTTATATGCCAATAATGATGGTGAGTCTCTTACATGTTCAATACACTTATCAACATTATTTCTTTGCATAAATTGCAAACAATCTATCACATTGCCAAGTCATACAATCTTCCATCAAATCACACTATGTAACACCACGTTATTTGTTTATCATTGTTAGCAAAAATAATGCAAACAATTCATCACATTGCCAAGTCATACAATCTTCCATCAAATCACACTATGCAACACCACGTTATTTGTTTACCACTGTTAGCAAAAATACCTTAGCCTACATCATTTAAATTGCTTTATTGTTTCCACACATGAGTCAATCGCCAAAGCTGCCAAAATTATATCAATGTAATGTGCACCTATAGACATGTTTACTTAGGACACCCTTTGTCATGATATCAATGGTACTTTCAGTTGGGTCCCTACATTCTATTACCTCATCATAACCCTATATTAACCTCATCATAATCCTACATTCATCATTCTACATCCTATTACATTATCCTACATCCTACATTAAAAAAAAAACATCATAACCCTACATTCACTCATCATAATCCTACATTTATCCTCCTACATGAGCATTTCCTACCAAAATTTAGGCCCAAATTTTGTTTGCCTCATAAGGAATTGCCTGCAAAAACATGAAGGATTAGTTTGCCTACAAAACCAAACAGAGGAGTTAGTGTCATTACAAAATAAATTTGATTTGAAATGACCTATGGATATGGTCATTTCAAAGAAAATTAATATATAAGCATATAAAAAATGGCATAAAAAGGAATCAAAAGACAAACATACAATATGCAACATGAAATATCCAACATGCAATAAGAATGGAATGACAAATGCATGAAAATGCATGATTGTGAACACATGAAATAGTAGGCATACAAGCAATAACAGCGAAGATGCAAAATCCATGATTAAGACTGTACAAGAGACAGAGTGTGGGTAAAAAAAACATAATGGTGATGGATTAAGCATAAAAACTCGAGGCAGTAAGGACAATTATGTTAAGGAAAAGGTAGTAAAACCATGACACATCGGAAGCACAAGTGGCAGCCACGAGTACAAAGGTCGGACCATGAATTGGAATGCAGCAACAAAAAATCAAATTTAAAAAAAAAAAAACAAAACTTGCTTTGCATATGCTCTCCTCCATCATCACAACAAAACCAAGCTTAGAGTTGAGAGCAATAATGCGCATTCACCACAGCATAGAAGAACCCTTGTTGAAAGAGAAATACACAAGAAAGAATGCGGAAGGTTAAGAGAGCACTGCGTAGGTCAGGAGGGCCCTGAGATATGGAGAAATAACATAATAATTGGGTGAGGAAATTGAAGGGACAACGTGGAGAAATAAGGAGAGACACTTTGGATTAACGAAGAGATAGAGGCCGAGATTTTCTCTGCGCCGAGATGACCGTTTTCTCCAACAAATTCCAAGAATTTCGCAAGTGAAAAGTAAGAGTCATTCCCGAAATTTCATCAACAATTAAACGATTTCAAGGATGGTTAAATCAAGGTTTCGATTAAGATGTTTCATAATAGAAGAAAACAAGCCTTAAGTTGTGGATTTGTAACGCTCTGTCACCATAAATATACTCTGCCACTTGTTTTATTCATGAAACCTTCGAGATGTTGGACGAGGAGTTTGAATTGAAATCGTATTATTTAAAACAATGAAAAAAAACCATTAACCAGAAACCTCTACAAGTTTTCTTCAAGTTCAGGTATCTAGAATGATTTTCTTCATCTACATTTGTCAAAAAATTTGCATATGAAAATGAAGAGAGTCCTATTGTATATACATAGTACACAATTTTTTGAAATAGAGAGGGGTTTCCATGAGAAAATTTTGCAAACAGAGATTGAGGCATGATTTTGTAAAGCAACGAAACATTTTCGAGATATTTGTATGGTATTTCGCATAGCAAAATATTTTTTTGATCAGTTTTACAAAAAGAGGATTCATCTTGGGTATCATTTGCAGCAGAATAGAGGTAAATTGAAGAAGTTTCAAGAAGAGGAATAATCTCATTCTTTTTCAAGAGCTTCAAAGATTTGGTAAGTCCATCTACCATGGTATTTATCCTAAAAAGTGCATGAATAAAAAGGACAAGTGTATATATATATATTTTTCTTATTCATGATGAGGATTTTGAATGTAAAAGAATATATCAATTGGTATACAGAGCAATGAAAAATGGGAACCAAAATTGAGCCCAAAGAATTCAAACTAGAAAAATAGGGAAAGGAAAGAATAGAAATATTATATCAAGCAGGTTTGTTGGAATTTCTTTAAAATTTTAATGGACATAATAACAATATCACACATGAATTTATAAATCATTATGAACATGGGAAAACAAGAGTAGGTGAGCTCTCCATACCATTAAACCCAAAATTTCTCTCTCAAGAAATAGATCATTCCCTTGACATGAGAGGAATATAACAAAGGTCTACACTTTAAGGAGAAAGGATGGATATTCTTCCTAGAAAGACAAAGGAAGTGATCCTTTGACAGGGAAAAAGGAATTCCAAGAGACTGGTTAAGAGAACCATGGTCATAATTAGTGTTAATTATCCATAAATATTTCACCTGTCACAACTAGTATAGTGTGGTTTGTTAGTGTCAGTATTTGCATACTGCCCTCAATGATAAAAAATACTCTTTTCATATCATTTTAGGAGTCTCACTCAGAATTTTTTTTATCATTCCATTAGGTCATGCAAAAATTTACTCACTGATGGTAGTCTTAGTCCAAAAAACATCACTCCTAAAAAATTTATACTTGTTGGCCCACCTTCATGTCTTGCGCAATTGAGAAAATTGTATCGTGAAACTAAGATGAAATATATGATCACGAGCAAAGAAAAGCCTAACAATCATCCGATAAATGATGTAATACAGATTTAGAGTCATTCATTTCGCTTAACGATAGTGACTTAAATGATGTAGATAGCTAGCTAGTAGATGTAGAAAATGTTCCAGAGATCCATAATTTTATTAGAGAAACTATAGAAAAACAAAAGATGAATCTGCATAGATCATCAAAACAACAATTAGAGGAAGCATTGAAAAGTTCATTAAACAAATCAAAGGAAGTAGTGAAAGATATAGAACATCCATTGGATAAAGTGGAAGAAATTTCGGAAAAGCATGAAGAGACAGTTCAGAAAATTGAGCCAAAACAGAAATCAAAGTTTAAGCATTTGGAGGGTGAGAATGGTCTATGGTTCGTGGACTTCGATGGTGCCCTAGGGAAAGATGGGGTAGGCATTGGTATCTTGTTCTGCAACCATTTTCATGAGCAAAATAAGGTCCCTACAAATGTTCGGTTGTGCTCTTACAAATTAGTTTTTTATTGCACAATCAATGAAGACGAGTATGAAGCACTGATTACTGGCCTAAAGATCTTGAAGAAATTGGGTGCAAGAAGGGTTGTACTGTATGGTGATTCAGAACTTGTGATTAAGAAAGTCAAAGGTGAATATCAAGCTAACCATCCTCAAATGAGACAATATAGGAATGTTGTACTTGATATTTTGAAAATGTTTAAGTGTATAGTTACAGTGGTGCCAAGGACTCAAAATCTCATAGCAGATTCATTGGCTAAAGCTGCAAGCAATTTCAAAATCCCCATCTTTTCAAACATAAAATTTGAGATTCATGTGAAGCACCAGCCCATTTTTCTCGATAACTTGTGATATTGGCAAGTTTTCTAGGATGATAAGCAGATAAACAACTTTGTCCAAGGTGAAGAAGAATTTGAGAATTGTTCTATAGATCAAATTTATGATAAAGATGACCAAGATATAAAAGCAACTAAGATGGATATACTACAACTGAAAGACAACAATATTCCAGAAGGTCACATACCTTTGGAAGATTTGTTTGACCAAGATGATGTAGTAAGTAAGCCTACATTGATGCATATGGAAAAGGGTATTGAAGATGTAAACGTTGGGACAACCAACAAACCAAAGATGGTGAAACTATCCAAGTGCTCATCTCCCGAGGTAAAGGCTAAATATGTTAAATTACTTTCTGAATTTTCTGATGTTTTCGCATGGGAATACTCAGATTTAAAGGTGTATGAAAACAACATCATTCAACACACTATTCTGATCAGGTCCGATCAAAATCCCTTCCAGCAAAAGTTGAGAAGGATAAATCCCATATTGCTTCCATCAATTGAAAAAGAGGTAAATAGACTTTTCAATTCCAGTATCATTGTCCCGATCAAATTCTCTAATTGGATTTCAAATTTGGTCCCAGTGAGAAAGAAGACTAGAGAAATATGGCTTTGCATAGATTTTAGAAACTTGAACAAAGTGTTCCTCAAAGAAAACTATCCACTCCTAAAGATGGACCATATACTTCAAAAATTTGTCGGTTTTTCCCAGATGTCACTATTGGATGGCTATTTAGGCTATAACCAAATTTTGGTGCATGAAGATGATCAGGACAAGACAATATTTACTACACCTTGGGGCACTTTCAAATATGCCAAAATTTCGTTTGGTTTTAAAAATTCAGGGGCCACATTCCAGCGAACCATGGACATAGCATTCACCAATGAAAAATATGTTTTCTTGGTTGTTTACTTAGATGACTTGAAAGTGTTTTCACATTCTGATGATGAACATTTGCACCATTTGAGAATTGTTTTCAAGAGATGCAGGAAGTTCAGAATATCTCTCAACCCAAAGAAAAACCTTTTTTCCATGGAGGAGGGAAAACTCCTTGGTCATATTATCTCCAAGGATGGGATCCGGATTGACCTTTCCCATGTTCAAGAAATTCAGCTGATCAATTTCCCTCGTAGAAAAAAAGAAAATGCAAGCATTCAACGGTAAGATGAATTTATTACGTAGATTCATACCTAATTTAGCGAAGCATCTTAGAGAATTGAAAAATATGTTGAAGAAAGAGAGTGATGTGAACTAGTCTGAAGATGCCCAGAAATATTTTCATTCAGTTTAGTTTGCCTTGGCTACTACCCCGGTTTTGATAATTCGTGATTATACTAGTGATTTCATAATATTCTCATTTTCTTTTGAGCATACTATGGCAGCAATATTGATGTAGAAAAGGAATGAAATAGAGCCACCAATTGCATTATTCAGTCGAAATATCAGAGATTCATCCCTTCGCTACAACATCATAGAGAAAAAAGATCTACCTTAAGTTAAAGCGTTGAAATATTTCAGAGTTTACATATTACATTCACACACTCTTGCCTATGTACCTAATGCGACTGTGAAATAAGTTCTCATGCAGAAAGATCCAGAAGGTAGGACAGGAAGATGGATAGCATCTTTAGTGGAGTATGACCTTGAGATTAAGCCCACCAATTTTATCAGCGGTCAAGGCTTAGCCAAGCTCATGGCTAAGTCCAATGTTCATGCTCTTGACATCAACTTGATTTCAGTGTTTTCCGAAAATGAAAAAGAAGTGAATCTCACTCAAGTATCCGATATCTTTTTGTCATCCCCACGGTATTATGATATTGTTTATGTTTTGCAACACTTAAACCCTCCTGTAGGCATGAATAAGAGTCAAGGCAGATATTTGAAACTCAAAGCTTCAAATTATTGCATACTAGATAATGCACTTTACTGGAAGGATCCCGGAGGTGTGTTTCTGAATTGTTTGGTAAAAGAATAATATAAGGAAGTGATAAATGACTTCCATAAAGGATATTGTGGGGGAAACCTATATTGGAATACCACAACAAATAAAATATTGAGAGCAGGATATTATTGGTAGACACTTTTGCCGATGTTTACAAATCAGTAATGACCTGCCATGAATGTCAAGTTTTTCAGGGTAAGAGAAAGCTTCTCCCATTACCTCTTCAACCTATTTCATTACATGCACCATTTCAGCAGTGGGGCTTAGATTTCATAGGAGATATTCAGCCAGCATCATCCGCACATCACAAGTGGATATTGAAAACCACATATTACTTTAGAAAGTGGATTGAAGCGATCCAAACTAGGAAAGCAACAAATTCTTTCATCATTCAGTTTTTAGAAACTAATATTTTGTGTCGTTTTGGTTGTCCTACTAAGATTATCACAAATAACGCGGTAGCATTAAAGTCTAAGAAGATGACTGAGTTTTGTGATAGATATAACATTAAGTTGGGACATTCTACAACCTACTACCCACAAGGTAATGGATTGGCGGAGTCTTCTAATAAATCCTTGATCAGTCTATTTGTATGTCTCCTTTTCAAGTTGTATATGGTGTCGATATTGTGTTTCCTTCATCATTAGCAGTCTCGGTAATGAAATTTATACAAGAATCAAACATTTAGGAAATTGACATACAACGATGTATTAATAAAATGATACACCTTCAGCAGAAAAGGGATGAAGTATTTCAAAATACTTCAAAACATCATGACACGATAAAGAATATCTATCATTGGAAAACTAAGGAAGATAAATTCAAGATAGGAGATGTGGTACTCCGCTGGGATGCCATAAATGAAGAATTTGATAAAGGGCCATATCAGATTTCAACTTGTCGAGGACATAATGCTTATCTTCTTGAGGAGATGAATGGACAAGAGTGTTTAGGAGGGCCAGTTAATGGTAGGCTCCTGAAACACTATCTTTTCTAAATAAAAAAAAATTCGATCAGTTTTCCATTCCATTGTAAATATCAGTTACTTTTTCTGCAAGTGTGAAGTAGAGAATCACTGGAGTTCAGAGCCCGAAGTGAAGGCCATAGAGCTTCACTGATTTTCTACCATTTTCAAATGTTTAGTTTTCAGTCAAGTAAGTCAATATTGATTCATTTTTTATTCATTTGAGTTTGTGTTGAGTTAGTCTATTTTTCTGAGTTATTAGTTTTCATTCATGTTGTTGATTGAGTTTTGACCGTATTGGCCCAATGGAAGAGGCACTGATCTGCAAAATCCTGATTTTTGTGGTTCTTAACACCTCTTTCAGAGCTATCATTCCCAATAAGGCCATTGTTAGTGTCAATATTTGCATACTTCCCTCAGTGCTCAAAAATACTTTTTTCATGTCATTTTAGGAGTCTCACACAGAAATTGTTTTATCATTCCATTAGGTCATGCAAAAATTTACTCACTGATGGTAATTTTAGTCCAAAAAAATTCACTCCTCAAAAATTTATACTTGTTGGCCCACATTCATGTCTTTCTGAGCATACTTTAGTCATGAAAGTCCATTTCATCATGTCATTATGTCAGTTAGGTCACTCAAAGTCTTCATTAGGTCTGTAGGTTTTCATTTTTTCAACATCTCAATAAAACACCATTTAATTTTTCCAAGGTCAGAAAAAGAATGAGAGTGATCCAAATAATATCCATTTACCATCTAAAGAGGATTTTCAAGCATGTAAAGATAGTTTCCAAAGTTGTAATTTTGATTTCAAGTGTGAGTTTCATTCTGAAATGTAATTTTATTTTAAAAAAAAGAGACATAATTTTATTTTATTTTATGTAACTTTATGTTCATTATATGTAATAATTACTCAATTTCCCAAAGCTTCCAACTCAGTTCCATATGCCAAACACATCAAACTCCAAAATATGAAGAGTTCCTACTCTAGCATGATCAAACTGCAAAGCAAACAAAAAGAGTTAAAGGGTATTTTGAAAAGTTTTAAAAGTAAAATTGAACATTGAAAAAGTGGGTTTAAAAATCATCAAAATCAAATCCCACGAAGTATTTGAACCCAAAGAACATCAATTCAAAATTCATTTGATTTTTCCATCATCAAGGAAGCTCAGCAAAAGCACAAAAATTCAAGGAGGGTGAAATTTGTAAAAACAGAGTTAGGCAATGCGTCATTGTGTTTTGCGTTGCACTCCTACGTTTGGTGTTACACCCCTGTGTTTGGCACTATGCCATTGTGTTTGGTGCTACACCCCTAGGTTTTTCACTGCGCTCCTGGGTTATGCACTGTGCCCTTGCCTGAAAAACACGCAAGAGCTCCAAAACTAATGCTATCGTCTTCAAATTTTTAGCCACAATATTCTAGAGCCTCCAGAAATAATTTAAGTTACCATTTGCACCATCCCACTCCTTATCAAGTCAAATTTTTGGTGTTTGAGCTTCTTTAAAGCGTTGGTGTCTTTTTTGAGTTTGAAACCCTAGTATCATCCCCTAAATCCTAATTGTATTTCAATTTTCACTCTCTAGCACTTTCATTCCCTTCCCACATCATAATTACCCTAACATTATCCCCTATATCATAATGCCCTTTCCCTAAACCCTTTTCCTTTGAAACCCTAAGACCTAGGCTACTCATTTGCATAGGCTCCCAAAATCCCTGACCTGTAATAAAATTCTGTATCCCAAACCTTGTAACAGTAATACTCCTTGTCACTTCCCTCATTTCATTAACCACTTCCCTCCTGACCTCTTATAGACCAAACAAATCAATGCGTAAGTGACCACCGGACACCTGAAAATGTGCAAGAGAAAGTATATTGTCCCTAATGTATCTCTGGGAGTACGCCAACTGACTCCCTACTACATAACCGACGGGGAAATCTGGGAACTGGAAAAAATCTTGCCCTCTCCTAGATAGGCCAGTAATAAAATAGATGTCCTCCTCAATGTGCTCACACCACTAGACAGGACCGACCTGAAAATCCCGTCGATGGGCATCCCAGTTGTAGATCAGCTATTCCAATAACCCACTATGCCCCTTTAGTGATGTAGCCTCCTCGTAGAAATTGAGGAACCCTACATCACTTAGGACTAAATGGGTGCCTATCGTAATAGGGCAAGGGTACAAAAGTCTCTCTCTCTCTCTTGTGTCTCCCACAGTTAAATCACGTTATAACGGTCCTCCATATGATCTTGTTGTTCTCTTTTCTCCCTTCGTTGATGTCACTAAATGATTCACGTATTAAATACATTTTTTTTTATTTGAGAAATGTATTTAGAAATATATATATATATAATTTTTATTGAAAAAAAAATCTTGGTGCACCCAAAAAACAGTAACACGTCGTTACTAGTGCGTATTTCTTTATCACGCACCGCTCCTAGTGTGCATGAAAAAGTTCGTCCACCGTGCAAATAGGAAATAATTTTGTGCAGTGCATTGAATGAACTAACCGCCCTAGAATAGATATTCTGGTCAACGCACCACCCAACAACAATACATATTCAACGTTGCGGTCTTGTAAATGACCACACCGTTAATTATGTAATTTTTTCGGGAGGGCGGTGCATTGATCAAACTATCTGCCTAAGGTGGTAGTCTGGTCAATGCACCACCCTACCAACAACATTACATAGTCAACGGTGCGGTCTTGTAAATGACCACACCATCGTGTTAGTTTTTTAAGCTTTTATCGGTGCATGTTTTCTCAGTACCGCACCGAAACCTGGTGCAGTTTCCGTTAACACCGTTCATGGTGCAGTTTATAAATTTACAAGCAACACCACAAATGGTGCAAGATGAACGGCTCAAACACATCGCACATAATTTATTTATTTATTTTAAAGGTCAATTTTAAGTTAATTTGAAATTTTAATCCGCTAAAAGGTTTAGTTATTGAGAAAAAAGTAGATTACCTGTACATTTTCGCGTCGAGGAGGTATCTTTGCTAAGGAATTCAAAAAAACAATTTTGGCCAACATTTTTGAAAACTTGAACTCCACACAGTGAGCAATGGATGATGACAATGCGGGTAATGGGAGCACTGATGGCAAGGCACCTCACAAAAGACAAACTCACACTGGTGCTTGAGAGGTCTAGAGCATTGAACAAGTAAAAATGAAATTTTTACGGCCGGTAATTTTTTTAAATCAACCCTTTTTTGATGCGCTCAATTTTGTGATGCACCAGACAGTTTTATCAATGGCACACCACACTTCGCTACGGTGCGTCGAATTACAGAGATGCACTGGCCTAGTTTTTACGTAGAGCACCAGTCTGTTGGAGTACTTAGATGCAATAGGCCAGTTTGTACGTAGAGCACCGATGCATTGGAGTACTTAGACGCACTAGGCCAGTTTATATGGAGAGCACGGTGTCTTAGTTTTCCAATTGATAGTAAACACCGGTGCGTTTTGTGTAGAGAAATGTACCGCAAAAAAACATCAACAAAAACCTCCACACGCCAACCTCCTCTAGTGACCTCCACTACAAATGGATATCTGGGATATTTTTATAAGGGCTTCCTCAAAAACATCTGCTAGAGGATCTTTTCCTTGCAGTATGGACCCATTCCATACCTGAAGTGTCATCCTTTTTGTCACTCATGCCACAAATACCGGGAAGTGACAAACTTTTTGATAACATATTCATCATGGATTACATGCTTAAAAAATCCCTGAAGAAATGAAGAGTCAATGCATTACAACAATTTTGGGGAAAGCTTGTAAAAAACACTAGTTTGTAGCCCAACGTGGTTCTCTCCTGTATAGCCTCACTCTTGTCACCCTCTGTGTAACTTGTAAACAATGTTAGAAGCACGAGAATTAAATTAAAAATTCGTGTTGGTCCTCTTCAGGCAAGTTCTCCAAAAATGAAGCATAAGCTTCTTCCTCTAGAAGTCTCGATAACGAAATTCTGGTATCAGTTGGCTAAAGATTGAGTTGATTTCTCCCATTTTTAGTCATTGATCCTACATATAAGGATTTTCCCCTTAAGATATTTACCTTCCTCCTTCTTTTATGGATCTTTAACCTCTACAACTTCCCTATATGTGAATTTCATGCCTTCCCGAAATGGTTGGTCATTTCTCGTTTCCTTTCTAGTGCTCGAATGTGCCTAAACACTGTCGAAATTCCAAGGAAAAGGAGTGCTTGAATTCTTTGGCTTGGACTTGGCAACTTGTCCCAGAGGAGGCCTCCAACATCAAGGCACTAGTTGTATGCTTCCCTGTTTGATTTACCAATAATACAAAGCCTTTTTTACTTTCCATAATCTTGTACATGATTACTTTCTTAATATGATCCTCCTTGATCTGTCATATGGTTTACATTAGGAAGCAGTAGACTATGCTTTCATTGTTTGTCGTTGTTTGATCTCTCTTACAAGTATTCGTATGCAAAGAAATATCAAGGAGTGAGCTTGGACGTGATTACATCACGATTAACTTCGAAAAGCAATTTCAATGGAGTGAGGTAGGTCATATTCCTCTCTCATGTCATTCTGATTTAAGCTAGGAGAGTTTTCTTGCTTTTGCCTTTTTTATTACTAGACCCACTCATTAGGCTAGAGGGATCACTTCCATCCATAGGAGGGATTGCATGGATAACAAAATTGTTACTCCAAATGTTGTGACAACATATTCATCATGGATTATATGCTAAAAACATTCATGGAGAATTGGATATTCAATGCATTACAAAAATTCTGGATAAAGCTTGTAAAAAACCCTAATTTTTCAACCCCAACGTGGTTATATCTTGTATAGCCTTGTGCTTGTCACCGCCTGTGTAACTTGTAAACATCATTGGCAGTGGGGGAATTAAAGTAAAATGTCGCGTTGGTCCTCTTCGGGAAGGTTCTCCAAAAATGGAGCAGAAGCTGCTTCCTCTAGAAGTCTCGAGAACGAAAGTTTTGTATTAGTTGGTTGAAGATTGAGTCGAGTTCTCCCATTTTGAGTCCTTGATCCTACCTTTAAGGATTTTCCCGTTAAGATATGGACCTTCCTCCTTTTATGGATTTTTATCCTCTCCGGCTTCCCTATAAATAGTTTCCATGCCTTCGCCAAATGGCTGGTCATTGTTGGTCGTCTTTCTAGTGCTCTAATGCACCTAAACACTGTCAAAATTCCAGGGAGAAGGAGTGCTTGAATTATTTGGCTTGGACTTGTTTACTCGTCTCGAAGGAGGCCTCCAAAATCAAGGCACCGGTTGTATGCTTCCCTCTTTGATTTATCAATAATACAAAGCAAGTTTTACTTTCCATAAGCTTGTAGATGATTACTTGATTAGTATGATGCTCCTTGATTTGTCATATGCTTTACATTAGAATGAAATATACTATGCTTTCTTTGTTTTTCGTTGTTTTATATCTGTTGTAGGTATTCGTATGCAAAGAAATAGCGAGGAGTGATCTTGGAAGTGGGAAGATTAGGATTAACTTCGACAAATGACTACATATGAGTGAGGTAGTCCATCTTCCTCTCTCATGTAATTTTGATTTAAGCTAGGATATTTTTCTTGTTTTTGTCTTGTTTGTTACTATACCCACTAATTGGGCTAGAGGGATCACTTCTATCCGAAGAAGGGATTTCCTGGATAACATCAAGGGACTCGGGTTGTGCCACTTGGGTGCATGTTAGGGGAATGTGAGCCTAGGGCTAGAGACTAGAGTTGGTGGTTGTATAAGGTTTTGGATGTTCAATTTAGAAGTATTGCCTATGGAGTTATTGTTCGAGCTCATAGGTGACTTGTGGTTGAGACTATGAACCACACACTCTATGAATAGGTAGAACATGGAGAGTCTACATCCAGTTGGTTCTTCAAGTTCAGATAAGTATTCCCCACGTACTTTATTTATATGCCATATGTTATAACAATAATTTAAAGATATTAAAAAATATATTTCTACAAAATCTTTAGTTTGATAGTGATAATTTATAAAAAATAGTGTAATACAAATTAAATTTCACATTAAACTGTCAGCTATAAATAAATATGAAGATGCTTTACTTTAATAATAATAATATAAAAATATTTAATGCAAAAATAAATATAATATTAGTAAATATTTAAATATACTTGAAAATACTAACTCCTTGAAATATAATATTATGGTGAGATATTACAAAGTCCTAAAAAAAATTGATATAAAAAAAATTGAAATTTATAAATACAATTGTGTTTATGTCACAAAGTAATACCACATTTTCTCCCCATATATTATTTATTTCTTTGGAGACTTCACTTGATCAACATATATCATAGTGTCTTTGTTTGTGGGATATTAAAAAATACCTCTAATCTCACTAGATATTGGTAAAAATCTCCGAAAACCATTTTGTTGATCCCGCAATACATCATTTTAATAAAAAACCTTATTTTTCCAAACTGCCCATTTTAATATCCCAGTACTTATAAATATCCCTACCCCACATCCCTTCCCCCAATACTTACAATATATTAAATCTATTTTTACCATTATAAAACCCCCTTTATCAATAAACATGATAAAATGTTATTTAACAATATGAAGTGACCATTCTCCCCCCACCCCCAAAAAAAAAACAAAAATCCAATTAAAATATGCTTACTTCCTTATCTTAAATATTTTCACTCGTAAATCTTCCCACATTATTGATTTGGTTTCCTTCATATCATAAAAGATATTTACATTTTATCTCAACATGATATTCCTTTCAGACACAAATCAAATAAAATTAAAATAAAATAAATAATTAAAACAAACTAAAATAAACATAGTTTTTCATCATAAAATTTTTTTCTCAACATGTCTTTCCTCTCACACACAAATTATATCAAATTAAAATATACAAATAAAAAATCAAACTAAAATAAACATATTTTTCATCGTAAAAGCCCTCCCACTTTATAGATGCACCCACATTCATGTCATAAAGGATTTCTGCATTTTCTTCCACCACATGTAACTCTTTTCACACACAAATTAAATTAAATCAAATCAAATATCAAAGTAAAATATACTTGTTTATTCATCTTAAGAAGTCTTCCTATTTTAAAGATATGATTTTCTTTATGTCAAGAAAGATTGATGATTTTTCTCTCCACTTCTTAGTCCCCTCACACACATATTAGAGTATCGATGTCTTGTAAATTTTGGTCACATTAGAGTGGGTGTCACTAATGTGGGTGTCATTGTCTTGCAAACTTTGGTCACATTGGTTGGGTGTGTTGTTCTGGTAAAGTTTCTTATTTTTGTAATTCTCAGTTGAGTTTGAGTAGAGTGGGAGATTGCCTCTTTGACCTCTTTCTTTGGGTTCTAAGTTTTCATTTGTTGTCCTAGTTTCAAATAGGAGGCTGTAATTTTCCTCTTTTAAGGTATTTAGTTTACAACCATTACGTATTGGGAGTCTGGGAGTGGGTGTGGTCTCTCTTGGAGCTAGTATCAATTTTGGATTGGATAATCTATCCCTTCTCTTCATTTAACGCTCTACCATGCTCTCTCTTCGTGCTTGTTTAGTCATTCCTCAAGGTGGTGTCTCTAGAAGTTGAAAATTTGAACATAGTAAGATAATCCCTTATACCTTATAAACTTCGTTGACAGTTGAACACATTGCAAAGACATACTTCATAAATACCCCTCCATTAATTTGATGATAAATTGAGGATGTTGAAAGGGGGGCCATAATTGATCATTGATTCATAGTAAATGCAAAAGTGGAGGATCGGGTTGGTAGTTGGGTACCATATATAGGAAACATGTGGACACGAGAAATACGATATATATGAAAACCATCAACATCTATTAACAACTAAAAACAATCATGGGAAAAATTGTGATAGAAAGGTTAGAAGAACAATATTAAATTATGCTATGTAGAGATAGGTTAGGAAATTGGATCGTAAGGTATCAACACTAACAAAAAAAGCTAGTCAATTTTAAATTCATGGATTCAGAGGAGATAGGACCATGTAACATAATTAATGTGAATTCAACCACTCCCTAAATGATGTGTTTCATGTTTCTTAGTCTAATACTTATTCATAGTTTTGTTAAAGATGTTAATCAAGGAAGATTTCAGACCTCCAACATCATAGGTATTTCATTTTTTTGATATCTAATAAACTTTGTCATTTAGTTTAAACATTTTATATAACCCAAAACATTAATATTGTATTATTAGTCTAATTTTCTTAATAATAAATATGCACAACAAAATTATCTTTTATATTTTGATATAAATTAATATAAAAAATATGTCTTATTTACACACATAAAAGAATAGAAATCAAAATAAAAACAAAAACCTTCAACATTAGAAATACAATTACATTATAAATACAAATTGACACATTTTATTTTCAGATATCACTCCTTTCACGGTCAAACTAAATCGAATCAAAATGAACAAACTAAACATCAAACTAAAATATACTTGCTTCCTTATCTTTGCGCCGAGAGGCGCATCTACAGCCCAATATGACCCTTGCTTCCTTATCTTTGTGCCGAGAGGCGCATCTACAGCCCAATATGACCCCGATGTCAGGTATGTCATGTCCTCATACAAAATGTCGGCTTAAGTTAAAAAAAAAAAAAAAAATCGCATTGTGCTAGAACATATATCAATTTCTAATACAATTATGTATTATTTATATAATTTGAATGGATAGTAAATTATATATGTGAATTTGAATGGATCATAAATTTACCTTTAACAAAAAAAATTACCACATTGAATTTCCAAATTAAGTAAAATTTTAAGCATCTTTACTATTTACTAAAGTCAATACCATTTCCTATATCAAAGGAAAAGAGTTAATTCAACACAAATAATCAAAATCCAAAATCTTTTAATATTTCTTTTAATCAAATATTTGTAAAATGAATTTATACTTACTCCAGAGCTATTGTAAATAAATAAAAAAATATATAAACTAGATGTATGATAAATAAATAAAAGTTCTTTTTATATTTATTGGATAAACCTTTTTATATTTAAAAAAACTTTAAAAAGAGGTTTTATTTAGATGAAGCCTATGGGACGAATACCATGGAACAAATTAATATTGATACCATGGGCCAAATTACTTGGGTAAATAAATAAATATAAAAGAGGTATAAACAAGTATGATAAATAAATAAATAAATATAAAGTAGATATAAAGAGGTATGGTAAATGAATAAATATAAAAGAGGCATAAAGAGGTAAGGTAAATAAATAACAATATATCAAATAGGATTATAAATAAAAATCTAATTATATAACAAGACTATGGGCCAACTACCATAGTAAAGAAAAGGGGTATGGTAAATAAATAAAAATATAAACAAACTAGAGGTATGGTAAGTAAATAAAAACTCTTTTCATATTTACTCCATAATCTGCTTTATATTTACAAATATTTATGTTCATTAGTTTACATAACTAAGAAGAAATAGAGAGAGAGAGTGATAAGGGAGAGATGGAGAGAGAGTGTGTATGTTTAGGGGTGAGATAAAGAGACAAAGTAAGATGTATGGAAAGAAGGGGGGAGAGAAGAAGTGAGAAGGAGAGAGGGAGGGATATAGTAATGTAGTTGGAGAGAGAGAGGGGTGGAAAGAGAGAGAGAAATAAAGGGATGGGGGAAGAGAGAGGATTAGAGAGAGAGAGAGAGAGATATGGGGGAAGACAGAGGATTGGAGGGAAAAGAGAGAGAAAGAGGTGGGAGAGAAAGGGAGAGGGAGGAAGGATGAGAGAGAGGAGGAGAGTGATGGGGGAAGAGAGAGTATTGGAGAGAGAGAGAGAGAGATATCAGGGAAGAGAGAGAGATTTAGGGGAGAGAGAGAGAGAGAGAGGAAGGACGAAAGAGAGGACTTGAGAGAGAGGAGGAGAGAGGGATCGATAAGAGAGATGGAGTTGGAGGGGGAGAGATGTAGGAAATAAGAAATATAGAGAGTGAGAAGTGGAGAGAGAGAAGGAGTGACAAGGGAGAGACGGAGAGAGAGTGTGTATGTTTGGGGCTGAGATAAAGAGAGACAGATAAGGAGAGATGGAGATAAGGGGGGAGAAGGAGATATAAGGAGAGAGGGAGGGATATAGTAACAAAGTTGGTGGGTGAAGAGAGAGAGAGAGAGGAATAGAGAGATGGGAGAGAAAGGAAAGAGAGGAAGGAAGAGAGAGAGGATGTGAGAGAGAGAGTGGAGAGAGAGGGAGGGAAAGAGAGATGGACTTGGAGGGGGAGGGGGAGAGAGGTAAGAAGAAAGAAATAGAGAGAGAAAGGTGGAGAGAGAGAGAGAGAGTGAGTGAGTGATAAGGAAGATGGAGAGAGAGGGAGAGGGGGGGAAGATAGAGATATATATGGAAGGTGAAGAGAGGGAAGAAGAGAGAGATGGGGAGAGGAGGGGATTGACAAAGAGATTGAAATATATGGATTGCGAGATTGTGTGTGTTTAGGGGGGTAAGATAGAGAGACAGAAAAGAAGAGATGGAGGGGGATATAGATATGGATGGAGGGTGGAGAGAGGGAAGAATATTTCTCACACTATATGGATTGATATAAGTGGAGATGGTGATTTATAATCCAATTTGATTATTTGAACTATATGCATCGATTTTAGTGTAGATATTTATTTCTAATGATATTTGATTACTTGCACTAGATGCATTGATTTCAATGTAGGTGGTGATTTAGAATACAATTTGATTGCTTTTACTAAATTTGTTGATTTCAATTTAGATGTCAGATCTATAATTATATTTGATTACTTGCACTAGATGAATTGGTTTCAATGTAGATGATTTCTAATCCTATTTGATTGTTTGCACTAAATGCATTCATTTGGATGTAGATGGCGATTTCTAATCCTATTTGATTTATTTGAGTAATCACATTGATTTCGGTGTAGATGTTGGTTTCTAGAGAGAGAGAGAGAGAGAGTGATAAGGAATATGGACAGAGAGGGAGAGATGACAAAAGGAGGAAAGAGAGATATTAATGGGGGAGAGGGAGAGAAGGGGAAGATAGATATATAGATGGAAGGTGAAGAGAGGGAAGAAGAGAGAGATGGGGAGAGGGGGTCAATGAAAAAGAGATTGATATATATGGAGTACGAGAGCGCGTGTGTTTAGGGGGGTGAGATAGAGAGACAAAAAGGAATAGATGGAGGGGGATATAGATATGGATGGAGGGTGGAGAAAAGGAGGAATATTTCTCGTACTAGATGGATTGATATAAGTGGAAATGGTGATTTATAATCCTATTTTATTATTTTCACTAGATGCATCGATTTTAGTGTAGATATTTATTTCTAATGATATTTGATTACTTGCACTAGATGCATTGATTTCAGTGTAGGTGGTGATTTCTAATAAAATTTGATTACTTGCACTGAATGTGTTGATTTCAATTTAGATGTCGATTTTAAATTATATTTGATTAATATCACTAGATGAATTGATTTTAGTATAGATGATTTCTAATCCTATTTGATTGTTTGCACTAAATGCATTGATTTCAGTGTAGATGGCAATTTCTAATCCTATTTGATCTCTTTGAGTAAATGTGTTGATTTCAGTGTAGATGTTGGTTTCTAGAGAGAGAAAGAGAGTGAGTGATAAGGAAGATGGAGAGAGAGGGCAAAAGGAGGAAAGGGAGATATTAGCGAGGGAGAGGGAGAGAAGGGGAAGATAGAGATATAGATGGAAGGTGAAGAGAGGGAACAAGAGAGAGATGGGGAGAGGGGGTGATTGCCAAAGAGAATGATAAATATGGAGTGCGAGAGCATGTGTGTTTAGGGGGTTGAGATATAGAGACAAAAAATAAGAGATGGAGGGGGATATAGATATGGATGGAGAGTGGAGAGAGGGAAGAATATTTCTTGCACTAGATAGATTGATTTAAGTCGAGATAGTGATTTATAATCCTATTTGATTGTTTGCACTAGACTCATCGATTTTAGTGTAGATATTTTTTTCTAATGATATTTGATTACTTGCACTAGATGCATTGATTTCAGTGTAGGTTGTGATTTCTAACACTATTTGATTTCTTGCATTGGATGTGTTGATTTCAATGTAGATGTTGATTTATAATTATATTTGATTTCTTGCACTAGATGCATTGATTTCAATGTAGATGATTCCTAATACTATTTGATTGCTTGCAGTGGATGTGTTGATTTCAATTTAGACGTCGATTTATAATTATATTTGATTGCTTGCACTAGATGCATTGATTTCAATGTAGATTATTCCTAATACTATTTGATTGTTTGCGCTAAATGCATTGATTTCAGTGTAGATGGAAATTTCTAATCCTATTTGATTGCTTTGAGTAAATGCATTGATTTCAATGTAGATGTTGGTTTCTAATCTTATTTGATTGATTGCATTAGGTGCATTGATTTCAATGTAGAAGTTTTTTTCTAATCTTATTTGATTGCTTGCATTAAATGCATTGACTTCAATGTATATGTTGATTTATGATTTGATGTAATTGGATATATGACGGTACATTAATATTAAAGTGATTGGATTAACAATATGCATTGATTTTAGTGTAAGCACAAAAAGTTATTAACAATGTAGATTGATTTTTGTGTTATAGTAATTTAAGAAATTAATATTGGAGAGCAAGAGAGACAAGGTATCATGTTTACTACAACAGATCGAGCTAAAGATTTAAATGGTTTACGATTTAAATTTTCTTTTTCATATAATCGATGTGAAAGGATAACAAAAATAACAAGGGAGGAAATAAAAATAGTAGAAGAAAATAGTTTGAGATTGATTGTAACATGAGTACGTTCTTATTATTCACATTTTCTATCTTTCAACACTATTATTGTCACTTTTCATTTAAAAAAAATATTTCATCATTTTTCATCATTATAGTTATTAACAATAATTATCATCTCAACGAACTGAGGTAACTAAGAAAATTTAAAATTAAAATGACCAAGTTAATCTCAGAAATATTTAGCATATTTAAAATTATTATATTAATATTTGATATATTTACATATTACTGAAAAAATTAATCATATCTTTGATAGATTTTCCTTGCCAGCACATGACTGAAACTAGCCTAGATCCATCTTACATCTCAAAAATATACAAAATTTTAATAATCTGAAAAATGTGACGTTGATGCCTCCCACTGGAACCAGCCTAGATCCATCTAACTCTGGATCTATCATGCGCCAAGAGGGATCAAATCTCTCGATATGCAAACCTTTTCTCAAGTTTTTCACTCAAAAAATAGGTTTGCACCTCGAGAGATTTGATCCCCTCAGCGCATGATAGATCGAGAGTTAGATGGATCTAGGCTGGTAGAAAATGTCCCCCCCACTAGTTGAAGAGGATTGCCTCGTTTTCTCTCCACATGTTAGTCGCCTTACAGAAAAACTAAATCAAGTTGAATTTAAAAAAGGCAAATGAAAAGTCAAACTACAATAAATATGCTTCAATACGCTTCCTTATCTTGACGCAAAAATTTCACATTTTCTCGCCACAAATGTCCCTCGTTTCATTTTCATGCCATACAGGATTGCAAATTTTTTCCCTCAATGTATATTTCTTTCGAACGCAAATGAATTCAAGTCAAACGAATAAAATAAATGTTAGAAGTAATCGTTTTCATTTCATAAATGTAGGGTTCGCATTTTTCTCTTCGCGTATCACTGAAAACAAGGGAGGTTGCGAAGCAGCAAGTCCTTGCCGCTGAGTAAAATGAAAACATCTATACATTGAGGGTGAAGTTTCTTTGCACAACTTCTAAATCTCCAACTAGGATTATTTGCACAGTCACTGATGCCCAATCTAGGTTTTATAAGATGACTTCTCAGTGCAACAGAGATACATTGAGGTATACAACTAAAGTTTAAATTCATAATTATGCTCACCCATTTGGAAACCTGTCCACCAACCGTAATTCTTCTCTTTTCGAATTTTGGATTTTAAGCTTAAATGACAATAAATTTTATTTGAGATATTGTTGACCACAGTTCAATTCAAAACAAAGTCGGAAACAAATTTTTTGCACTTAACCATGTGATTGTATTTGCACTGTATTCATGGTAATTTTAATTTCCAAGGTTTCATTAAATATGGTATATTCGTCCATATCGGCGGAAATTTGGGAATTCGATTCCATAAAAATTCAATCCGGTTTGCGTCGATGAAAGAAAATTCACTGTTTATACTATACTGCTACGACGGTAATTCTATTCTACAAGATAAAATTGCCACGACAGTTGGTAGCTAGCTAACTGTCCAAAAGAAATTAATCCAGTAGCGACATGAAAGTTAATAGCAATGTTGTAACTGTTGTTTGGAAAATTGTCCACGTACGAGGCATAATCACATCACATGAGTGTACTGCTACGGCGGTAATTATATTCTGCAAGATAAAAAAAACTATAGCATAAATTCTAAATACAGGAGGACGGGGCTCTCTATTACTGTGACAAAATAAAAATGGCAATGGCATAAATGTCGAACACTAGGACATTGTTTTGTTTTTTTGGAAAAAAAGTTTAGTGTAAGTGGGTATAAATTAATTATAATTATCAAACGCAGAGAGTATAGTGGAACAAATGGTGATAGAGTGGGCCCTCTTGCATCAAACTCCGCGTGGAGCATTGCATATCAAGAAACATGTACATGGCAGAGAAAACCGTAGCTGTTCAAAGAATTTGCATGTATTACAGGTGCCCTCACCATTCCAGTTTTATTTATTTGAAAATTTAGTTTTTTCCTCTACACATGACCAGGGCTAGGAGGGTGGCCTTCATAGACGTATAGTGTTGTGCATATGAACAAGTCGCAGATGAACAGGTCGCAGGTTCGATCTTGAGAGGATTTACTGGAATTTCAGTACTTGAACAATGAACAGGTTACAGGTTCGATCTTGAGAGGATTTACTGGAATTTCAGTCTATTGAACAGCAAACAGGTAGCATGTTCGATCCTGAGAATTCAAAGAAGAGATCCGCTTATCCAGTCGTCTACCATCACTTCAATGTCAATGTTTGGCTGAGCAATGACAATGGGAAATGGACAACGTCTGCGGCTAGCTTTCTGGCTTTCAAGCAATGCTGGCTAAATGGGCTCTCTGAAGGAGATTGGAATGGCTGGCAGGTTGGAATGCATCCTGGCTAGCTAGCTGGGGATACTCCATTCCAGTTATAGTTTGAAATCTCGTTGATTGACCACCTAAAAAAGCATCAGTAGCAAGAGCAAGGGAAAACGCGGGTAGAGAGCCTAAAATATGGTAGCAGGAATAGGCCATTACAGTGCTCTGGTCCAGCGAAGTCAAATTGGGAGTTATAGAGGTAGAAAAATCTTCTTCTTTCTCATAGTCTAAAAATTAAACTTTTAGCTGTAATATACCACATACAATGTTAAAGGCAGAATGTAATCGACTTTAACAAAAAAAAATCACTTAGCTAGACATAAGCTGCTTCTATTCAAAGTTGAAAGCTTTGAATAGAATGAGTTTCAATTTCAAGCTACAAATAACATTCTATTAAACTTTATACAAGTTTATCTCTGAATTGAGGATGCCGAGATATGCACACCCATAAGTGAACCTACTTTCAGGAACCCCAGTTGAATACCCTGTGGAAATACCGTGCAAAAATGAAAATAATATATAACTAAAATTGACAAATTCTCAATTATAGATTCTAATAGCTATTCGGTTAAGGGAGGGATTAAAAAACATCCATGTCAGTTTATTTATAATGGTTGTTGAGATAAATAATACTTCTATAGTTTGTTTTTTGTTTTTCACATTTTATTTTGTTAGTGCAGGCATCATGGCACCAATTGTTAGTCTGCAATATAGCCACTCATTATTGCACCCATCATGGCACCAATTGTTAGCAGAGAACGAAACATAGAGTACTGCAAAATATCTCATGTTTTCAATAAATAAAATGCTTAAGGTCTGAGTTCATTCTTGCATATTATTGTGAAAATAAATTGTAAATGTTGTGATAGCCATGTAAATAGTCTTTATACTGGAATTAATGAGAATTGCAATGAGAGTAGCAGACTTGCATATTGCTGTCAAAAGAATTCTAAATCCTAGGATAGCCATGTTCATATTCTTTAGACTAGAATTAATAAGAATTGTGATTTCTGATCAAATCACTGATAATTCAGGTCAATAACAATACCAGTAGAAGGTATCTATGGTAAAAATCACAAATTTCATATTATCAGAGAATTTTATAAACCCTTTATATTTTCATTATTATAATTACTAACTCATGTGTATGCAGGTACGGAGATTTGTTTAAAATATTTCTACTGGAAATCCCAAACCTGCAACACTGAGCGTCCTCACAAAAGTGGTTACCTGCAATACTAAGCGTGTGGTTACCTGCGATAGTGAGCATCCTGATGATCTCGGTGATCTGAAATTTTCTTTTTAACCGAACAGAAGCAGAATTTCAACCGAATAGAAGCAGCAGAAGCAGATAGGGGCAGTTTCATAAACACGCACCTCGTGTGTGGTACCAGAACCTGTGTGGTACCAGAACCTATTCTTCCACAGATAATGAAAGTAAGTCGGTACCTAAGCCCATGACACATCCTTGGCTGACATTTGCATGGCTATATAGGTGGCAGTTAGAAAGCCACTCACGCCTGGCAAAGCAAGAGAGTAGTATTTGGCGTGTTTACTTAATCGATAAACATAATATATGTCAAGAACCATCTCACAAGATATATATTTAAACATTAAATGTTTGAAAAGTAATGCCAGCATTAGTTCGATGAGTTTGATTTCTGAAATACAATGTGAAATATAGTATAAGCTTTTTGCTCTCCCTGCCTCGGCAAGAGGCCAAATAAGACCTTAAAGTTTCTTATTCGCTGAAATAACGGCAGCAGCAACTTCATACGCTGACCAAACGATGCACATGATAAAACATTGGGTTACAGAGAGTAATACACTTCGGTTTCCGTGAACTAATTAATAGAAATATCGTTTTCGATTGCAATAGTCCCTTCCATGCCGCAGGCGGCAGGGACTAATAATGATAACGGACAAACGCGGGGTATGATAAATCAGTTCAGCCAGTTTTTGTTATCCTCCTCTGTTGAAGGATATTAAGGTCTTTTACCATTTGGTCAAGCATCTGAATACGATATAGCAAGCGAGCCTAAGATGCACTTCTTCTCTGATGAATGATGATGGGATACATTAACACATTGATAAGATATACAATACAGAGATGTAATATGTCTATAAGGAAGTTATCTTACTCCTCGGCATAATTACGCAGACTATTGTTTTCGTTGAATAGCTACTGGTCATCTATAATGCTGTATGTGGATGGAAATTTGGCTACAAATAGGAGCCTTCATTTGTCCATATTGTTATTTGTTCATATGTATGGCACCTGCCGTTGAAAATGTACTGGTTATATTTATATAATACAGTGTTTTTTTCCTTCTGAAAAAAAAAATAATGCAAATATTATTAATAATATATAAGGAGAAGGGATAATGAAAATAATTTAATATAGCGGTATTAATATGAGATGATTAAAGTTTGTATTTGGGATTGGCTTGCAGCTCATACACACCCAAAAATAGACCGAGCATGAGAGAAGTGGTTCAGAATTTAAGTACATTGTCTCCAAATATTGCAGTGCCGAGAATAGAGCATTCTCCATCGCCTCTGCTCACATCCTCGTCACATTGATGGACGTCTCATCTAATACTTGGGTTGCCTGTTAACTGTGGTTGTTCAATAACCTTTTTGAGCTTGTTTTCATGGAAAGAATCTTAGCAACTTTTGAGGTTGTTTTCACGGAAAAGTTAAATTCATTTGGGAAAGGGAAAGGGAAAATTTATGAAAGTGTATATATTTTTTTTGGATTTGAAAAGCAAATATATATTTTGATTGTAAACTCACTAAATTTGTACGGTAATATTTTTAAATAAATAGAATTATTTATGAATTTTGAATCCATGATTAAGAATATTTTAATACTGCATTTAAATTAAACTAGTCCATGTAAAAAATAAATTGATAATGTTTATAAATGAAAATTTAATATCGATAAAGGATTAAATTGTTTTTTTTTTTATATAAAAATAAATAAGATTTATATTAAAAATTTAATGTTTTTTTGCAAATTTAAAAAAACGGAAATTTGATTATTTCAAAGTTAAATTTAAAAAGTGTTTTTATGTTGGTTGTAATATTAATATTTTTAAATTTAAAAGTCATTTATTTATAATCTTCAATTAAAATATCACATAAATTTGATATTTTTAAAATAAAAAGAATTTAAAGAAATTAGATAATAAGAATTCATAAAATGATTCTAAAGTTTAATGTGTCAATTATATTCCAATAGAAATTAAAGTAGAAACCTTTTTTCCATGTTAAACATCTACCAAAAACTAAGGATAAATTGTCTACTTATACATGAACATTAATACATAAAGAAAAAACTATGGGAAAATTGTAAACAAGAGATTTGAATATTAGTGAATGTAATAGAAACATCACCTTTTTATTTTAAGATGTTGATATTAAGTAGGCAAGTGGGATATTTTTATATGAGTTAAGGTAATAGAAAAATCTCTTCTTTATTAGTCAAGTTAAAGGTAATAGAAATATCTCTTCTTTATTAATCAAGAAAATTTGTGTTAACGTGGTTATTTTTATGTCAATAGTTATCAAATTTATTAGTTATTTTTGTGTTAACATGGTTATTTTTATGTCAATAGTTATCAAATTTATTAGTTATTATTTATATAATAATATTGTTAAAAATATAATTATATATATGCTATTAAAAATGTTATTAAAAGATTATTACAAGCTTATAATAGCGATTTATTAGATATTGCTTATATAATAATATTATCAAAATAGTAATTATCTATATGCTATTAAAAATGTTCTTAAAAGATCATTACAAGCTTGTAATGGTGATTTTGACTATTAAAATATAAAAAATAATATATCCTTTAATTTCAAGAGATATTCTAAAATCTTTCTAAAAAAATGAATAAATGAAAATAGTTAAATAAACTTTACATATATGAGTTTTTATTTTATTAAAATTTGTTAAATATAATATAAATATTAAGTTTTTTAAAAAATAACATTTTATTTTTATGAAAAGTATGAGATACATTTTTATTGACATAATGTTTTATTATTTAAATGATGAAATTAGAATATATATGTGTGTTGTGTGTTTATGTTAAATTTATGTGGTGTTTGGTGTGTTTAGATGTATATTTTAAAGTTATGTCATATTTTTGATGCATTGTTTAAAAGTATAAAATTAAAATCTCTTTATTTTTTTAATATGTAGAGATGTATGTGTAGTATTGTAACATGTAATTTTTTCTTCTTCTGTTTTAATTTTTTAATTTTATAAAAAAAATATTAATGTATGTATTTTTCTTTAATGATATATGTTATTAAAAAAATAAAATAAAAAACTTGTGTGTCTTGTAGAATGGAACTACAGTTTCGGACTATGAATCAAGTCGAAATGCCTAGGTCAAGTATCAAAGACAAGATTTGGGAAGATGACTAAGTGTTATGGTTTCTTGTTTTTGTTTTGGGATGCAAAGTACTAATAGTATTTACTTCGTGGTTAAGTCTTTAGACATAGTAGATACTAGTCCTGTTAAGCTAACTAGAGAGATTTAAACTTTACCAATTTTGGTTGGCTTATAACTCTATGAGGTGGCCAAGATGACTAAGTGTTATGGTTCTTTGTTTTTGTTTTGGGATGCAAAGTACTAATAGTATTTTCTTTCTGGTTAAGTTTTTAGACATAGTACATAGTAGATAATGGTCATGTTAAGGTAGCCAGAAACAGATTTAAACTTTATCAATTTTGGTTGGCTTATAACTCTATGACATGGTCAAGATGACAAACTGTTATGCTTTCTTGTTTTTGTTTTGGGATGCAAAGTAAGAATAGTATTTACTTTCTCGTTAAGTTTTTAGACATAGTAGATAATAGTCCTTTTAAGGTAGCTAGAGACAGATTTAAACTTTATCAATTTTGGTTGGGTTATAACTCTATGAGGTGGCCAACATACCAGGTTTTCTACAAGCATATTGAAGCCATCAAATATACATTTTGATTGTAACTTGCTATTTTGATGTAATGAATAAATAAAAAAATACTACCAAATTTTTAAAAAAATCACTAAAAATTCGCTGCCACATGCTTTGACATACAAATCTTATTTCGACTTCATAATTAGTTTTCAACCACCTCTAACACGTGCCACGTAATGACAACTTGAGATGGAAAGCCAATTTGGAAGCAAGAAACCACTCTCTGTGCCAAATCAAAATTGTTTCGTCAACACTAAAGTAGCACCCAACTCGGAAGGTACTTCGATGCTTCCTGCAACTACAGTGATCCTCCGGTTGAATTATTTATAAGTTAATCGCATAGCACTACAGTGATCATCTGGGAGTTCCTCCGGTTGAATTATTTATAAGTTAATCGCATAGGAATAATTCCAGTCCAGTCCAGTCTAGTCCATAGCAATCAATCTTCTGTAGGAGATCACTCTCCATCGAAAGGGAGTACAATGAAGGTATTATGAGTAAGTCTCCTTCCATGCCTAGTTATTATTCTCACTCTATGTTGAGTCCTCTTTCCTTTCATTGAAATACTTTGCAATGAAGTAATATCTTTTTTACTTATTTGGTGTTACCAGGAAATGATTGGAGTCATGTTTATGGCCCTTTCCACAGTGGCGGGCACAAATAAAGTTGCCGAGATGCAATTAAATTTCTGGAGAGAAAAACTTTCGAGCATTCAAGTGCCTGACACAATAGCAGCAAGTGCGTCTCCGTTCACACAAGAGGAGGTGGACACGTTCGTTGAAATCATAAAGGATGGAAA
The DNA here is from genome assembly GCA_034641835.2 of Pinus albicaulis. Lineage (NCBI taxonomy): Eukaryota > Viridiplantae > Streptophyta > Pinopsida > Pinales > Pinaceae > Pinus > Pinus albicaulis. The sequence continues at coordinate 1,362,676,669 of CM076584.1, forward strand.
CTTGCGTTTCCATGCCATTCAATTCTGTAACTCTGCAAAATTACTGTGTTCCCAATCTGTACCTGTTGTGCACACAACGATATCAGATTATTCTGTGCATATTCACGATTTTGAATCAGATCAGCCGATGAATGACATATTTTTTTCACACGAAGAGTTGAAGGAAGGGGGTCAAATAACATTGCCAGACTTTCAGACACCGTGGAAGGCATTTTTACCACGCAATTTAACACAGCTGATCCCATTTTCCACCGCAGCACTCTCAGATGTTCTCTCTTCATTTGGCATGTCGGACACATCAAATATGGCAATGAACATGGCGGCCACCCTGACTGAGTGCGAGGCTGAGCCCGAACAAGGTGAAATTAAGGTGTGCACCACATCAATTGACGACATGATTGTGTTTGTGCTCTCTAACTTTAGTTCTTCTGATAATCTGAAGCTTGTTTCTCACCCTGCGGCCACCGCTGACTCCGGAAAGAAAGTAAAGATAAGCAAAGTCGTTGAAAGACTGTCTGACCCCTCAAACCCGGCTCCATAAGTCTGCCATCGCTTCGTGTATCCATATAGAGTGTTCTACTGTCATTCTATCAATGGCACATTGAATTTTACCATGGAACTCGAGGTGATAGAGAACAAAGGAAATCACTATAACGCCACTGCTCTATGCCATCCCAACATGCAGAGCAAGGGATACTGTCATTCTATCAATGGCACCTTGACTTTTACCATGGAACTCGAGGTGATAGAGAACAAAGGAAATCACTATAATGCCACTGCTCTATGCCATCCCAACATGCAAAGGAAGGGATCAGTCTACTGCCACATGGTCTTCGGGGACAGTCTGCTATGGCTCAACAACGATAACGATTAAATTAGTTCTATGTCAAGCTCGACAACAAGGATAACGATTAAATTAGTTCTCTGTCAAGCTCTAGAAATACTAAATACACTTAAGATCTTCTTCTTTCTTTTTTTTTCTTTTTCTTTTTCTTTCTCTCTTTTTTTTTTTTTTCTTCTTTCTTTCTTCTATTTCTAAGGTATCAATAGTTATATATTTATTACACATTTATTACAATCCCAATAAAACTACCTATTTTTCTTCTTGATTGTGACATTAATTCATCTTGATTAGACATATGTTTTCACTTTTTTTATATTTTTGTCATGGTTCACTATAAGATTTATTATTGTTCATTTATTTTAATTATTTTAATTTGAATTATCTGTTATCTAATTGGTCAAAAAATTTCACTTTTTATTGCAAAATGCCTAGATTTTATCGCCTTTATTTGTACTACCATTACAAAAACATTTATATCTATCCTGCAGGTCTTGTACTTTATAATAACGAGACAGTGCTTAATGCATTTTCCTCGTACGAGCCGCCCATTGTAGTCTGTCAGATAGCACGCATATACATAGAGAGAGTCGTTTTCTCTATATCAGTCACCATTTATGGTCTTTGACAGATTGTTATATACGTAAACACCTGAGACCTTGTCAAATTGGTTTAAGCTTCACGATATAATAATATTCCAACTCTTTTGAAATATTTAAATGGAATAAAGGCAGCCATACCTCATTAATTTCCGTGCGTATGCTCATATATCATAGTTGGTGCACAATATATAAACGTAGGGTATAATAAATGGAATGGACAGAAGAATTTATTAACCTTGTGGGACCCTCACGAATCGCATTGAAGAAAATCATAATAGCGGAACATGTTAATAAAAGTCCCGATGGCGATTGTGGAGCCGATGTGTTTATGGACTGTGATTTATATGTGTTTCAAGTTCGGGCTTAAAAGGCATTAATCGCATTGGAACGTTGCGAATGCATCAATCGCATCGGAGGAAGGGCATCGCATCGGAACATTAGCAAATGCATTAATCGCAATCAGAAGCATTGAGTTGCGCATATACATAGAGAGAGCAGTTTTCTCTGTATTAGTCACCATTTATGGTCTCTGACAGATTGTTATATATGTAAACTCTTGAGACCCTGTCAAATTGGTTTAACCTTCATGATATAATAATATTCCAACTCTTTTGAAATATTTAAATGGAATAAAGGCTGGGCCATACCTCATTAATTTCCATGCGTATGCTCATATATCATAGTTGGTGCACGATATATAAAGGTAGGGTATAATAAATCGAATGGACAAAAGAATTTATTAACCTTGTGAGACCCTCACGAATCGCATCGGAGAAAATCATAACAGTGGAACATGTTAATAAAAGTCCCGATGGCGATTGCGGAGCCGATCTGTTTATGGACTGTGATTTATATGTGTTTCAAGTTCGAGCTTAAAAGGCATTAATCACATCAGAACGTTTGCGAATGCATCAATCGCATCAGAGGAAGGGCATCGCATCGGAACATTGGCAAATGCATTAATCGAAATCAGAAGCATTGAGTTGCCCATATACATAGAGAGAGCCATTTTCTCTGTATCAGTCACTATTTATGGTCTGTGACAGATTGTTATATACGTAAACTCCTGAGACCCTGTCAAATTGGTTTAACCTTCACGATATAATAATATTCCAACTCTTTTGAAATATTTAAATGGAATAAAGGCTGGGCCATACCTCATTAATTTCCGTGCATATGCTCATATATCATAGTTGGTGTGCGATATATAAGGGTAGGGTATAATGCATCATGGGCCCGATGAGTGGTGTTGGTTTTTAAACCATAGGCAAATGCATAGAGTATAATAAATCGAATGGACAGAAGAATTTATTAACCTTGTGGGACCCTCACGAATCGCATCGGAGAAAATCATAACAACGAAACATGTTAATAAAAGTCTCGATGGCGATTACGAAGCCGATGTGTTTATGGACTGTGATTTATATGTGTTTCAAGTTCGGACTTAAAAGGAATTAATTGCATCAGAACGTTTGCGAATGCATCAATCGCATCGGAGGAAGGGCATCGCATCAGAACACTGGCAAATGCATTAATCGCAATCGGAAGCATTGAGTTGCGATTAAGCGCATCAGCAAATAGAAAATAAGGGTTTATAAAGCTGTGGCGCCTGAACTTTTCAAAGGTTAGCGTTCGGGTTAGAATATCAGAGAATATTATATGTGTAGGCAGGTTTGGTGTTGGTTTTTAAACCATTGGCAAATGCATAGATTATAATAAATTGAATGGAGAAAAGAATTTATTAACTTTGTGGAGAGTGCGTAGATTTAAGAAATAAAAATGAATACAGTTCGTATATGGACAGAGAGTGTAAGCAGGTAGGCTGAGCACAAATATTAATTATGAACAAGAGATTGCATACTTAAAAATAAAATAATAAATTTGAAAAACAAAGAATTAAATATAAAATAGAAGTTATATGTTTTAAAATTAATATAGTAAAGAATAAAATAATAAATCTATAATGATTTTGTTCAAACAATAAAGTAGATTGGGATATGTATTTTTTAAACTATACATAATAAAACAGGTAAAAGTATTACAAAAGAAAACTTATCAAAGTTCTCCATTGCATGATAAAGTACAACGTATCAAATGAACCTTTTGCAACTGTGGACCCCGCTGAACGTGAAAAAACTTAAACCAAATATGGAAAATAAATTTGTGTTATAAAAATTATCAAGTCTGAGACTTGCGATTGCAATCGGCTTGAGACATAAGAACTTGTGATTTACGATTTCAGAAACTTTCCGATCCGATGAGTTAAAAGACCTTTTAACATATTTTGAACATATTAGAAAAATTTTATACTTAGAAATATATTAAAATGAATAGTAAATCGGCATGAATCATATTCTATTTATTCATTGCATTGCAAAAGATCAAAAGTGAATTTTAACATTTATTACAAGGATTCACCGTCTACGATTGTACGAAAAATGTTGAAAATACGGGGAGATTAAATGGTAATTAAAATCTTTGTAGATGTTCTCATTATTGTGTTTTATTTCGGTTGAAAGCATTCATTTGATTTGCAGAACAAAAGCTCGAATCCTTTCATTTGCAGAATCAGAGAGAGTTTACCCAATTCTAAAATGTCAAAGCGAAGCAGAAAGTCTAAAGTTGTTTTTGTTGCAAATGCTCCTGTGCTAAACATGCCACCCAAGCAAAAACTGACAAAGCTCAAGCTAGTCACAAACACCTCCTGTCAAGGACTGAGGAAGATGACATGAGAGAATGTATACAATTTGCTTGAAAAAGAGAAACCTAGGGTTGTTGTGCCCAAAGAAACTGTTCTTAATGAAGAAGATTCAGACTCTGACTCTGAATCTCAACTTAGTGCATTGGAAAATTCATTTTTACACTGAGTTGCTGCTCGGTCGAATATTTTTCCCTACTATGATGTTATCATATGGGTCATTGACAATGTGACCATTCAAAACATGACTTTTGTTTCTGCTTCTGGATCAATATTTGGGTCATTCAGGGCAGAAGATATTAAAGAAATATACCATCTTCTCAATCCACAAAAGATTTAAAACAAAGAATTCCTTAAGGAATATGCTCAAGAACATCCAAACCAGGCAGAGGCAATCAAAGAATGGAGGAATAACCCTAAGAAACATAAGCAAGAAGCATCAGGTATGTACTCTGTGGAGTCTCTTGCACCTCCATATTGTTATGCCGCAGCAATGATGTGTAGGTTGTTTGGAAACGACAACTCTGCTAGATTTTCTATTCAAATGGTCTCGTTAATTCATTATGCTCTTAATTCTTAAATTATGGATTGGGCTGTCATTTTTTCGAATAAGATAGCTAATCAAATTCTAGTATATAGAAAAGATAAGAATTCAGGGAATTCTTCCCCTTTCCATTTTTGTGGTTATATTTTGGACGCCCTCTGTTTCAATTCTGAGTTCCCCATGCTAGGTTGGAAATGGACTCCAAAAGAACCTATTCCTATTCATGTGTATCATAATTTCTTATGGAAAGAACATTTCAAAATTCATGTTTAGAGAGTCTGCCATGGTTTTATAATTCCAATCTACCAAACTATTTTTGGTCATTTCCCACCTAGAATGTCCAAGAAAGCCAAGACTGATTTGTATTCTATCGGAGATTGGTTCGGAGAAGAGAAATTCACTTATATCAGAATTTTTGGGAGTATTGTTCAGCCACATATCCTTCCCCTATATGTTCTAGATAAGCTGTTAGCTTAGGAGATTTCCTATCAACTGGCAGTTGAAGGAATGTCTAGAATTTTGAAAAGCAATAAAAATCTTATGTGGCCTACCTTCCCTTTTAAGTGTGGTGACTATACTCTTAATAGTTTTTCTCATGCTGAAAAAGAAGTTGGTAAGATTTCTAATCTTAAGTTTTCAACAATTCCTGGAAGACAATACGACCCAAGGAAAGTGGCGCATGATTTTACTATCTCTGTTTTGATTGCCCGATTCGAGCATGAACCAGACATTTTTGATGATTTTTTTGTTTCCATGGATGATATATCCCAAGTCTTTGATTTAGCCAAGTCCAAGTTACACACCAAGGAATTTAAAAAGTTTTTTTGGTATAGAAGCTAAAGGTTAGTTAATTTTCCTCTTGATCAGTTGAGAGCTCCCATACAGGAGAAAGCATCACAACAAGAAGGAATTAGTTCTGGTAAAGAAGTAGAAGGATTTGATTCTGTTTTAGGGAAAAAGGATGACAGCAATAAAGCCGACAATGCCAAAACAGAAACTGCTTCTCAAAAATATACACAAAAGCCTTTAGTGCAAACAGAAAAAGGGAACACTGGCACTGATGCCTAGGTACATATTGAAAAGGGAAGTACAGAAAGTAAAAAAACTGAACATGCATCCAAGAGTGATGCAGGTTCTCAACTGGGAGGACAAGTAGATACTGAATTGGTTTTTTCTTCTCATTTGTTAAATCAATATCAACAATTTGCACAACAAATAGGATTTCAAAACAATCCTGAAGTTGAAGATCCCAAAGATTAAGATGTGGAGATCATTCCTGAAAACCCCACTGCAGAAATTATGCTAAATATAGAATAAATCCATCCTTTAGATATATTCTACAGTCCCAAACATAGGGCTGTGGTAAAAAAAAAAGGAAAAGGAGGAGGACAGATCAAGATGCTCTTTTGGCATCATAGGGGGAATTGCTAAATGTTGTTTATAAAAATGCTGAGGTGGATCCATCTGAGGATGTCACCAAATTGTCTCAGTATGCTGGTGCCTATAGTGCTGCCACTATAGATAAAGCTTCCGAAGTTTCACAGCTAGCAAAACAAAAGGATATGAAAATTGCTATCTTTGAAGAACATGTTGCAGGTGATCAGCAAAAGATAATTCAATTGGAACAACGGGTACAGGATGTAGAACTCATAGCTAAACAACTAGAAGAGCAACTCAGCCTTGAAAAGAAAAATATTGATGAACAAGCCTTGGGCAAACAACAACAGTTGACTCAAGAAGTAGAAAAGCTACAAAATCTTTTACAGAATGAGAGAAATTCAAGGGTTGAACAGGAAAAAATGTTCCAATCAGAAATGGACAAGTTCAAGGAGTATCCCAAGCTGGATCAATTCATTACTGAAGCTCTTCAAATGAACAAATTGCTATCTCAACACTTAAATGAATTTTGTTTAAAGTTTACACAAATTGAGCCTTTGTATGAAATTACATCTTCTTTGATAGATAAATCAGTCACTCTTAAGCAAGAAATTGAAGATGTTGATGATAAAATTTCCGAGTTTCTTTCATGGAAGGATACAGAGGAAGGAAGAAAAGCTAACCTTGCTAGAATTGAAGAAAGACACAAGGAAATTATATTTATGGAATGGGAACAACAGTTAATGAAATTATAAAGAGCCACATCAAGGGCTAAAAGTTCAATGAATAATACAACACAATTGATTAATGACAGCCTGTACGCTACCAATTTGATCTCAGATTGTATTGCAGGCGAGTTACATAAAGTAAAAGAAGTTGATTCTAGGTGGAAGCAAGAGATAATCGATAAAAATAAAAAAATTAGCAAACTTCAAGGAATTTCATGGGATAATATGTGGTCTTATCTAATCAAGCCACATAGCCAACAGATGGCTATCAAATTCCTTTCGAATGCTATTCAATGTATCATTCCCGAACTCTTTGATGCTACATACATTGGACAGTTACATTCAAAAATGACTCGGCCAACAGAAGTCCAAGATATGCTCAATGTCTACCACCTTCGTTCATCCACCTCAATCGATGATTAATGAGCTAGTCTACTACAAGTTCGCATTTTAGTTTAAGATATTTTATTTTAGATAAATTGTAGGAATAGTTTTAGTTATTTTGTTTTATTGAGTACCTATTTAAACCCCTTTCATACATTTAGAAAGGGGCCCTTAATTTGTAATATTTTTTGACTTGGAGATTACATTTTTGTACTACATTTACTTCTATATTATTTTATAAAAGGTCACATCTGGTGATTCTGTGCGGAATTATTTTTTAAGAGTTTCATTTTTGTACCTCAAAGTTTATTTTGCATTGTAATTACTGCATTCTATCTATTCACTGTTAATTTCTTTTGTCATATGATATTCTCTTTTAAATTTGCTAATTTTCGAGGCTTCAACATTTTTGGGACTAGAAGGAGGGGCAAAGCTATGAATGGCAAATAAATCTAAATCTGAATGCCATTCTAAGAGCAGATCAATTATAGAACTGCACATAACATCTTCAGAGTTGTCAGGAATTTTTTTCAGAAGAGTAGTTGGTTTAAGTATAAATGTGTGTTTGTCTATTGGTGTTGTGTTTATAAAGTTGTACTCTCTTGAACTATGATTCAATGGTAGTGATACAACTATGCAGATTTCTTGTTGAGCTGAAATTTATTGAAGGATAAGCAAAGCATTGCCTAGAGACCGTATCATTTGAATAGCATCAATTTTGCTCTTTTCATGTTCTTTTGGTATCCTTTTGAATGCATTTGCCATAGATCTGTCAACTTTGGTCATATATGAAATGCAATATGAAACTGCAACATATGCATTTAGAACATATTGGGCATCTGTATTTGCATTCCATAGGTGTGGCATATTGTATGCAAAGCTATTATTCCATATTTTTGATGGTTTTCGTTGCAAGAATACCATTGGTTGTGTTAATGTACTCTGTATTAATTCAATGTAAGCAGTTTCTGTTAACTGGAATTCATCTAAGAAATCTTCATGGCTAGTTAATTTGTCATAGTGTTTTTTCTCTAAGGTGCTTTGCAAGGACAAAATTTTTTCATTTATTGAACCATGTACCTATGTAATTGGTTCAAGAATCCTTGTTCTTTTCATTGGTAGCATTGGAAATTTGTATCTACACTGTGATGCTTTTCTTTTTTTATAGCTTTTGGTATGATGATAATCATGTATCTTTGCGAGTTCTGGATCAAGGTGATTTATCCTACAAGTTATATAGTTATCCAAGAAGTTTTCAATTTCTAAGTTAGTATTAATTCCATATACTAGAGCATTTTCTATCCATATAGGAGCATGTTCATGTGCACTATCTCTATTTTGGAACTCAGTTACAAAGTAATAATCTAATATTTTGCCAAAAAATGTGCTATGTTGACAGATCAATTTCTTCAATGCATTTGTCTTATGTCTATAGTAACGTGTACATGTTACTGGGTCCTTTCTGACAGGATAATCAATGTTGCATTCCTCAATTGTTTCAATGTGTTTGTCTTTATTTCTATTGCTATGTAATTTAATAAGAATTTGTACTAGTGGTGTCCAAAGATGCTTTGCACTTGTAAATGTAACAAAGAAATTTGGAGGACCTAATTGTCATATCATTGCAAATATATGTTTCTGCATTTGTTGATGGTAATCAAGAGAAATTCTTATGTGTTTGAAATCTATGTATCCAATGTTACTTTTTAGTAACTTTTCTAAGTTGGGCTTGTACTTAACATCTTTTGCCAACAACTTTCTTCCTTGTAATTTTCCTTTTCTTATTCGTACTAAGATGCATGAAATGACCTTTTCAATGAGTATTTGCATTGTCTTGAAAAACAAATTTATCATGTGATAGGAATAATGACCACTGCAATGCATTAGTTCCCACTTTACTATTTCTTGGTAACGAAATCTTTGTAGTATATCATCGTCACGTGGATCTCCAAAGAATAGTGATATCACTATTAGTAGCTATGCGATGTTTTATTGTTGGATGATAGTTTTCAATGTGTATGATTTCAACCATTATTTTTCCATGTATTTATTCTTCAGATTCATATGGTGATTTGTTTACTAAGTACTATGTATCTTAGATTTTTTTTCCTCAAAGATGAGAAGAGCTTCTATAATATTTTTTGGTTTATTGAATATATCTCTATGATAATGTTTACTAGCACAAAATACTAATTTTACTATTATATTGTCTCTTTGATTTCAAAACAATAAAATAAGAGAAGAAAATTTGCAAGTAACTAGTTCCTATTTTGCATCTCTCTGTACTCCAAAAGTATCACTGCAAAACAAATAAGATGCAATGTTTATTATTGTCTCTGAAAACATGAATCTCATATACAAGCTATGTATTCTAGAAATAATTCACTTTTGTATAAAATAGAAAGCATGAAATACAGATTGTATGTGTCTTGATTGGTAAAGCTAATGTTTCTAGTTGTAAGTAACATATTTATAATTACGAATTTGTATGTACAGTTAGATATTCACTATAGCATAATAGCATCTTGAAGGCAACAATATGCTTCATACAAAGACAATTACTGATTCAAAGAAAAGTAGGAGAAAAAAAGGCTAATTGGGTGACAGCCTTGCAAGAATATGGTATTGACATTAAACCAGCAAAGATTGTTAGTGGACAAGGTTTTTGCAGATTATTAGCAGGAGCTCATAATATATCAGAAAATCAAGATCTAAAGAATGTTATTTCAGTGAGTCAGACAATTATTACAGATTCTGAATCTCAGTATGCTGATCTGATATTTTACTTCAAAAATGGGTATGATCCTTCTAATGTCAGCTATAAGAATAAACGTGCTTTAAGATTAAAAGCTACTAAATATGAAATCATTGATAATGTGTTATTCAGAAAAAATTGTGATTCAATCTTACTAAGATGTCTTCAAAAGACAGAGGCAAAGAAGGTTTTACAGGAACTAGATGATGGACCCGCAGGAGGTCATTTTAGAGGCAATATCAGAGCCGAAAAAATCATCCATGCTGGATATTACTGGCCTACCTTTTCTAAATATTCTTATGATTATGTGAGAAAGTGCAAGATTTTCCAAACTGCTAGTGGAAGGCAGAGGAAGCCAACGTTTCCTCTACATCCAGTAAACATTGAAGAACCATTTGAGCAATGGGGGCTTTATATTATTGGTGAGATAACTCCTCATTTTTCCAATTAGCATAAGTACATTCTCACAGCAACACATTACTTCACAAGATAGGTAGAAGCAATTCCTCTAGAGGTAGCCAACTCTGACATAATTATTGATTTCATTTATCAATTCAGCATTACTAGGTTTGGTGTATGAATAGTTAATGGTTAAAAGGTAACCCTGTCGGGACTATGATCGTTTGCTTGCAGCAGAAGCAATAGCTGTGATAATAGAGTATATTACATAAGCTAAACTTGAGAAAATCCACTTACTTTATTATTATCAACTAATCAAAGCTTGAGATAACACAAAAAATGTTTTAGTCCTTGAAGAATTAGAAAGAAATTGTAAGTGGTTTTTATTCTTTTACATAGTTAGATTTTATTTGAATTATCTTAAGAAAAGCTTTCATTATCTTTAGAAGTTTTTACTTACTTGAAATATAGTATTCACTTCATTTTTTCAGAGATAACTGTTTCTTCCCCAATTGTTGTACTGTACAACAACCCTCCCCATTTTTAAATTTTTAGAATAAATCCAATTTAAAAATAAGTCTGCTTTTTATATCTTTTCCATAAATAAAAAGATGCATATCACATTTTATTCACAAAGTTTACAAGTTTTAAGAACTTACCCATCTGATGAGTTAAAAGAAATTTTAACATATTTCGAACATATTAGAAAAATTTTATACTTAGAAATATGTTAAAATGAATAGTAAATTGCAATCGGAAATTCGGAAAAGTTCTTTTAAAGAGTTGTTATTGCTTTGAGAAGTTCCGACGTGATCGCGCTCAATCACAATCGCACTTCAGAATAATATTAAGTATTGGACTTTTTCTATTTATAACAATGTGATGCGATATATTGCAATCACGTCTCGGGAAAAATATTAAACATTGCATTCATCTCATCGCAAAATTCCGATGCGATTGCGCTCAATCGCAATTGCATTTTTGTATTAATTCGATGTACGTAGTTTATACTTAGAAATATGTTAAAATGAATAGTAAATCGCAATCGGAAATTCGGAAAAGTTCTTTTAAAGAGTTGTTATTGCTTTGAAAAGTTCCGATGCGATCGCGCTCAATTGCAATTGCATTTTGGAATAATATTAAGTATTGCACTTTTTTTATTTATAAAAATGCGATGCAATTTATCGCAATCGCGTATCGGGAAAAAGATTAAACATTGCATTCCTCTCATTGCAAAATTCCGATGCGATTGTGCTCAATCGCAATCGCATTTTTGGAGATAGATTATAACAGTCCACTTCATTTTAAATCTCCGATGCGATCGGAATTTGGAAAAAAACGTTTTCACTGAAAGAAATTGCGATGCGATCATCACAATCAGAAAATTGGCATGAATCATATTCTATTTATCTTGCGCACCATTGAAAACTTGCGATGCGATTGTTATTTTGCCTTTATATTTATTCATCGCATCACAAAAGATCAAAAGTGAATTTTAACATTTATTACAAGGATTCGCCAATCTCCGATTGCTACGTGGCTTCTCTAGAGGTTTATCACACACATTATAAAAATACCATTTACTACCTTGTGAGCATGCGATATACCACTACACTTTTGTAAGATGATCACTATTGAATGGAAAATTCTGAGTGAATAAACTGATTCCTGGTACAATATGCATCGTTGGCCTGGAAAATTGTTGAAAACAAATGAGTTGAATAAAGTTGAATAATTTAAATTGCCTCGATGTATTTATTTAACATTTTGCTATAAATATTTGAGATTCTATGATATAATATTACACAACAGCAATGTATACAAGCAATAACAGAGAATGCAATTAAAGAAATTTAAAATTTAAATTAAGTTATGTTCTAAATAAACTTTATCATTTTTGTATTATTATTTATTTTAAATATAAAAACTTTAAAAAATTATTTAAAAAAAAGTTAATTGTAAAAAATTATTAGGATTGAAATTTGTCGAAATGTTAAATAAATCTAATACAAAAAATAATACTTAAAATTGTGATTTTTTAAAAATAATTTTAGTAATTGGGATTCTGTTAAATATTTATAATGAATAATTCTTATTTTTCTAATTCAGATTCAAATTTTCACCAATTACATGATAAACATTAATGTGTTGATGATTATTACTTAAATTAGTTATATTAGAACTAACCTATACCATTTTCGTATATATGTAGATAAACTTCGCAGTTTGACAGTTTTTGAACTTCACACCTCTGACATATTCCAGCCATGAGTATTAATTGTACTGTGGCTAATTATATCAATTTAATAGTTTTGATGTTTCTCGGGATCTTATCTCATTAAATGTTTCGTGCCAATTTTTATGGCTCTATTAATTCTGTTCAACTTGCTATTTTAACTAATTCGCTTTTCGTTTCCTGTCCATAGAAATGCATCTGAGTCTGGGCAGTTCATTCTATTAGTGTTGTATGGAAGCTTGTCCGTTGAAGGTTATAAACCTTTTCAATTAATATGACATTAACAATGTTCAAGTCTTACCACATTAATTTTACGTTTCAAATATGCTTTATGCTGAATGTAGTATAGTTGAAACCATAGGTAATAAAGATAAGTTTATAAGCCCACGGGTAATTATATAAAGACTTTTATCGTAAGTCGAGACGAGTAAATTAAGTTATGTTTGTACTATATATTGTACAGTGACGAAAGAAGCTGACCCTTGAGGTACTTGACATCAGTGCTGAACTTCTCTAGATTGACCCACAATAGTATATAGCATTACTAAGTACACATCAGCCACATGCTAATAAGAACATCATAAATAAAATTGTGATGCATTGAGCTTTCATTACTTGTATGATTAGAAGTTGCAAATAGAACATATGGATAACACTTTAAAATTGGAATCTATCACGTTTAAAATTCTCAACCATAGATTAACTAATTATAAGTATATTATAGTTAAAAAAATAAGTTTTTATTTACGTTAATTACAATTTAATACTTAATATATATATATATATATATATAGTAGATATTTATTTTGTTCAATTTCCCACTTCTCTTTAAATTATTTGTGCTAATAATTTGTTTATTTATTATTTTATATTATTATGTTTATTTATTATTTTATACTATTAAATATTTAACTGCAAAAAATACTCTTAATTTATATAATTTTTATTAATGTAAATTTAGTGAATATTTCAATTTTTTAAATATTTCAATTTGTAATGTCATCCACATAGTTTTGACTTGATGCTCCAAATTATTGAATTTTGGTATGTGGAGTTGTTTAGTTTTCATTAAATTATAAATTAGTTATTAATATATTTTCTACTGGGTTGAAAATACTTTTAAGAACCATTGTATCCACATCATTAAATAATTTATTAAAGAACACAAATTACAGATTTATCTCTTCTCGCTTCGAGGATTACATTAAAGTAAATCCACATTGAATCTACATTTATCATCGGTCATTTCTTGATTGTACAAATGCTCACAACTGTCCACCTATTCTAGTGCGAAAACCATCATGAAAAAATAAAACTCAAATTTCAATGTTATTAACTATACATACAATCATTATTTACAATAAGGTTTTCCGCATCGAATATGTAATTTATCATATCCATTATGCAAGTGAAGATCTGAGTTGGAGGATCTAGTCGATGTCACAGACATCCCATGTAGATCTCTTGATATCAACAACCATTAATTCAAAATTAAATAGCATAAAATTATGGCAGTTGTACCAGTTTCTACTTTGCAGTTGTTACTTTGCTTGAAGCTTTGTAAATCTTATTTCCGCTCTTTATATTTTTTGTTCTTGACCGTCGAAATATTTTTATTCTGCTCAACACATCTGCAACTAGATTTATCGTGCGACTCGACACTGTGCAAGCAAGCTTTCGCAAGTCAGGCTGGAACTATGCGCCTCCGGTTGCAAGGTTTGCTAAGCATAATTTCTCTTACTCTTTGACGTAATTCTATACATTAAATTCACTTTATTGCTTTGATTCTGAGTGCAAATTAGATGATATTCTACCTACAATTTACATATTATGCACTGTGTTTTTAAATGATAGCCCATCGAACATTGATAATTGCAATTCCATTCGAATTTGATAAAGTTGGTACGTCCTAAAAATCTCGTTTCTTTTAAACAAATTTACAAAGTTCCTAAAAGTACTTCTCAAGATTATGTCATATAGAGAAAACATAGAAAACAGAATTTTGTTACGTCTCTAGCATGAGAATACCATTTGTATCAGCCTCGGAGGATTCAAAGTCATTTCCCTTGGAACGACTTTGTTTACTAGAGCCTTCATTCATTAAAAAATGTATATGATTACCTTCATCATTTTCTGAATCAAATTCCACTTCATTTGTAGCTTCGGTTCATGAAAAAGGATTTGATTTGAGATTATGCAACTTCGACATGTTATCATCTTCGATATTGGGGGAGTTCTCCTCCTTCGAAGAAGCTTATCCATTTGCAATATTAACAACTTTGTTTACGAAAGCGTTCGTTCATTAAAAATTGTAGATTATTATCATCATCATTTTCTGAATCAAATTTCACTTCATTTGTAGCTTCAGTGTTGGTAGCTCAAAAACTATGTTCTTGTTCATAGAAAAACATATTAGCATGATTATTATCATTTCTATCTAGAAGCACTTCGACCTTGACTTTATGATGCAAAATTCGAAGGTCTCCAATACAGAGTTGCTAAATGTTAAATAAAATCCAAAGGCATGCAAAGTCGAAACAAATATTAAATGTGATGACAACAGGAGAGACAAAAGAAATAGTTCTATTCCTTAACAATAAAAATTGGTATTACAATGTCTTCATCCTCCAAAAAATTATTGCATGTTGTACATATTATGGAGGCAAAAAAATACAAGCGCCTCAGTTGAAAGTTAGTCAGAATTAATCTTTAAAAAATTGCTTCTAGAATACAAGACACCTAACAAGAGTCATTAGTTTAATTGATTGACTAAAAGCAACACTAGGAGCAGTCAAAATAGAAGTAGCAAATAGAACAGAGGCAAAGGCAAGGGTAGTTTATAGGTTATGTACTTATAGCTTAGTGAGAATAGTGCTTGTTACACTATATTCTAGAGATTTATAGCAAATTAGAGTAGCTACCCAAATAGTCACATTAGTCTTATTGCTATGGACCTATGGTGGTGGTAGTCTTAGTCCCATGCCCTAAGTTATTATTATAGAATCTTAGAGATTTCATATAGTATAAATCAAGATTGTTCTATGTCATCTATTATTCACATTATCCTGCACAACTTACTATGTCTCAACTTCTGGTATTGCTCTTATTCTTTAGTCAATTGATACCTTTCGATAGTTAATTTGTTGTTTTTTTCTTGATGTTTTAGCAAAGTTAGGTGCCACTTGCTGCATTGAATGAAATATATGAATTTGTAATGATGGAATGTAGTGACATGAAACTCTCAAAGACGCTACAACAACTAAGAGCAGAAGAAGACACCGCTAATATCAAAATAGACTGTAGAAACAAAGCAACGAAGAAAACAAGTGTTGGATACTTTGCATGTAGACCTTGTAAGAAGTGGTTTAGCTACAGCTTCAAATGGTGCAAATGTTGTTGTTGTATGCAGTACGTTTTTTAATATGCAAAAACATAATAAGCACTTGTCAAAGATCAACATGAAGGAAAGCAAAGAAAAAAGCAAATAGTCAATACTTTAAATCTAGATGTTGTACTAGGTCGTATAGATATGACTTCAGATGATCCAAATTTCGTTGTTGTATATACCATCATTGTTAATGTCCATAGAACAATGTCTGGCTGTTAGCAATCATCATAGAATACATTTATTCGTCATTGAAATGAATATTTTGTCTTATCACAAAAAGTGGTGTAACCACCAAATTTTCAAAATATAATGATAGAATTAGTCCATATTATGTTGACCTATCTTGTCCAATATTTGCTACATTGACTTGCAAGTACATGCTTTGGTGTGATAAAGTTGAGACTTGCATAAGGAATGAATGCTTTGTAATAACTAAGTCGATTCTCACGTTCGGCTATTTGTATGAAGCATATTGTTTCCTTCAAGATGCTATTATCATGCAGTGCATATCTAACTGTACATACATATTCGTAATTATAACTATGTTGCTTACAACTAGCAATATTAGCTTTACTAGTCAAGATACATAGAATCTATATCTCATGCTTTCTATTGTGTAGAAAAGTCAATTATTTCTAGAATACATAGCTTGTATGTGAGATTCATGTTTTCAGAGACAATAATCAACATTGCATCTTCTTTGTTTTGCAGTGATACTTTTGAAATACAGAGAGATGCAAAATAGGAACTAGTTACTTTCAACTTTGCTTCTCTTATTTTACTGTTTTGAAATCAAAGATACAATATAATAGTAAAATTAGTATTTTGTGTTAGTAAACTTTATCATAGAGATACATTCAATAAAGCAAAAAATATTATAGAAGCTCTTCTCATCTTTGAGGAAAAAAATCTAAGATACATAGTACTTAGTAAACAAATCACCATACGAATCTGAAAAATAAATACATAGAAAAAAATGGTCGAAATCATAGACATTGAAAACTACCATCCAACAAAAAAACATCGCATAGATACTAATATTGATATCGTTTTAATGAACCATAATCTCTTTAGACTACAACAATTTGCATATACTCCTGGAGATTGTTTGCTCAATGCATTTGAAGTGCTTCTGCACTTTCGTTACTCATCTATTGAATTGCGCAATGGCATAATAGACAATTTTCTCAATTGTCTACAGCAAAATGACACAGAGGCAAAGGAGTCATACCAATATGAACTAGATCTTTTCATGTTATATCAACTTCATGGAATTCACGATGTTGACACATACCTTCGTAGAATGCATTTTTCTGCATCTAATAGCAATTTCCAATCTGAAAGAGGCCTATGGGGAGACACATTTTGAATACAGTGGCTATCAAAGTGGTTGAACATACCAACTGGAGTCTAGTCGCTAAAAATGAAAACAAGGTATTTGTTCTTCAACCACGATCTAGATACAATTCCACTAAACATTTTGTTTCATGATACAGATCCCATTAGTGGACATTTTGAACCCCTATTATACAAAATATTATGTAGATGCAAATTTGTACCAAATTATTCCTTGTCACCTCTTTGCAAATATCTTGAAAACCATTATGAATCCGTTGCTCATGAAATGCAAATTCATGGATTGCATATAGCAAAAACAACTATGTCAAAATGTGCTAATAGCATGTTTACTGCAATTTTTCATTTAATAGCACCTGAATTTGATGAAAAATCTCTTAGACTCTACATTGTCCAATATTTTTTCAATGCACTAATGGCTAGAAGCAACGATGCATTGAATTGTATAGAAAAAACACTTAACAAATGAAACTATACAAAGTCAAACAATGGTTGTAGGCTGGCAACAATACCTAATTAATATGGCAATGTCATATGAAAAAGGAAGAGTTGAGGGAACATCATTTTGCTTCCAATGGACATCAATCATATTTAATGTAAACATACAAATATGGTCATTTACCAGTAAAACCATTGTAAATTACTACCAATCAAAAACAATTTTCAACCAAACGTACAACATATTATCATTTGAAACAAGTACATCACATATTCACTATGAACCATTACTATCAAATCAAAATACAAATCGGTGCAATTTGCAACATAGAATAGTACAAATGCACGAAAACACCAACAATAGAATAAACTTGCGCAAATTGAAACAAATGGTACATACAAATGACCCAAATAAAATTGGACAAAATAGAAATAAAATAGCAGATAAAAATTGCTCATCATGAAAAAGTACTCCCATAGAAATTTACAAACGAAAAATCGAAGACACACCAAAAACCAAATGTCCAATATGTAAGACATTGCAATTTCAAAAGAACATCTCAAGCATTGGACTTGAATTAGAAAAAATTTACATAAACATATCTAGAAAACAGAAGACATTGCATTCAAATATGATTTGTGGATCTTGCAAAACAGCACTTGCAAATGCAAATTTGCCTCACTTTGCAACACCTGAACAAATAAGACGTAACAAGCCATTGCAAAATGTAACAAGACTTTCAGAACTTGAGGAAAGACTTGTTGCATTGACAATTCCCTTTGCACAAATAAGACAATGTGGGAAAAAGCGATCAAAAATGGGCTTAACTAGTTCAATAATCAATGTACCTGTCCAGATGGACATTGTCCAAAAAGAATTGCCACAATCTATAAACAATACAATCACAATTGCTATTGCATTAAAATGGCGACTAGAATACAAGAATGCATATCAAACAGGAAAAGTGCGTGTGCATATTGTCATGAAAGCACTTAAAGAACTGTGTTCTCGAAATTTGTATAAAAATGAAAACATTTTCATTAATAGCAATTGGAATCATATACTTGAATTGGACAATAAAGGTAATAAATCCGATGATGACAACATTGATAGCAAAAGTGAAACAAATAGCATTTTAGAAATTGAAAGGCCAACTGAAACCTTGGTACATGGATTCATAGCTTCACAACGAATTCATGATTTACAAGACAAGCTTATTGAAATAGCACCAGCTGTGGGACAACGACCACTTGGGATATTCAAAGACAAACATGCAGAAGAAATGATTTTCCCAACACTATTCTTTGGAAATCCATGTGACGATGATATACTACAAATATTTCGTTACCAAGAAATAGTAAAATGGGAACTAATGCATTTCAGTGGTCACTTTTCCTATCACATCACAAATTTGTTCTTCAAGACAATGAGAATACTCATTGAAAAGGTCATGTCATGCATCTCAATACGAATAAGAAAAGGAAAATTACAAGGAATAAAATTGTTAGCAAAAGATGTTAAGTACAAGCCCAACTTAGAAATGTTACTAAAAATTCATATTGGATACATAGATTTCAAACACATAAGAATTTCTCCCGATTACCATCAACAAATGCATAAACATATATTTGCAATGATACGACAATTAGGTCCTCCAACTTTATTTGTTACATTTACAAGTGCAGAGCACCTTTGGACACCACTAGTACAAACTCTTACTAAATTACATAGCAATAGAAATAAAGAGAAATACATTGAAACAATTGAGGAATGCAACATTGATTAACTTGTTAGGAAGGACCCAGTAACATGTACATGTTACTATAGACATAAGACAAATGCATTGAAGCAATTGATCTGTCAAGATAGCACATTCTTTGGCAAAATATTAGATTACTACTTTGTAACTGAGTTCCAAAATAGAGGTAGTGCACATGAACATGTTCTTATATGGATAGAAAATGCTCCAATATATGGAATTAATACTAACTTAGAAATTGAAAACTTCTTGGATAACTATATAACTTGTAGCACAAATCACCTTGATCTAGAACTCGCAAAGATACATGAACATCATCATACCAAAAGCTGTAAAAAACGAAAAGCATCCCAGTGTAGATACAAATTTCAAATGCCACCAATGAAAAGAACAAGGATTCTTGAACCAATTACTTCGGTACATAGCTCAATAAATGAAAATTTTTTGTCCTTGCAAAGCACCTTAGAGCAAAAACACTATGAAAACTCAACCATTCATGAAGATTTCTTAGATGAATTCCAGTTAACAGAAACTGATTACATTGAATTAATAAAAAGGACATTAACACAACCAATGGTATTCTTACAACGAAAACCATCAGAAATATGGAATAACAGCTTTGCATACAATATGCCACACCTATGGAATGCAAATACAGATGCTCAATATGTTCTAAATGCATATGTTGCACTTCATATATGACCAAAGTTGACAAATCTATGACAAATGCATTCAAAAGGATACGAAAAGAACATGAAAAGAGCAAAATTGATGCTATTCAAATGATACGGTCTCTAGGCAATGCTTTGCTTAACCTTCAACAAATTTTAGCTCAACAAGAAGTCCACATAGCTCTATCACTACCATTGAATCATAGTTCAAGAGAATGCAACTTTATAAACACAGCACCAATAGACGAACGCACATTTATACTTAAACCAACTACTCTTCTAAAAAAAATTCCTGAGAACTCTGAAGATGTTATGTGAAGTTCTATAATTGATTACTATACCAATAGGCCTAATGCTATTAAGCATATATGTTTAGCCAAATTTGTATCAAAGTATAGGAAATATGGCAAACCAATATCAAAAAGAAAAAAAGAAAAAGTAATTCTATTCATTAAATACAAAAAACACATTGACTATGAAAACTATTACAAATAAAAACGTTTGCTATATTTTCCATTCGAAAACAATGAAAATGCACTAAATCAAGACTGCTCTACATGGAAGAGTGCATATATGTTGCATAAGAACACAATAAAGAAAAATGTTTAAACTAATTACACATATAACATGAACAAGAAATGGGATGATTTGGAAGAAGCAATTGAAAAAATTGATAGCAGCACTGCAACTTCTAATCATACAATAAAAAAATATGGAATATCTGATGATGTTACTGAGAAGTATGACTTGGCTAAATATTTGCAATTTCCTCAATGCAATGAGAAAAAAAGACATCTTAACATTGGTTTTCAATTTACAGAACATCTATTTATGCTTAGCAATGAAGAATACTACAAGATTAGGAGAATGCTTAATAAAGAACAACAAGCAATACTCAAAGACATTGCAATGAAAAAATGAAAGAACATAGACAAACCATTCCACTTATTTTTGACTGGAGGAGCTGGTATTGGAAAAACATTCACAGCAAAAGCAATATTCCAAATGCTCATGCGCATCTACAATGAGCATTACAATACAGATCCTTTGAAACCAAAAGGTTTGATATTAGCATACACAGGTAAAGCTGCATATAATGCAGGTGGAGTTACAATTCATTCTGCATTGCTAATGCCTTTCAAGAAATCTAGTTTTATTCCACTTAGCAATGATGTATTAGACAACTTAACAAAACTGTACGAAGAATTAAGGGTTGTTCTCATTGATGAAGTATCTCTAATTGGAAGTTGTTTTCTATATCAAATTGATGATCGACTAAGAAACATTAAGCACAATCAAACAAAATACTTTGGAAACATTGATATCATATTTTGTGGCGACTTGTACCAAGCACAACCTATACAAGATTCACTAATATTTGAACAACCTACAATAAGAAAGAAAACAATAACATATGGCTTTTGGAAAGAACATGTAAAGTACTATTAATTTCACATTGCAATGCATCAAACAAATGAAAAATTCATTAGATTTTTGAATAGGATGCGTTTAAATAATCAAACAGAAGATGATTTGAATTACCTAAATAGACATTGTATTCGAAATGCACCTAATTATCCTACTTTCCCCTATCTATTTTTTAGGAATAAAGATGTAGCATTGCATAACAAGAAAATGTTGTCTATTGTTCCTGGTGATGAAATCATAATTAATGCAATTGATTACGAAGAAGAAAACCATGGACACATACCATCTCATGCACAAACAACAAAATTGACTTCACAAATTGTCCTAAAACTTAACATGCTAGTTCAAATATATGCAGGAAACTATGATTTACAAGATGGTCTAGTCAACAGTGCAGATGGTATCATTAAAGCATATGTAAAATTAGACAACTTTGATGTAATATGGATCAAATTCTATGATGAACGTGTTGGCCTTCAACAAGCACATAAATTTTCTTTTCTATATAGCAAAGAAATTTCTAGTGATTGGACTCCCATACTGCGCACAACAAAGCCAATTTCTGTATTAGTAAAAACAGGCAACCTGAAAATAAGAAAATAATTCCCAATCCAACTAGCATGTGCACGTACAATACACAGATCACAAGGCTTGACACTAGACAATCTTGCATTTGATCCTTCAGGAATACGACACCATGGATTAGTATATACGGCTCTTTCTCGTGTGAGAAACATAGAATCATTGTATTTGCTTAGTCCACTTAAGAAACAAAACTTTCGAATTCAACACAAAATTTCTGTTGAAATGGAACGTTTGTACAAAAACTCAAAGTGGCAACTAGACTACAACTATTCATTATTAGAAACAAAAGCATATATTTCAATTCTTTCTCTAAACACTCGCAGTTTACAAATACATATTGATGATTTGTTAAATGACTATGATCTAATGCAAGTTGACATCCTATGTTTACAAGAAACACATTTGACTAATTTAATTATTATAAAAAGACTTGAAACATTCAATTGCATATCAATTCATAGTAAACGTGGTTTGCTAATTTGTATTAAAAAGCATATAAACATCTTGAACCATATTCATTTTGAAGAAAAAAACATTGAAGCTACACTAGCAAATCTGCTTCTTCATGACATGGATATTATAGTTGTGAATGTCTATGTTGCACCATATGCAACATTGAACAATACATTGGATCTTCTTTCAAAAGCATTATGCAAAATACATTCAAATCAAACAATAGCGATTGTCGATGATTTCAACATCAATATGCTTGAAAGCAACAACAAAACAAACAAACTAAGATTGTATATGCACAATTACAAACTTCATTTTCTTTTAGAGACAAATAACAATCAACAATTATCAATCATTGATCACATATGGTCAAACATAACTTGTAGCTATAAGAATTTCAGGTTAGATACATATTGGAGTGACCATGATACTATTTGTCTCATCATTGAAGACAAAAATGAAACACAAACACAATGCAAATGAAAGTAGTCTAATGCTTTTTTCTAGTCAATAGTATCATAGCCTCTTAACTACTATGACTTTGACTTCTAATTGTATGTCTTGCAGATTACTATAGCTTTTTACAATGAGTCAAATAGGCAAAGACAAGTCACAAAAAGAAATAAACACATCCAGGTTTGCTTACTACACTAAACTTACTTACCCTTCAATGCATATGTATAGATATATCTCTATGTTTAACTGTTTATTTCTTTCTACAAAACTATTCCAAGATCTATTCTTATATTACTAGTGCTGACTTCTATAGCACTGTTCTTCATATAGACTTATACTATGCATCAATAATTTATTTCTCAAGCATCAAAGAATTCATTTTAATTCTTGAATTTGTCTTCCAACACATTGTAATATTTTCATGTACAAGTGAGACAAGCCCCATTGCAAATTGCAAACTATATATAACCACTTTGGAGTTATCTAACAATAAACACCACAGAATACTGAATCTTATTCTCTACAGTATTTTAGCACTACAACACAATTTGTTTCCCTTTTCATCATCTCAATAATGTTCCATGTTTAAACTTGGAAATCATAGCCAATTGCTTATTTACATCAGAACTGTTACATGCATAATTCTATGAATCCCAGTGTTCTTGTTCTTTTTTTCTTGTCAACCTTTAATTCCTTTTCCTCACCCTTCTGTAGAAACTTTTCAAACTTCCTGTTCACTTTACATTTGAACC
This sequence comes from Pinus albicaulis, assembly GCA_034641835.2. Lineage (NCBI taxonomy): Eukaryota > Viridiplantae > Streptophyta > Pinopsida > Pinales > Pinaceae > Pinus > Pinus albicaulis. The sequence continues at coordinate 1,362,700,520 of CM076584.1, forward strand.
CTTTTTAAATAAGATCTTCTCCAATTTCCCATGTTGCTTCTTGTCAACCTCTAAATTGCAATAAAGATAATATCAAATACAAATTAAATTACTTCCAAAATTATAACTCCATTTCAGTTACATCAAACTAAATTATTTCATAATCCATATGCATCTTAATCCACATTGTGCAATTTGAACAAAATGTGTCCAATTTCATCATTATTTTTGTTAATATCCCTATTATCTTTGAAATTTTATCTATACATTTTTTCTTTGGTTTCTTTTGTCCTATGGTGTTTCTATGTTATTTTTTGTTGAGTAGTACAAAAAACTCAAATGACATATATCTTGATCAACATATTTATTCTGTAAACTGCCAACTACCCATAATAAGTAACAACATTGGAAAGTGAGCTTGATCAAGAAACACATCTAGACTTGCTTATTACGCCCAACTTACTTAGTCTTTGATGCATATGTAAATGTTTTCATGCCAATAAGTAGTACCTGAACTTTCATACATATGTACTAGATGTGTTTACACGTTTCTATAGTACTGGAATTGAGTCATTTTTTCTATCAGCCAAAAAAACTTTTAATATTTGCAACACAGATCAGTATATATCTCTATTGCACCAAAAGAATTTTCTGAATTTAATATTGTATAGTTTATATGTATTCCATTATCCAAGTTTTAAAATGCAATTAATATTTCTGTCAATCACTAATATTCAGTTTCCAGTACAATATACAATAACCTTATACTTTTATTTTTATTCTTAGTTATTAAAATTTACCAAACACTTCATGGTTGCATTCAAGTGCACCATTCAGTGACATTGCATATTTTTCATCTCGCAGTTCTGGACAACAAGCTAGAATAGACAAAGAACAATAAATATCAAGTGCAACTGAATCAGACAAGTAAGTAAACTTGAAACAAATTCCTATACGTACCATTGACATAGCATTCATATTTATCACCAATATACTTTACTTCTAATTGTTTCTTTTGCCACATCAACATCATCAATACACAGATCCAAAGCAACATATTTAGCTCCAGTTACCATTGAAGAACTAAACATTCGCAAAACTGGAAGAATGTTCAATGGAGATGATATGGTTATCTATAGCACATATCTTGATAAATTCCACAAAGCACGACAAATACTAGTGCAGATTTGACAGATGCCGAAGGAATCATGACAATCACATTGTCCGTACCAACTGAGCTTATTGAACAACATGGCCAAAAAATATCACCAGGAAAAGCAATATGTATTACAAATTTTAAAGTTCTTCCCAAAACAAATTATGACCGTGGTGATTCTGATTGGATTCTGCTGCTAACTGAACTAAGCACCATACAGAACATACCAACAATTTGCAAAGAACACAAATCCATTCCACATACAACAATAAAACAACTTACAACAAATACAGAAACATATCCAATTGGAACGATTGCAGCAGTTGTCACAACTGCACGGAAAGTTGGTTTCCAATATACATTGCAAATTAAAGATGGAAATTTTGATGACAATAGCGCAACGGTAACATAAATTACTTTGCAATGTTTTTATATTGCTAGTTCCATCCTACATTTCAATTTAGTTTCAAAAAAAAAAAAAAACTTTCTGAGTTCTTTTGCAGTTGCAGTTATTTGAAACATTTGCACCGCTCTATGATGAAATTGAGAAAGAATTGCAAAAAGGCCATCTTCCAATTATGTTATTCAAAAACATAACAAACAGGAAAGAACTGAAGGATAGAACACTTCGAACAATGCAAGCTACATTCATCACAAAATTGAATGCAGAAGCAGGAGAGGAACTCAGAAAATTGAACCCTCCAACATTCTCTGTAAGTACAAATGAAATAGTACCTCTACTATTCAATATGCAATTGTTTCTCCATCTGTTTATATTTTGACATATACTACTTGTGCTCGTCTATGAACATATAAAAGTAACATTGAAAATTGCAAGCATTTACTCTATGCCATTTGAACCAATTTGTGTTGAATGCAATTCACCAATACCAGCCTCTACAATGATAGAGGAGAATACAGTTGATTGCCTAAAGTGCAATAAAAATTCGTCCCTTTCCTATTCACAGTGTCTTAATTGCATAATCAAGTCCAACAACACCAATTTGCAATGTTGCATCCAAAGAAAATTCCTCTTGAAACAGTTACTTCCCAACCTAGCACATATGTCTTTTCAAGACTATGTTAAAAGGAAACAAGCAACAATGTATATGCTACGCGATTTCAAAATCAATGGTATATTTACAATCAATGAAGACAACGAGATCCAATCTGTTGACAGAAACGAAAGCCCTACCAAGGCCAGGTATACTTATAATTACTCTTCATCTTTCAACAAAAAATCAGATATATGTAATTTAAATTATGCTATCCAAAATAGCAAGATTTGTACTAATTTTTCCCTTTTATTTGCAGCACCAGCACTTCTTCAAACATTGGCTACAACAGAATCAAATAGTAATCCAGAAATCAATGCAAAGTTCTTCTCAATTTTTGTACAAGATTTTACTGCTCAAATCTGCCTTTTTCAAAGTGCAGTATGTATGCAAGATTTTGCCAAAACAAGAATGTTTTGATAGAACAATTACAAACAAAAATCACTGGTTATACTTATAGTGTTTCTTCTACTTATTCACAAATACTTTCAGACTTAATATATGTATATTTAAGAAATATAGCTTTTTCATTTGACATTTACAAAAATTTTCAGATTTCATACATATATGTTCAATGAATAGAACCTGTGTTTACAATCTGACATTATATATATAAATGTTATAAATCTATTTAAAAATTTCCTGAAAAAAATATTTGTGCAGACATGATCCCTGGGCTACTTCCAGTCTTTTGTCTTGTTGTTTATTGGTTTTGAAAAATTCGTAATTGACATCTGGAACATTAATTCATCTCTGTAAAAGAGGAAGAAGCATTAAGATTATTTTTCCATACGATGTGCACTACAAGTAGCCGCCTCTGCAAACGAAGCAACGACATTAATTTTTCATATATTGCTATGTAACAACTTTGAATAGCATCTCTCAATTTGGGCAATATTTTTATGGTAACAGAAATAGTAAATCGCCATTTCTAAGTTTATGCTTCCTTAGCTTATAAGTTCATATTTTTCTTTTTGCAGATTCTTATATTCAGTATTAATAGTAATGCACCAAATTCTATGTCTAAACACTGTACTAAGACTAAAGTTAGTTTTATGTTCCCTGCTCTTCGCCTTTGTTATTTGACCATGCTTGATCATGACCGTATTTTTCCGTCATTCTCACTACAAAATAATGAAAAAAAAATACACACTCTGTGTTTTTTTTTTGTTTTAAAAAAAATAAACAGTAAAAAAAATTACATGCCGTCTTTCGCACTCTGATATGCTTTCAAAATAAAAACATTACAGTCTATTACAATAGCCTCTCGGGCTTTTTACTTTATATATGCCACGCATATTAAAACATAAAACAAAAACTATATGAAATGAAACTAAACTAAAATTTGTAGGGCCTATTACAAATGCGCTTTGTATATATTTAAAACAATACAACAAACCAAATGTTGCAAAACCTTTTGTCGCGTCATAAAAACATTAAAACATTTCATTTGCGCATATACCGGCGGACCTGAAAAGAGATTAGATCCACTTCATAAACTGCATCGGGTCCGAAACATAATATTACAAAGCAGCCAATACAAAAAGTTCCGATGCCGATTGAAACTTTAACACACGATCAACTATTAACTGCACCATATAACATAGATTGGGTCTGGACTTATAGCATAACAAATGGTTCAAATAAAAAACTCCGATGCCGATTGTTAATCAGACCCGAGTTCAACTATTAGATGCGGCCTATAATATGCATTGGGTCCGGTTCCTTTCACTATTCAATTGGGCCACAAAGGAAACGCCTCTGATACGTTTCAACTTGCCATACAATATGATAATGCCACGTGGTCTTGTGGACCCGCGGACCTTGGCTTAAGTGGAGGCCCATTCTTATATGAAATAGCATGCGATGAACTCATCGCATCGGGCCATTACAAAAGGCTGTCGGTTATATGAATTACTTCTGATTGCGATGAAGGCATCGGAGCCTCCCTCATCAACAAGACGCTATACTTGTACACATAATACAACACAATATTTTTTAAATTAAATTGAAAAGTAAAAAAAATATAAATATTTTGTTCGCCCCCTATGAATTTTTTGATAGTTGGTTTGTTTTATTGTGCAGGGTACACAGAGTGATGATTTCAATCTGTTTGCCATAATCACAGTCATTGCAATTCGAAACACAGAGAAGGCCATTACATCAGTAGCTCAATGAAACAACAGAGACAGATTAAGAGGATTAAGGCCTGTTAATTGAATATTTGAGACCTAATCCCGTGATCAAAGGAAAAGACACAGTTTGAACATAAAGAGCAAACGAATTAAGCCATATCTGCTCTCAGCATCAGCAGTACGTTTTCTCAGAACAGTACACCCTAATGGAGGTATGGAAACCTAGAAGACCTTCAGTCACCTTACTTGCTTCAAAAGACAGAACAGAGTGCCTTACAGTCAGAAAGGACTCCAAAGAAACATCTTAGGTCGCTATCGACCTGACAGAGACCTCGAACCAGAACACCAAGTACATCGCATTGCTATTAAGCAGAGTGGGCATAAGCACCATACCCCACTCTGTCTTAATGAATCGATTTAATGTGTATCACCTACTCCTGCTATCCATTTTTCCTATAAAGAACCTCAAAGAACATTTTGTAAATGGTTGGATTGTGTTATTGCAGTTGTAATTGTAGGGATTCATTTTTTACTATTAGAAATAGCTTTGGGAAAGGGTAGCAGAGTAGTTTGTAAAGTAGTGGGTTGGGAGGAGAAAGTTGAGACTGTAATCATCTATTTGAGTTCAGTGTATGTGACTGGTTTTGCATCAATTAATCAAGCAATTTCACAGGATCCTGGTCTATTACTACGGGTGATGTTATTCTTATCCCATTGTTATTTACATTTTTCATGTTGTTCATTGGTCTTCTAGTATGCATCAGAAATATAGCATAGGATTTACCCTCGCATGGTACCCTATGTTTCTGCTCTCCCTACCTTCAATGTTTTCCACTGACTGTGAATCTAAGAGTAAACTCATGTGGTTTAACCAACGTAGCAGATGTTATTTCCTGCTAGCTGATCTATGAACTCAGAGCTTGCTACTTGGATGTTTCTTGCTGGTGTCAAGCAGGGAAGCTTAAAGCTCCTTCTCCGATCTATATACTTTAGTTTTGTGTCAAATCTTGCCTCTGTTTTTCCCTTGGAGCATGCTAAAGAAGACCTGGAGTTAAATGACCTCTGGTTCGATCTATAAGCTGCCCCCTAGTGACTTCATTGAAAGCTGCCTTTGAGTATGTCCAAGCAAGTCTGGAGTTAAATGACCTCTGACCTAATCTATAGGCAGAAATTGGGTTTCTTTCCTTCTTTCACCTTCACCCTTATTGTCCTATTCCACCATCTATCTAAAAGATCCTTTAGTATAGATGAATTTCCCTTTGAAAGCCTTGGCTAGTCGTTTGCATGTAATTCCCTTTCATGACTCCATGGTCCAATGGATGGCACAGCCTTAAACCATTCTCTTTTGCCGAAACATCCTATTGCTCTGCTCCTTTTTCCATTACCTTCTCAGTCTATGATCCCGCGACTCAGCCGAACAACCAACCAACCAAATCATTTTAAACCCCCCTCTTCCCTGCATACCTAGGCTAACACCTCATTTAGAGATTTCAAAGACAAAGACTCTGAACTATTTGAGAAGATGCCGTGACCTTCTTTGCAAAAACATGGATCCAGACATGGATAGAGATACAAAGCTAGATACTTTGTGTGATCAATTAAATTTAATAGCACACATGTTTGGTAAAGTGCTGGAGATGTATATGGCTAATATGAATGCAAATGAAAATTTCTTAGAATAGCCCATGCATTTTCCAGAGCAAGAGCAAACTCCAGACCCAGATAATGAGCAGGACATGTATGATGCTCAAGAATCTGTGGAAGATGAGGAGAAAGGTAATCGGGAGGTGCCTGATGGCTCACCCCTGTCTTGCACTATGCTGACTAAAAATGATCACAGCCTGATAGCGAAAGATAACAAGGAATGTTGTATTTAGGGAACAAGTGACCACATGGAAGATGCAGAGTCTGAAGCAGAAGAAAAACCAGCACGCATGGAGGCTCCTCCTCTAGTTGATTATTCTTCTCAGATTTCACTAAAAGAGTGGCACCCTGATCATGAGGAATGGACTGAATCAAAAAGAGATCAAGAAACCTTGAAAATTCCTCAGAATTTCCCTGCAAACACAAGTGGTGATCCGACAGAAGATGCTCAAGAAGATATCCAGCTTCCAGGTCAATTAGTACAAGAAACAGAGGACTGTTGTTCTTCTGTCTATGCGAGAAGAGAAAACTCTCCGTTGACAGAAGAAGAGATGGACTGAATATTAAACATGCAGTCCACCTCTGAAATCTTCCGCAGATCAGACACCCTCACTCATTCATCTGTGGAGTTTGATGATAGCCGACCTATCTATGATATTGATGAAGAAAGTTATGAAATCCTGGTGATAGATGAAGATTCATTGAGTCTTCACTCTGTTACACCTCTGATCATCGGTCATAGTCTCATGGGGCTCGGCACATCGGAGCAGACTACATCAAAGCTTCGAGAGGACACAGCTGCAATATACGATGAGTCTTCCAGTTCAGAAGATGAAGGAGACACACTCTTGAGAGAGAGTCTTCCCCTTGATCCAGTGGAAGAAGGAGAAATCTTGATTGAAGCCTGCCTATCAAATATTCATAACCAGGTATCTTATCATGATCCTTATGTTCATTTCCTGCAAACATTTGAAGAAGGATCAAAGGTCTTGTTGAGCAGCATGTTGCAAATAGAAAGAATACTTTTCGAAGCTGCTATTGAAGAACAGAAAGAGTGGGAGTAGCCCTGCCTAGCTAGCCTGCTCAGGGAATTGAGCAAGAAAGACCAGTCATGGGATCACTTGATGGACTAGTTGCATTGGAACACAATGTTTGTAAGCTAGACTTATTAATATTCCAGTTAGGATAGGGTAGGTAAGGAAAGATCAATAAAGCTCAGTCTGTGAGCATTTAGTCATGTCTTTTCAAATTTTGCAAAGTTTTCAGTCCGTGAGCAGTTTTGTCTTTATGCCACGGTCCGCACCAAGCCAGACAGTCTAATGCTCGCTTCACTGTTTTTCAATTTCTGTCTTAGAATGTAGAGAAGAAACCTGTTAGAAAGTCTAATCCTAGCAGATAGTAGCGTAGGTAGAGGAACTATGAGGCCAACAGTTTAGTCTGGTCTCATGGAGTAATAAGGATAGAATCCCAGCTCTCCTCCACATCATTCTTCCACCACCACCCTGAATTTTATAATTGGTTTGTTTTATTGTGCAGAGTACACACAGTGATGAATTCACTCTATTTGCCATAATCGTAGTCACTATGATTCGAAACACAGAGAAGGCCATTACAACAGTAGCTCAGTGAAAAAACAGAGACAGATTAAGAGGATTAAGGCCTGTTAATTGAATATTTGAGACCTAATCCCGTGATCAAAGGAAAATATGAACTTTGAAGACAAAGAGAAAATGAATCAAGCCATATCTTCTCTCAGCATCAGCAGTACATTTTCTCAAAATAGTACGCCCTCAACAAAATTTTACAAGCTTCCTCCAATCCCCAAAGGCCAATCCATCGACAGAAAGCTTCCAAAGACTCTCAGGGCGGCTATAATGGAGATATGGAAACCCAGAAGACCTTCAGTCACCTTACTTGATTCAAAAGACAGAACAGAGTCCCTTACAGTCAGAAATGACTCCAAAGAAACATCTTAGGTCGCTATCGACCTGACAAAGACCTCAAACCAGACCACCAAGTACAGCGCATTGCTATTAAGCAGAGTAGGCATAAGCACCATCCCCCACTCTATCTTAATGAATCTATTTAATGAGTATCACCTACCCATGCTATCCATTTTTCCTATAAAGAACCCCAGAGAACATTTTGTAAAGGGTTGGATTGTGTTATTGCGGTTGTAGTTGTAGGGATTCATTTTTTACTGTTAGAAACAGTTTTGGGAGAGGATAGCAAAGTAATTTGTAAAGTAGTAGGTTGGGAGGAGAAAGTTGAGACTGTAATCAGCTATTTGAGCTGAGTGTATGTGACTAGTTTTGCATCAATTAATCAAGCAATTTCATAGGATCCTGGTCTATTACTATGGGTGATGTTATTCTTATCTCATTGTTATTTACATTTTTCATACTGTTCATTGGTCTTCTGGTATGCATCAGAAATATAGCATAGGATTTACCCTCGCATGGTACCCTATGTTTCTGCTCTCCCTACCTTCAATGTTTTCCGCTGACTGTGAATCTAAGAGTAAATTCATGTGGTTTAACCAGTGTAGCAGATGTTATTTCCTGCTAGCTGATGTGTGAACTCGGAGCTTACTGCTTGGATGTTTCATGCTGGTGTCAAACTAGCGAAGGTTAAAGCTCCTTCTCCGATCTATAGACTCTAGTTTTGTGTCAAATCTTGCCTCTGTTTTTCCCTTGGAGCATGCTAAAGAAGACTTGGAGTTAAATGACCTCTGGTCCAATCTATAAGTTGCCCCCTAGTGACTTCATTGAAAGCTTCCTTTGACTATGTCCAAGTAGGTCTGGAGTTAAATGACCTCTGACCTGATCTATAGGCAGAAATTGGGTTCCTTTCCTTCTTTCACCCTCACCCTTATTGTCCCATTCCACCATCTATCTAAAAGATCCTTTAGTATAGATGACTTGCCCTTTGAAAGCCTTGGCTAGTTGTTGAGAGATCCCTCTCCGGGTCCAGGAGGGCTAGATCCTAGGGCCCCAAACTGGTTATGATATTGTCTCATCTTTTGGTCTTGCCAATCTGGCCAAAACATGGGAACCCTAACATATTTTTTCTTAAAAATTGAATTAAAAATAAAAAAGTTATAAAATAAATTCCACTTTTTATTTTAGTACTAAAAATATTATTAATACTAAGTTAGAAATAATAATATTATTAGTACTAATTTATAAAAAGCGATCATTGATAAGAAATAGGTAGTAGTTACTCTGTCATACTCATATTTATGCCAAAAATAAGCTAAGCATATGTAGCAGATCTAATCTACACAACAAATGCATATGCTCATGGGTCATCCTAGTAATTATCAATTGGTTACCATCATCAACACAAAAGTTGTTTTATTATAATTTAGATAGATTTAAACTACTACTATATAGCACATAAATTTTTAATTTTTACATTGATTTAATTATATTTAAACTAAATTAAGCAATTTTCTAGATAATTGATACATTATAAACTTCTTTGACAACGTTCCTAACTCATTGTTCAACTGTGTCAACCAGCTTTTCCAGATAATTGCTACATTACGCACTTGTTTCCAATTCCTCAATTGTGCCTAAGTATATATCTGATTACCTAGACTCACAAGCAAAATACCTCAATTTACCATTTACTAAAAAACCTAAATTGATTAGATTGTAAACCTTAACACTTTAAACTAAACTAAGCAGCAAATTTATTAGAAAGCAAATGTTGAAACTCAAATTGCAACGTTTCTATATTTGCATTAAGCAACAAGTAGTAGCTACTCTGTCATACTTATATTGATGCCAAAAACAAGCTAAGCACATGTAGCAGATCTAATCTATACATCAAATGCATATGCTCATGGGTCATCCTAGTAATTATCAATTGGTTACCATCATCAACACAAAAGTTGTTTCACTATAATTTAGATAGATTTAAACTACTACTATATAGCACATAAATTCTTGTTTTTTACTTTAATTTAGCTATATTTAAACTAAAATAAGCTAAAAATTTATTACAAAGACAATCCTCATAGACATCCTTTAATTCAAATGGCAACATTTAGCAAATCCTCATAGACATGCTCAAACTCAAATTGCAACAATTATTTCTAATTTAATTTAACTACACTTTATTACAAAACAAATCTTCATAAACATCCTCAAACTCAAATTGTAACATCTCTATGATTACATTAAGCAACATGTAATAGCCGTAATAGCTATTCATACAACATTACCATATCTAAACTAAGCGGCAGGTAGTCGCTACTTGTAGCCTTGTTTCATTACTATTCATACATATAAATCATTAATAGTTCCTTATGTGTTTTTGGTTAGCTATTCATATTTTTTTGTCAGCTTTCTATTAAAGTTTTATATATTCCCCCAAAACACTTTTCTTCTAATCTTATTTCATTACTATTCATACATATAAATCATTAATGGTTCCTTATGTTTTTTTAGTTAGCTATTTATATTTTTCTTGTCAGCTATTCTATTAAAGTTTTATATATTCCCAAAAGTACTGCATAGATCATAAAAATAGTTCCAAAAGCTATTACAAATGAATAGTTAGTTTATGAGGCTAGCATTAACCATTATCCCCGGTTCATATGCTGAAAAAAAAGTTCATATGCTGAAAAAAAAGAGAAATTTTTCCTTAGCAACACCTCAATAGGATAAGAGATCTACAATCTAGTTTTATTCCTTTTATATATATGAAAATTGTATATGTTGGAAGGTGCTTATGAGATTCCAAATGTCCTCTTGCATAGGAGATCTGCAATCCAGTTTTATTCCTTGTATATATATATATATGCAGTTTATATGCAAACTGTATATGTTGGAAAATGCTTAATAGATTCTAAATGTGTTTCATCCAGTTATTTAGCATAAATTGGGTAACACTTAAAAGACATTTGGCTAAGGTTAAGGTAACAGTATTAGATTAAAAAATTGCATGTAATTTTTCTGATACTACGGTATGGAATATCATATATGACCACCATTCTATATATAATTGTGCCTAGTCTAGTTTGATTCTTAGAGTTTTGTAGAATAATATGGGCATTAAATTATAATTTTTTTTATCTGAAATATGTTTTTGATTTTATATATAGATTTAACTGTGTGAAAAATCATAAAACATTAAAATTGTGAAAAAATCATAATTCCAAAAAAATTCTACCAAATTATAACCAAACCCCAAAAAAAAACCAAAAACGCTCCAAAATATATATTGCTATATTCCTTTGCAATTCTTTTATGTTTCTCTATTTGTGGAGAGGGATGTAAAGTGCTTCCTAATATGTTTGACAATTTCTATGCTTTGTATTTTTGTTTCACAAGAATAAAATATAATTTAAATAAATTTTGAGGAAATATGTAATTAATTTGTGTTACATTAAAATAAATATTTATATGATAAATTTAAGTTAATAGTAACTTTATAAGGGTTTCTACCATCTGTAATGTAATAAAAAATTAAATTGAATATTAGAATATTTTGAGATACTAAACATGTCCCTGTATTGGCTTAAAAGGAAATGCAATCTAGATTTTTTAATGTTACTGTTCAATATTAGTGTGCAGTAGCACAAAACCGCCTACACGAGGTGCCCAGATCCGCACGAGCGCGCCTAGAATTTGGTGACCATGATTCGAACGAGCCGTTGAAGTGGGAAGGAAGACGCCCGAACCGACCTGGAACTTACTCGAAAATTCGAGTATGAGTGTATATATATATATATATATATAATTCTAAAATAGTTAGATTGAAATTTTTCTCAACTACAAATTTATTATTCTCTACCGTATTTTAATATGGAATTGAATATTCAAATTTACTAAAAAAAAATACGGAATTGAATATTCAAATTTACTTAACATCACATATAATCATAAGCAAATATTTTAACATATATAATTCATTGTTTCAATATGAAATTTAACAGAAAAAATTACTTACTATACCATTGGCAATTGTAAATTTTTAATATGCAAATGCAATTTACTATTTTCTATATAAAATTTAACATACATATATACTTACTTATCATGTCATTTACAATTGCAAACTTACCATACTATTTGCAACTGCAAATTTTTCGCTTATAGACATATATATTTCCACATGTATATATTTCAACTTCATGTGTGGAGGAATGGAGGTTCACCATTTTTATTTTAATTTAATTTGATGGGCAGGATTAGATTTGGAGGAATATGCCGAGAATATGCTTCTTAGTAAGTTAGACTAAAATTTATTTAAAAGTTAATTTTTAATAAATTAAAGTTAAAATTGTAATTGAGGTCATCCGGTTGTAAAATAATTAGCAATTGTTAAATTAGAAATAGAATTATTTAATTGTAAAAGTAGTATTTTAATTTGAAATAATAATTTTCTATTAGATTTAGGTTGTGGTGTTTGTGTTAAGTTTGTAATACACAATTAAAATAATAATTGAAATATTGAGATGATGAAAGTTGACTGAGATATAATTTACCATTTATTTTACCAATGAAAGATTTAAAACCATTGTGAACAAATATTGATTTTCTAGAATGGAAAATTTCTACTAAGAGGAAATAACATGTACATATTACTTTTGACTCATTTTAAGTGTTTTTCAAAGACAATGTATTATTAGTCTGCATCAAGTTGAACTAGACCCAAAGGATAATAAATTAGAAGAATCCTACTATTGTTGTATATTAGTTGCTTTAATAGTAGGTTTTGGATGACATTGTTTGATCTTCGCTTAATGTACCACAACCAATTGTCATAAGGTTCTTTCATAGTGCATAACATTCTACATATGCATTTTTGGAGTAACTCAAAAATAATACATTGCACCATTTTCATGGAGTTCCATAGTTTGTCTATACATATCAAACAAGCCCTGGTGTCAGCATGCATGGAGATTTTGTATGAAATCTTTAGTATGGTATTCACCTAATATTTTACACTAAAAAAAATAAAAATTTTGAGTTCAAAGGTAAGTAGAACATATTTCCACTCATAAATAAAGACACTCTGATTGTTTACAATTATCCATAAATAACAATGATAAACATCATTTAGAAATCATTTACTAGGTTTTATCTTTCCATCATTATTAAATAATAAATAAATAAACATAGCATATAACCTAAAAATAAAAATAAAAAACAAAACAAATAGTTTTAGTTTTAATATTCTCAAATAAATTCACTAAGAACACAAATGCATTTCCAAGTGATCAATGTTGACGATTGATTCATTAACTCCAAACAACTTACACTGCCAAACTAAGGACAAATGGAAGTCTGGGTCTTGATTGGATTCCAATAGATTTTCAAAGATCTGTCAATAGAAATAGTTGTGCACAATTATGCAATGGAAATACACAGAGAGTTCATAATTCTGCCACAAAAATTAATTGTCCATCATTAGTCAATCACTACGTTAAGGGTTATACCCAAAGAGTTCGTACTTCTGCCTGGAATTGGCAAGAAAATGGAATTTAAAACGAGATAGAAACATCAGTTATCTACAATACTAATTGCCATTTTTTTGTGATAAAAAACATAATATAATGTTTTTCCATCTCTCGGAGTTCTAGTGCGAATACCATGAAACAAAATATAATGTTTCATCTATCTTATTTGGAAACTCAAAATATAATTTTATTCTATCTAGTTTGAAAATTTAAAATATAATTTTATTTTATTTAGTTTGGAAATTGGGAATATTTATGGTGATGCCAAATATTAGTGAAAACAAAACTGGAAATTCAAATTATAATTTTATTCTTTCTAGTTTGAAAAGACAAAATATATTATTATTCTATCTAGTTTGGAAATTGGGAATCTTGATGGTTAGTACAAACAAAATTGTGAATGACATCGTAACAACTGCTACTTGTCACATAAAATCATTTCTATATCCAAAATAGTTCCATTTCACTTGTTTTCTACCATCAGCCATCATTGTTTCTTCTGAGTTATCCCTGAACTGAGACACTATCATTCAATATAGATTCCATACAAGGGGGGAAACAATTCTGTAATTCGGATACGTTAAGCAAGTTGAAGATTAGAGATACAAAAAACTACACAATTTGAACTTCTTGTAGAATGGAAATAGGAAGAGTAAGAACCTGAAAAATATTTTACTTTTTTGGATTCGAGGAAAAATAGACAGTATATTAAGTAATAGATACCCACACCGCAGATTCTATTAACGAAGAAGAAACTTAATTAATGAATTTTGGAAACGAGTATGCTTGTAGGGTAGAACAAGAAATTAGTTTTCTTGTAAAAGAATGGAAGCTTTGCAATATTCATCGTTATAAATGTGAAAATTGTGGTTATAAATATGAATGTGCACATATGTTATGTGTTAGAAAAAAATGTTGACAAAACTCTAAGGTGAATTAATTAAAAAAAAGGCTTATCGGCCTAATTAATAAATATAATTAATTGGTTGATCAGATGATCTTTTGCTCGCTCACCTAGTGATCTGTTGACGCATCGTTGTCCATGGACTATCCTTCTTAGCCTTCCATCCTCGACGCTCTTCTTTGAAACCCCTTGGGTTTAAATGACGGTCTTTTCCTCACACAGAGGCCACGTTACGGTCCATGGATCGATTCAACAGCAAGGGTTGGGGGTTTTGGCTTGAAAGATTGTTTGGCCATTTTTCTCAATCGAATTGATGATGAATAAATTTACCATTGTTCAATGGTTGAAGGGCTACACAAAGGTTCAACCAACAAAGCACCACATTGCATATAGATTAATCAGCATGACTATTCACCAATCCGATTTGCTTTTGTGTTACCAGAAATGGGACGATGGGCAACATTTTTGGGAGAAGCGACACAAGAAACTAGATGACACAGGAAATGTCATCTTATATGCCTGTTGTCATTTTCAGTGATCATAAATTCATTTCTTGGGAAATGGGTCATTTCTTATAGCGAAATTTCTTCTCTGTTTCTGGATTTCCTTTCCAAACTTATGTTAACTCGAGTTCCAAATTCTTCTCCATCTGTGAATTTCCTTTCCAAACTTAAGTTAAGTCTAGTTCCGAAAACACCAATCGCCTTTTCGAGCTATACATACAATGATGCAAGTTATTTTCTTTTTTTTTTTAGCTGTGTAAATGCCAAGGGTTTTCAACTATTTAGGCTATAGAGTAGAGAAAACTCATCACTCATTAGATGCAACATATGCACATATGAGAGCCAACTCTCGAGCTGACCAGCTTAGGGCCCCCAGGAAGATAGCTTCAACTCCATCGTCAGAATTCATCATCTTGTGAATGGACTCCAGAGATCTCAGGTACAAACTTCAATCTCATTTCCTTAGAGGACATGGTTTGGTAAAGTAGTGAATGTGTGGTTTATAGTCAATTTCCAAACGAAATTTCTATGTTATTTATGCCAAAAAAGTGTATCATCTTTCATCGTCTTTGCATAAGTTCTCATATAATATGAAGACTAGTAGGCAAGCAAAAACGTAGTGATGAATCCGATGCCTAGATTTCAATACTGATATGCAGAATTATTTTATGTGTCTATAAATCAAAATTCTTTAGATTTTAATTTATGGGATGAATATATGCATCCAACCATAGAGAAATCCTTCACTGTAATTCAAAATTCATTCTTTTTCACTTTCTAAATGAATATATGTGGCCATTAAAAAAGGTCCTTTGGTTCATATGAGAATCAAATGAGAATCATGCAAAACACTTGACCTCCTTAATCAATTTTAGTGTGTTTTCAATTAAGTTTCGTTGTTAATCAAGTTAACGATTGTTTATCAGTTATGATTTTTTCTCGATTTTTAGCTTCCTTTACTGAATAAGATACAAACTCTAGTTATTCTTTTTACAAAGAAAACTGTAGTTATTCTCTTAAGCCTTCATTGTGTTTGTAGGTTAGTTACATGTATCCTAGTGTATCATAAAAAATTCATAGAGTAATCATTAGCATCTAGTGTGTGCATAGGTATCCAGACATACCAACAATGTAGCTGTAATATCCCTATTTTCAACATTCTATAAATGGAGAATACACTTAAAGGTCATGTGGACCTAAGAAATAAATTATGTAATTATATAGATATATTAATTTTGGAAATTAATATATAGAAATTATATCATTGTATAAAGATAGAGTAAAATGAGACCAGGAATTCAAATCCATGAGGATGGACTAGATTCCTAAGATTTTCCCAAAATTCTCTAGAATTCCTTGGAGAAAAGTAAAATAAGATTAAAATGATTATAGGGGAGAGAATAGTCTAATAAAAGCCTCACTAAAGTGGAAAGTTATAGAGAATAGGTAAGAAAAAAACTAGAAAGACGAAAAGCTAGGTTTAAAAGGAGATTTTGTGGAAAAAACAAAAGCAAAGCCTAGGCTAAGGGAAACAATATCCTAAAATAACTGGATGCAGTTATGGAAACATGTTGATGGAAAGCAAGTTTAAATAAGCTATCCTAGTATGATAGAGGGGTTGTCTACACTATGAAAGAATTGGTCTCAACTTGGGGGAGAGTTGTGGAATAAGCTCAAGGTTGGGAGGAAAATAGTCTTGATAACAAAGGTATGCACATTCTATGAAAATTTTGTATTTTAGAATGTTGTTAATAGCTATCAAATGCTAATATGGAAATTGGAATAAACTAGATTTATAAATTCTGACTTAAATTTCTTTGGATTAAGTTATAGAAATCATGTGTAGTGTACAATTTTTAATTCAAATAAAATTAGTGTCATATGTATTTGACAGAGATTAACCATAGAGTAATACAGTTAATATTTATGTGTTGTTACATAGATTTAATTAAAATTTGGGACAAACAGAAAAAATCTCTAAACCTTTTGTCAGGGTCGAAATCTATTGTTTAAGTCCATCTACATATCTGAAATTTCACTCGAAAAGTTAGAGTATATGTACTAGGATATTAAATATAATTGAGATATAGTAATAGCATAAAATATGAAATAGAAATGAAATTCTAAACATAATATAGTTTAGATGGAAAAAATGAATAGTAATACATATCTGAATGTCGAATACACAATTCAGATTTAAATTAGAAATAGAATTATAGATATGATGTCATCTAGAAATTATTTTATATTTCTATCCATATTAATATTTAGTCATACAGATATAAACATGTAATGTAGAAAAAAAATATTAAATTTCTTAATTACATGTAGCATTCCTTTTCAATCAAATCCTTTAGTGGAGACGAGAATAAAATAACTCTATCAACCTCCCAAAGATAAATCTAGTATACAACAGTTTAATTAAAAATTAATCTGGTTCATCAATCGTAATTCAGAGGACAATGTATGAAGATGAATTATGTATAATGGACAAATTGGTGGAATAGCCTCCAACTCCTGGATGACTGACCTGAAAGAGGTGAAATTGCTTGCCAGGTACTCTGATAGTTGATCTCAAAGTTTGTATCAGAGAATGAAATAAATAGACAAACCTAAAACAAACATAGAGATCAAAGTTAGAAAAATAAACTGAAGAAGAACGAAAAGGAAAAAATAAGAAATTATGCAGGTAACAATAATAGCTCTAAAATTATCTTTAGGCTAGAAGTTTCTTCTTATACATATCATAAACAAATTGTATGTTAGGTCCCTATGTTACTAGTATAGTCCCTTATTGTTGTTAGTGTAAACCCCTAATTTTTATTGTTGTACCCCGATAACCCCCATATTGTTATTATTATGCCCTTACATTATTATTGTTAGGTCGGCTAGGATTACATTGTGGCCCCATGGACTCCTATATATAGAAAGGAGGTTTTGTGATTTGCAGCATTCGAGAATTGTTTATTTATGTAATGTATTGGAGGTTCCCCCCTTGAAGTGGATAATTTCTAAGGCATTGATCTCTTTCTTCTTCTATTTTTGGAGCTGGTTTCACAAAATTTGGTATCAGAGCTTTAGATTCTAGGGTTGTTGTTCCAAAGAGGTCATTGTGGAATTTTCGCTATAACGTTTTTTTCTACGAAGGTTCAAAAGCTGAAATTTTTAGAGTGTGAAGCTGAAAGCCTAAGGAACATTGTCACAAAATTTCAGAGCTTGGTTTGCAAAATTTTCGGAGATATGGTCTGTGGAAGTTAGGGCTTTTTGCAGGCTCTTAAATTTAACCTAAACAAGTCATTGTAGAAATTTTTCTATAACCTTTTTTCTACGAGGGTTCAAAAGCTAAAATTTTCACAGAGTGAAGCCACAGTCCCAAGGAACATCATGAAAAAATTTCAGATATTGATTCGCATTATTTTGGGAGGTAGGATCTGTGGAAGTTAGGGATTTTTCAGGCTCCTGAATTTCATCTCAAAGAGGTGATCGTGGGAAAATATTCATAACTCTCTCTCTGAGCATCGGATTGGAATTTTGTAAAGAGTGGCTGCAAGAACATAGAATGTAGCTTCTTTTCTATCAATTTCAGAGATGAAGCAGGAAACAATGACACATGGCAAGTTGTAAAAATTATCTCTACTGAACTAGTCCATAATTAGGTCATTGTGTGAGATTGGACATAACTATGTCTTGAAGAATCCAGATTAGGTCAGACTTGTGGCACTCGAAAGAGGATTCAGAATGCTGTCTCAGGGCAAATTTTCAGATATTTAAGATTTGAAATCATAGAGATAATTCAGTTTCAATATCAAGCTCCTCAAAAGCAAGAAAACGGTGTGTATTTGTTTTTCCGAATTGCATAAGTCTTGTGTAAACAATCAGTTTGAAGTGATTCCAAGGGCCTATTGAGCATATATATATCAGTATTGGGTTCTAAAATACCCCCTAAAAATAATTCAACACGCATTAAGCTTTTAGAAGTCTCTAATATGACTCATGAAGACGAAGAATGGAAACATGACATATCAAAATTACAAGAGCAAGTGCAACAAATTTCGCTCTCGCAAAGAGCAACAAAAAATGACATGGAAGTTTTGAAGAAAGGCGTGGAAACTAAGATGGATGGTTTGAAGAAAGGCATGGAATCTAATATGGATGGTTTAAAAAATAGCATGGAAGATAAGATGGATGGCATGGAAGCTGGCATGGAATCTAAGATGGATGACATGGAAGCTAAGATCGATGAAAAAATGGAAAACATGAAGAATGATGTAAAATCAGACACGGAAGGTTTGAAAAAGTTGATACAGGAAATGTTTCCTAATGGTGAAAATATAGTAGAGGAAATTCATGATGAGAACAAAATAAATTTTAATCATGATTTCATAAACTCTAATGTTGGAGGGAAGAACCACCATATTCCAAAAATGGATATGAGGAAGTTTGATGGCAGGAATCCCATAACATGGATACTACAAATGGAGCAATAGTTTTATCTCAATCATGTGAAACACACACAAAAGGTACACATTGCAACTTTACATTTAGAACAAAATACATTTGTATGGTATCAATGGCTTTGCTCCTGTAAAAAAATTGTCACTTGGCCAATTTTTACGGAGGAAATGATAGCACATTATGAAGATACAAAGAGCAACACCTTCTTTAGCCAATTGATAAATCTCAAACAAAAGGGTTCAGTGGGGGAGCACATTGAGGACTTCCAAAAATTGAATATATGGGTAACTGATATTCTAGAGGAACACAGGATTGATGTCTTCATAGGGACTTTAAAGGATAACATCCAACATGAAGCTCATGTTTGGGAACCTGATTCATTAGAGAAGGAATTCAGGTTGGCAAGAAAAATTGAATGTAAAGTTAGGGCGATAAGGAAGCCTACCACTCACATCTCTAAATATGGAAGTGTTGCTACTCCTATACTTCCACAACCTACAAGGTTGACACCATAACAATTGGAAGAAAAAAGAGCCTACCACTCATATCTCTAAATATGGAAGTGTTGCTACTCCTATACTTCCACAACCTACAAGGTTGACACCATAACAATTGGAAGAAAAAAGAGCTAAAGGGATTAGCTACAGTTGTGATAGCAATACACTAAAGGTCATAAGTGCGCTGAGAAGAAATTATTTTACATAGATTGTGAAGAGGGGGAAGAAAATGAAAAAGAAACTTCGAAAGTAGAGGATATACACCAGGAATCAACCCTAGAAGAAGAAGAAATGAGTTTGACCATATCATGTAATGCATTGGCGGGAATTACCACTCCTCAAACTCTCAAGATAGAAGGACATATCAAGAAGAAAAAGGTAATAGTGTTGATTGATTTGGGTAATACCCATAATAATATTCATTGTAAGGTAGCCAAGGAATTGAATTGTTTCCTATACCCAGCACCAGAATTTCAAGTGATGGTTGCAAATGGAGGAACTACAAATTTCTCTGGAAAATGCCATAATATCAAGCTAGCCATGGGGGATTATGTATTGAATAGTCTAATGCTTTCCATCCCAATGGGAGGTGTTGATGTTGTACTAGGAGTACAATGGTTACAATCTTTGGGGATGGTAGCTTTTAATTTTCAAGAAATTTTCTTGAAATTTTTTTCGGAAGGAAAGGAAATCGAATTATGGGGTATCACAAGGAAACCAGGAAAGATAATAAGCTCTAATGTAATGACAAATATTCTGAAGAAAAATGAGGCATAATCGCACAATTATGCTCACTAGAAGTTCCAACATAAAAATAATCTATTTCTCCAAATCTCCAAAAAGCCTTGGACAATCATTCCAAGGTGTTTGATACTCCCAGACGACTCCCACCTATTCCTGATCATGATCACGCTATTCATTTGATTCCAGGAAGTGTTCCTCCAAACATCAGGCATTACAGATATCCTTATGTCCAAAAGAGCAAAATTGAACGTATGATTGCAGAAATGTTAGAGGTTGGTATAATTCAACCAAGTCAAAGTTTTTTCTCTGCTCCAGTAGTATTGGTGCTCAAGAAAGATGGATCATGGCGTATGTGTCCGGATTATAGGGAGCTTAATAAGCTCACTATTAAAGATAAATTTTCCATTCCAGTGATTGATGAATTACTGGATGAATTACATGGAGTAATTTATTTTTCCAAGTTGGATCTTCGTTCAGGATATAATCAAATTAGAATGAATACTGAAGATATTCTGAAAACAACATTTCAAACTCATGAGGGTCATTATGAATTTTTGGTCATGCCTTTTGGCCTTACCAATGCACCTTCTACATTTCAAGGGTTGATGAATTCCAATTTCAAACCCTTCCTTAGAAAATTTGTGCTAGTATTTTTTGATGATATACTAATCTACAGCAGGTCTTGGAAGGATCATGTTGAACATGTTGACAGGGTGCTCAAACTATTGCAGGAGAAACAATTATATGCAAAAAAATCCAAATGTTTCTTTGGAGTACAAGAGGTGGAATATCTGGCTCATATTGTATCTCACGAGGGTGTTAAAGTAGACCCTAACAAAATTAAAGCCATTAAGGAATGGAAAGTCCCCACAACCATAAAGAAGTTGCGAGGATTTCTCGGGTTAACAGGGTATTATCGCAAGTTTGTTAAGAATTATGGGAGAATAGCGGCACCTCTAACAACATTATTGAAGAAAGATGCATTTTCATGGACTCCTGAAGCAACTAAGGCCTTTGAACATCTTAAAGAGGCAATGTGCCTAGCACCGGTCTTAGCTACGCCAGACTTCACAAAAACCTTTATTGTGGAATGTGATGCCTCAGGAAATGGAATTGGTGCCGTTTTAATGCAGGAAGGAAGACCCATTGCTTTTGAAAGTCGTCCAATCAAAGGAAAGTATTTACAGAAACCTATTTATGAGAAGGAAATGTTAGCAATAATACATGCACTAAAGAAATGGTGAACTTACCTAATGGGAAGACACTTCAAGGTAAAAACTGATCATGATAGTCTTAAACACTTTTTGGAACAAAGACTATCTTGAGAAGAGCAACAAAAATGGGTCACAAAGATGTTGGGTTATGACTTTGAAATAATCTACAAAAAAGGGAAGCTAAATGTTGTTGCAGATGCACTCTCAAGAAAGAATGAAGAGGTGGAAGCATTTCTTTGTGCCATTTCAATTATCCAACCAGATTGGATAACCGAAGCAAGGGATGAATGGAAGAAGGACGAAGAAGTGTGGACTCTCATTCAAAAGTTGCAGCAAGATCCTAGTACATCTGATACATTTAGTTGGAAAAATGATTCCTTATGGTACAAAGATCGCTTATATATTTGCAAGAATTCCAAACTAAAACAAAAGGTTCTTTTGGAATTGCACACTTCTCCTTTAGGAGGACACTCAGGATTTTTAAAAACTTACCACAGGGTGAAGAAAGAATTTTTTTGGGATGGCCTTAAATCTGATATTCAAAATTTTGCGGCGGAATGTTTGGTTTTCCAACAGAATAAAGTTGAGACAATTAAGACCTCGGGTCTTCTACAACCTTTATGCATTCCAAGTCAACGTTGGGAGGATATTTCAATGGATTTTATCACAGGTCTACCTAATTCCGAAGGAAGGAGTGTCATCATGGTGGTAGTTGATATACTTACCAAGTATGCACAATTTTGTGCATTATCTCATCCATTTAAATCGAGTACAGTTGCTAGTTCATTTACGGAAAAATATTATTGTAAGTGGCAGAGATCCCATGGAAACCCGAAGATTATTGTAAGTGGCAGAGATCCCATTTTTACAGGAAATTTTTGGACTGAATTATTTTCTTGTTTGGGTGCTCAACTAGCTCATAGCTCATCTTATCATCCTCAATCTGATGGTCAAATAGAAATAGTGAATAAATGTTTGGAAGGATATTTTTGTTGTTTTGTATACGTAAACGAAGCACGATGGGCAAGTGGTTACCTCTCAACGAATGGTGGTATAACACTTTCTTCCATCTTTGCGGCAAAAATGACCCCATTTATGGCACTTTATGGATATCATCCACCATCCATCACATCTTCTTTAAGGGAAAATTCTAGGGTTCAAGCAGTGGAGGATCACATCGAGCACCAACAAGAAGTTCTCCAACTCTTAAAGGATAACCTAAAATTGGCACAAAATCGAATGAAACAACAGGCAGATCGACATCGCAGTGAGAGAAGTTTTGATGTGGGAGACTGGGTATTTTTACGGCTATAACCATACAAACAAATTTCCCTCAACCAAGCTAAGAAGGATAATAAATTATCACCAAAGTACTATGGTCCTTACAAGGTGTTGCAAAATATTGGTACTATGGCATGCAAATTGGAGCTTCATGCTTCTTCATGAGTGCATCCAATTTTCCATGTTTCATGCTTAAAAAAGGTTATAGGGGACAAAATTCTTGTTCAAACAATATTGCGAGAACTTTATGAGGAAGGGAAAACCATATTGGAACCTGAAGCACTCACGAAAACAAGAACTCGACAGCTACGAAGACAATCAATTTCATAGTATCTCATCAAATGGAAGAACTTACCCACTGAAGATTCTACATGGGAGCATGATAATTTTATACAAAATCACCAAAGCTACACAAGCATTGAGGACAACACTTTTTTGAAGGAGTGGAGCATGTTAGGTCCCTATATTACTAGTATAGTCCCTTATTGTTGTTAGTGTAACCCCCTTATTCTTATTGTTGTACCCCTATAACCCCCATATTGTTATTATTGTGCTCTTACATTATTATTGTTAGGTTGGCTAGGATTACATTGTGGCCCCACTAGGATTACATTATGGCCCCATGGACTCCTATATATAGAAAGGAGGTTTTGTCATTTGTAGCATTCAAGAATTGTTCATTTATGTAATGTATTGGAGGTTGCCCCTCGAAGTGGCTTTTTTCTAAGGCATTGATCTCTCTTTTATTCTATTTTTGGAGATGGTTTCACAACACTGTAAGTACAAGAGGATAAAAAGAACATAATTAATGATGTGACTGTAAATAAATGAAAAATTGGGGAAAGTAGATACTGACATGAGGGAAGAGGTGTATTGAAGTGGATCAGTATTATACATAGTTGAGGAAGACTATGAGAATTTGGAAAAGAGACTTCTAGATTAGTTCCAGAAGGAAAATTATTATAAAGTAAGTTTATAATTAACTTCTGGAAAAATTAATATCAATTTCTATCATACGATATTAAACTAGAAATCTGAAATGTAAATAAACATGAAGTAATATTAGAATTGATACTATATTAAAAACAACTACAATTCTAGAATACAAAATACTATAAAAGAAATAAACTTATGAAATGAAAATTGAGATAAATTCCACTCAGAAGTGGGACTATATTCACATAGTCAAAATGATATGATTTAAAATTAATATAAATATGAGAACCCATATATATTATATATAATTAGAAACAATAAACTATTTAATGCTGACAATTCTATTTTAGGAGGAAATAAAAGAGCAATTTCAAGAAATAATAAATAAAAGAAATGTTACAGGTAGCATTAAACATTTTAAAGTATATAAGGTAAGTGCAAATCTCAATTGGGGATAGAATAACAAGAAACATGATTTCATAGTATTCGAAATAACCAAACTAAAGGGAAAGTCGTAAAACCAAACTCAGAAATTGTTTCTCAAAGGTTTGAATTCATATCTATGACTAAAACTTGCAGCATTCAAAAATCAATTGAGGTAAATGATATGAAAATATTGGATTCAATTAAAGGTAGCTTATGCATTCTCAACAATTACGATGCAAAATGAAGCTGAGTGTAATTGTATGAATACAAAAACTTACCAATGCAGTAATCGTAAGATATACACTGATGGAGAAGGCATGAGCATATATTTGGGATGCTAACTAAACATCGGTGTCATAGAAACTTAAATTCAAACGAATACAAAAGAAAAACAATTGATAAAGGTTGTAATACAAATCTATATGACAAGGTACTACTATTTTAAAATTCATTTAATTCAATTGATGAAATTCTATCTCATGTCATTACATTAACGTATTAGAAAAAGTGGAGTATTGTACAACAGGAATTCCAATTACAAAACCGTAAACTAGATCTTGGACAAAAACCCAAAATCATAAAATTTAGGGAAAATTTCAAATTTCGGAAGGAAAAGGAATTATCTGCAATTTTTGAAGACTATTAAAATGTAATGACAATCAAACGATAGATTCCTTAAATTAACAAGAAAACAGAGGCACAAAATTCACATGGCTCCGATGGAATTATTCGTGAATTTCATTTTTATTAATACAAAATTGAAATTCGTAGAAAAACTTGTTAGGAATCTGTAATTTCAGCAGATTGGTGAGACTAAAACTACAGAGACAACACTTGAACCACTTTGGGATTCTAGGATCTAGCCCTCCTGAATTCAGAGAGGGATCTCTCTATAAAGTGCAAAGATTGCATTATCTTTAAGGCTTTGAAATGTGATATTAGGCTAGTTATGAAGAACTAGGTTTTTGTTTGTTTTGGTTGGGCAAAGATATGTGAAGGTGAAGGAAGTCTAAATGAAGGGTGAGGGTGAATGAAAG
Source organism: Pinus albicaulis (assembly GCA_034641835.2). Taxonomy (NCBI): domain Eukaryota; kingdom Viridiplantae; phylum Streptophyta; class Pinopsida; order Pinales; family Pinaceae; genus Pinus; species Pinus albicaulis. Next base: position 1,362,725,960 of record CM076584.1, read on the forward strand.
TGAAAGATTGATTCAGCTAACAAGATAGGCAAGAAACAACTTCAAACAATTGGGCTATGGAGTCATACTAGGATTTAATTGAAACAACAAGGTTCAAGAGTGGTCCATGGGGCAAGTCATCTATGTCTAAGGACCTCTTTAAAGTTGATTTTATGGAATGAAATGAAACAATAAGAAGGGGAATTAAACAAATGAATAAAAAAGAGCGGCCTAATATCAAGTAAGTACTTTGAAACTATCCTGATTTTGGCATACACTTAAGAAAGACATAAAAGTAATCTAAGATCAGGTAAGTACTTTGAAACTAGCCTGCGTTTGATGCACTTTCAATAGAAAACATTTAAAAACAAAAAGAATAGATTAAGATCAAGTAAGGACTTTGAACCTATCCTTCCTTCAGCATATTCTAAGAGAAACTTTTCAAAGCAACTGTTGGAGAAGAAACTAGAGGACAGAGCTCACCATAGACTTCCCTAGCTCTGTTTTACTTAGCAAACTTATCAAGACAACACATAAGATAACAAAGAATAGTCTAATATCAGGTAAGGACTTTGAACCTATCCTGCTTTCAACATACCCTTAGGGAAACTTTTAGACAACCTTTGGAGATAAAACTAGAGGACAAGACTCACCATAAATTCTCCCTAGTCTAACTTTACTTGGCAGAAACTAAAAATAACATTCAAGAACAATATTTAGTTTAGACAGTAGGACGAGGGAACGCCAACATTCCTAACTGCTATGACTGTATTAAATCATTCTTAAATACACAATTTTGGAAGAAAACATGTAGATAAATCTTATCAGTAAGAGCAGGGTACCTTTAACAGTATATCCTAACTCTATAATTTATGTTCTTTATCGAAGAAGATGGACAGAATTGAAAAATAAGTAAAATAACAATTTACAATAAGAAAAACATCACCGTTGACATAGACCAGGATCCCATAAATCAACTTGTATTTGATGCTTCAAACCAGTTAAAATCTTCAAGTTCAGTGGTTCTCTACAGCTTCAAACTTCTCATCTCAACTTAGGTATCTTCAATTACAAACATAGCTTACAGCATCTTCAGTAAACTATTTATAGGCAACAGATATGCAGTGACCAACCCCTTACAATGAGCTCCTCAATAGGATTTTATAGAAAAATGAGGAGGTGGATGGGATAAAAGATCTACAGACTCAATTAATATAGTTTTAATGCTTCTCGGCCTTTGAGGGGCTCAATGGAGATGATTATAGATATTCCTCTGTATTAATTGTTTTTCATTTAAGAATTAAGCTCGGTGGGAAGATTTGTTGACTTTAAGGCTATCTCTTATCTTTGTAATAACTTCTCTGACAGTTTAAATTATTTTCTTCGATTCGGAATAAATGTTTAGCTGTATTAAGGCATATATGCTCTGTTCTGGTAATAACTCGGCCTCCTTTTGAATGATTTGAGGCTGCAGGTGGCATTGGGTAGCTGAGAGGATTCAATTAGCCTCTGATGTGGCAGTGGAGGCTCTCTCTGTCTGGTAGATATTTTTTTTTACCTAAAATGTGATTAATTTGCTACTGATCTATGTGTTAGGCATAATTCGGCCCAATTTCCTGTCTTCTATTCTTTAACTGTGTTTAATTGAGTGGATTAGGCGTTTGATTGTCAATTTTAGCCGTAATCCACCCAAACTGTGTAAACAACCTTCAAGTCTTCATCTCTGGTTCGACTGAATCTTTAACACTGATACTCTCTATTTTAATTAAGCTTTCCTATGTCTTGTTGATGTGCAGGAATTACTGGGGCTTATAATGGCGTCAGCGCTCATGAGGCACCGACAAAATGTGGTTTTGAACCCTGTAGATGGAATTTCTTTGATGAATGAAGGCCTGGAGGATCGCCATCCTCGGCTTTCAATTTTCCTTTAAAACATTTGAAAAAATTTTAAAACCTGCACAAACAAAGAAATATTAAGAAAATCCTGCATTTTTTGGGTTTAGACTGCTTCATAGGTTGAGGTTAGGTTGCGGCCGTTGGATGAAAGCATCCAACGGCAGAGCTTTGCTTGAAGGGGTTAAAAGGAGGCAGTTGATGGAATGGTGGAGAAATTAAGTCAGATCCGTTGATCCATATTGATCAATGGTCGAGATTGGTCCTGAATATATAATGCGAAGGGGTCACATTATATTTGAAACGACGGAAAATATAATAAAAATGGGTTAAAAACCTTAATCGGCAACGAAAAAGGCACGGAGGAAAAATGGGGTTTCGTGAATGATTCTGGGCCGTCGGATGAGATCAGCCCAAGGAGATCAACGGTGGAGAATCATCCAAGAAGGACCTTGGAGGATGGGCGGAGGGCGATAGTTCAAGGCAAGATTGAATGTGAGCCGTTGATCTACAGATATCAACGACGGAGAACGAATGCGATGGTATGCAGTGGAAATAGGGGAAAGCGGTTTCAAATGAAGAAACCACATGTTTCGCGCTGAGAAAAGGAGGATAGGTGGTTTTAACTTTTTGAATGCGATATGCGTTAGAGCTCGCCACATGGCATTTTGAAACCGCTTACATCGCGTAATTTTTAGGAATTAACAGTCGAGCTCAAAGTTACACGAAACTGCACGCCAGCCGTCAGATTTGGGGTCTTAGATCGGACGGCTGTGAGAGAGCGCAATATCGATAAGATACGAGGACAGAAAGAGGTGGGGGCAGGGGAAAAAAATTTCAATCTGGGCCATCAGATCAAGGAATGAATGGCGGGGATTAAATTTGGAGGAGGGCAGGACCCAAAGGAGTTGAGCCTGTTGAGATGAATCTGGGCCGTTAGATCTTCAATATGGACGATCAAGATCGATCTTTGGGTTTAATGAAATGATATATGAGGCAGAGAAATGGGTTAGTATGGGCCGTTGATTTGCAGAGATCAGCGGCTGAGATTTCCCCAAACAACATTACATAGCGGGGTTCATGAAATTAACCAAGGTGGAGAGAAAAGATTTGGACCATCGGATCTTATTGCGGGGACAGACCAGATGTAATCGGAGTTCTTGTGATCGGAGGAGGAGAGAGGAAAGGCATAATGAAATCTCTAATGCGATTGAACATGGGCCGTCGATCTGAGGATCAGATCGACTATGGGAAATGAATCGGAGGAGTTCATAGTGAGGGAATGGGCTTTGGGATGGAGTGATAAGGGCCGTCAGATTTTGGAAGGCGAGGAGGAGATCAACAGCTAATATTCCATTGAGAGGTAGACAATCGAAGGGGAACCAATAAAAAATTTAGTCGCATCCAATAAAGTTTCCGATGAGAGATTGCGCAAACCATTTGATTGGTTTTAAATCAATGGTCGAGATTGGTTTAAATCATGAACCGGCAGGTTTCCTTTATAACATAGAAAAATGGGTTTTTATGAATTTAAAAAGGAAAAATTCCTTCGGGGAGGGTTTATTTATAAGTTTTAGCGTCCGATTGCGGGGCTTTGGGTTTTTTGAAGCGGCAAAGGGATCGGGGGTTTATACAAAGGGGGCCAATCGGCATCGGGATTTTTATGCAACAAAAGACATGCGCACATCGCAAATGCCCTGATGCGATAAGCGCTTTTTGGACTTAGCACTTGGTTCCAGGGCATGGGTATATGGTGGGGAAGTGGTTTTAGGACTTATCCCAAAGGGGCTTAAGTCTATAATGAAAAAGGCTCATTTTTATGAATTTTTCAAGGTTTTTCAATGGATTTGGGGGTTTCAGTAAGGTCTAAAAAGGATTCTTAAACCTTATAAAAGGGATTTAAATGAAGGGAAAATGGGAAATAATGGAAAATAGAGGAATTTTATGAGGAAAAAGGGGATAAAAAGGAGGTTAATGATGAAGGGAAGGAGAAGTGAAAAATGATGAATAAAGGAGTTTTCAGTAGTATTTTTCTTCAGGGAAAATAGCAGAATTTCAGAGTTTAAGAGAGAAACAGCATTGAAGATTAATAAAAGGATAAGATGTCTTCATAAGACTTCAAGAACTAACAATTTTTGAAATAAAACTTGTTTCTTGAAGGCTTCAACAATGATTTAGCCACCATTTGATATGACAAATTTTATAGGTGGCTAACAGTGGCTCCACATGGGTATGGTGCCTTCTTGAAGGCATCAAGAACTTCAGACTTGTATTCTCTGGGGGGTTGATTAGTGCCTCATTCATTGGGCTGCAAATTTCTTTACTTGGATGATCTTCTTTTGCTCTGAAAATGTTAGCAGCCATGAAAGACAATGGAATACTATCAAACCAAGCTTTCTACCTACCCAATCCTACTGATCTAACATTTTTTCTTCTTTAAGAGTGCACTTGGATTGGAAAACTCTTTTACAAACATTTATTCTTTTGAAAGAAAAAAACTAATCTAAGTATACTTCTTATTTCTCCATGAACTCAGATTGAACAGTGAGTCCATAAGCTTCTCTACCTAGCTATTATCTGTTAGGATTAAACAGCCTAACAGATTGTTATTCACTAATTTCTAAAACAGAAATTAAAAAGCATACAAGTCAGGATTTGAACAATCTAACTTGTTGTTGATCTATGGCATAAAAACAAGCTGCACATAGATTTATTATTTGCATAAAATTTAAATCAAAATGGTGAAGGCATAAGATCTAAAAGTTTTAAGCACATCCTTCTCTTTTCTTCAACTTTGTTTTTGAGTTTGTTTGAGCTTTTTTTTTTTTTTTATCTGGTTCAAGTTTTACGCATATCAGAACCAGTTTACTTCTATCCTTGGTTCAATATTTGATCTAGTTAGAGACATTCTTTCTTTTGGAATTCATAGCTTCAGATTTTTAGTTTGTTTTGAACCCTTCCTTCTTCTATCCTAATATATCTAACTGATAAGCCAAGATTAAACTGTTTGGAAAATCTAATTTCACTAACCTATCAGCAGTAAATTTAAAAACTAATTAGTCATGATTAGGCTGTATGACAATTTTTAATGCAGGTTTTCTTATGAAGAGAACACAACCAAAAGAATGATCGTGCAGATTTGAATTGACCTACGCATCCATCTGACCATATCCAATGTTCATTGAATGTTATTCCATGATTTTTCAAGGAATCATAAATTTTTCCAAAACAATGTTGTACAAAATATGTATCATGTGTATGATCGTCACTGATATAAAAGTGATATTCTTTAATAATATGTCGATTTTCATTGGTTCTTTCTATATGATCGACGTTTTGTTCAGCATGTCTATATAGAATATGGATGAGCATGGAGACTTGGTCAAAATGATAGTATTCACTCTGAATTTCTTTTTGTGGAACAAATGTGTAGTTTTCTGCAAAATCAATTACTGACAAAATGGTCCCTGGTGGAAAAAATCCACAGGATTTTTTGAATTGCAAGTCTTGCCATCGAGCTCTATGGGAATTCTTGGTGTATTTGTAAATTTCTGCCTCAAACTTTCTAAAAAATTCTATCACAAAAATTTCTTCTTCTCGTAATTCAATTCTTTTAACACTATTTTCACCTTGGATCGAGGTATGGATATATTCATATCTCTTCCATTTCACTTTCATATTGGACAATGATTGATAATTTATATTAGTACGATATTTGTTTTGAAATTTAGTCAAATTTCCACAATCATTGCATTTTTTACCACCAACACATTTCTTTTCATAAAATAGTTCATTGCTTTCTCTTTCACATAGAATTTGAGATATGAAATCATGGATAGTGGAAGGAGGAGGTGAATCCTTCCAAAATTTTCTACCAAAATCAAGGAATGTGTCATAATATAACTCAAATTCCACATGATAACGGCAACAACAAGTGTCGCGTACGGTGATAGGTTTTACATACCATGGTTTTTGTTGAACAAAAGCACTGATTTAAACATGAATTTCACGATTCTCTTCTTTGAACTTGTTGAGCAACTCTATCTGAGTGGTTTTCAAGAAATTTTTTTCATGTTCTTCCTACTGATTTCGTGCTATTCTTCTTCGTATCACATGCCTTGCAGTTGGCGAAATATGTGAATTGTTCTTCCAATATTCATATATTATTTTTTAACATTTTCTCCAAGTCTATATTTGTATGGTTGCCTACAAATAGCTCTCCAACAAGCGAGTTCATCATTTACATCTATTTGCAAGAAAAATTTCCGATGTTTGTGAAAAAAAAATCGCGAGGTTACTAATGCTCATGCCATAGATTTTACCAAGCAATTCTCTTTAGTACTTGATGAAATCACTGCCATATGTATTGCTCTACGTACAACTGAAAAAAATTTCTGTCTAGATCTTCTAATTGAATTTATAGCACTATTTATATTTTGTATCACATTTTCCTTCATTTTTTTAATCTTTGGTTGATTTTTGAATACCCAATAAAGTCGTAGCTTCTTTTAATTTCCTTAATGATAGGAGACCTTTCAACATTTGGGCTTGAATTGTCACATTTTCCTTTATGAAATACTTCTCAAAAATGTAGTTAACACGATATTGGATATAATGGTCAACTTTTTTATCTCCATGTGTGTGAGTGTCAACATTTTCTAACATCTCATCATCGACATTGATTTCATCTATACATATTCGAACGAATAGTACATAATAAATTTACATATTCAATAAATATATGTATAATTTCAATAATACGTGCATGTGTTCAACATATATATATATATATATATATATATATATATATATATACATACCTTGTGATTCAATTTCTTCACTTGAATTTCTTTCAACATTTTCACCATCTTCAATCATTGGTTCAATATCTCTTTCACTTCCTCTTTCAAAATTTTGTATCTCATCATCAATGTTTTGAGGAATATCTCTCTGTTTACATTGCAAAATATTTTTCAAATTAGTTCATCAAATAAAAATTAAGCTTCACATTTTACACTAAGAAAATTTTAAATATATCAAAATCATAATATTTACATTTACATACATGTTTCAACTTCTAGTTGAGGTTGATTTTCCCCTTCAATATTTGAGAGTGCTTCTATCTTTCTTTTGTGATATTGTCTCGTCTCTTCTCTACGTTCCTCAGGGTCTCTTTTTCAATCATATTTTCTCGTACAATTCCTTCAATTTCCCATGATAATAGAGTATGAAGTTCAAAAAATTTCCTTCAAAAATTTAGACAAAAACTCAATTAAAAAAAACATCACAAAAGATTTAATTTAAAAAAAAACTCATTTTAAAAATTTTGCAAAAAATACATACTCCAATCCAAAACACTTTCTTTAAAAAATTCAAGAAAAAAATGTCTTATAAAAATGAAACGAAGTTCAAAATATTTCCTTCCAAGTCCTACAAAAAAAATTCATTTAAAAAGTTACACAAAAACTCATTTTAAAAAATCATTATAAAAGAATTACTTCAACCCAAAACCAAAAAATTCCCTTTCGAAATTAAGCCCAAATCTATACTTTAAAAAAAATGAAGCCCAAAAAACATCCAAAAAACTATATCACATACCTCCAAAAAATGTCTTTTGAATGCACCTCCAAGAAAAGTCTTCAAAAATGTTTTTTGATGTACCTCCAAGAAAATTATTTAAACCCAAAACAATTCCTTGCAAAATCAGATCAAATATATGAAAATAATGTGTCTCAAAGAAAAGTCCTTTGAATGTACCTCCAAGAAAAGTGCTTAAACCCAAAACGATTCTTTGCAAAATCAGATCAAGAATTTTGTAAAATCAGACCGAACGTGTGAAAATATGCGAAAATAATGAATGATTTCGCGGCAATTTATATTGCTGCGAAATGTTTTTTTGGAGGGGCACAGTGGTACTTTCTGACTGATGGAAAGTTAGGTAAAAGTTCGGCCAAAATTTTTAGAAAAATTTCAGCCAAATTACTTTGTCGTTTGACTTGATGGGCCATCGGTGCAAAAAACAGTTCGTCCAAACTTTGTTTAAGAGTTCGACCGAACTAAGGCGTCACCATTTACGCAAAGCTAAGCCTTGAATACGTTTCTACAACTTTTGACTGATTAAACTCCATGAAACGTTCTGAATTAACTCTTGGAACCAAGTCAAGAATTTTCAGAATTGAATCTACTTTCAGGAAATATAACTTTTATGGAATTTCATAAATATTTACTAATTTTAATTAATTTTGTAATAAAACGGATGCAAAAAATTTTTGAACGTCATTGTGATTCAGTGAAATCAAAATTCTGTATCTTCCAAAATATATTGTAAAAAAAATTGAAAAAATTATGGTACCTTACATTGGTCCATCATCTCTAATGGATAGCTTTTAGGTTTTTAGTTTATAACTTATATGTTAAGAAATTTCTTGTGTCGCGAAACATATTCAAAATATGCAGTTTTTCATATTGGACCAGTTCAAAAAATTCTAGTAATTATGATATGCATCCATTGGTTTTGTAAATATGATGAAACCAAAGTAGACTATGTCTAGATTGTTGCAACACATTATGTTTCTCAAAAACAAAAATTTTCAAAGAATACAACATTGCGTATTAACATGACTTCTTATGAATCCGCTGATTGTTATAAAACACACACTCAAAGAAATGCTAAGTTGACATATCAAATGTGTATAAAAAAAATCCAAAAAATAAGTAATAGAAAGCTAACAAAATTTCTAACAACTTTTATTTTTATCGCAAAATGAAATTCTAAACATAAATTTTTTTTTAGCCTACAGAAAGTTGAAGAACTGAAAAAAATGAAAGTTTTTCCTCAAAAAAGGGCAAAAAGTGTAACCCAACTTCACATTTTCACTATATATATATATATATATATATATACTTGTTCTGTGAATTGGTAGTAAGAAAATTTCAAAATAAACCGACTAAGGTGATATTAAATACCACCAAAGATACGAATGTCGACTAGGGTGAGAATAATTCCCACCAAAGTTATTTTCATAAAACCCTCAGGCTGGCAGGATGCACAACTCTAATACCATTGTAAGATCCCAGACTTTAAAAATTTCAACAAATCTAGGAAACTAAGTGTTCTTATTTAAAAATAAACTTTAAGAATAAGAGAAAGAACAAGATCTATAAATGCGACACTTATTTGTATTATTAGATTAAAATAAAATAACACATGTCCATACAATAAGATTGGAACCCATGTAAATGGCATGCACGACTCCTCAATAATGAAAAACCTAAGATACTGAAGCCCACTTGTGAATCCTGGATGGATCCACCACACAAACATCACCGTAGGGTTTTCCTCATGGGATCAACCTAGAACTGGCACTGCCAAGTTTTGAACAAAATAAAATAAGATATAAAAACTCCTCATGATCCCACTGTGTGGCCCTTATCCCCTTTTATAAGCTAGATGAACCTTATTTTATTGTTTTCCTTCGAAAAACAAATGCAAATGGCATGGGTTGATACCATGGTACAATACCACAGTAAATACCATGGGCATATTTTGTCCACTTTGACCATATCAAAAGAAAAGAATATTACAACGAGAGACTACAACACACATGCAAACTATACATTAGAGTATAACAATACAATAGAGTACACTCTATATACGAGAAATTTGTTTTCCTTCGAGTGTAATTCAAGGAGTGAATGGAGGGAGCCTTGCTGGCATGCTACGTCGTAGCTAAGCTTTCCCTAGCCAGCTGATACAACAATTCTCTTATTTTTCGAAGATCTGGTTCAACAAATTGTGTGGCCTCATTTCAAAGTAACATCAAAGCCCCTTTTGAAGTCATCGCTACCTCCATGATCAGGCTGCTCTCACCTCATAGATTTGAGCTTCTATTGAAGCAGTCTCATCGCCTTTGGTGTAGATTTCCCTATGGTCGTGACACCGCATTTGCAACTGGTGTGAAATATGGGATGTGGACATTTTTCAAGAGATTTTATCCGGTTTTGTGTTTTTTGTGTGGTTTAATGCATACACAAGGACTCTTCGAAATAAAATTGTAAAGAAGGTAGAATCAAATCCTTCTTTGAATGTAGAGTTCTCCACCTCAGCAAAAAAAATGTGGAAATATCGTAGGAAAGAGGGTTATTGGTAAAGTTTTCTAACCTATGGCCAAGTTATGAAGCAGTTGAATATTGGGTTTTTGAAAACTGGGAAAATCATGAACCCTAGTGCATTCTCTATTTTGGAAATGAGTATTATGAATTTATTTTTGAAAACCGGGAAGATAGAGACTAGATCTATAATACAGATTCTTATTTCATGGTTACTAGAAGTCTATTCCTCACTCATTGGTCTTTGGAATTTAATCCCATGATGAAAATTTCATCTACACCTATGTGGATCGAATTTCCATCCACCCCTCTTCTTTGCTAGGGCAAAGACATTTTTAAGGCTATAGGAGATAATCTAGGTATATTTATTTCAAGTGATATGGAACATGGGAATAACTTTTCATGTGCTAGAATTTGTGTGGGAATGGATTTCTCAAAAAGGCATCCCTAAGGTGATTGAGCTAATTTTGGACAGATGGGTTCGCCTCTAGGCTCTGGAATATGAACAGATTCCTGTGCAATTTGTGTCATGTCCAAAAAAATTAGCTTTTCGAAGCTCCCCTAATCCATAACCTTCAAAAAAGCATGGAAAAAATAAGAAAGGACTCAGTCCAGTTAAAAGGAAACACAAGAATCATGAAAATAAGAAGCAACGACCATATAAGGATGAATATCAACAACAACCCCCTTCTAGAAATAGCTTTGAAGTTCTAAATTTTCTTGAGTTATAAGGAGGAAATTCAGAGGAATAAGGTGAGAACAGTTAAAAGGAAACACGAAAATCTTGAAAATAAGAAGAAATGACCATATAAGGATGAATATCAACAACAACCCCCTTATAAAAATAACTTTGAAGTTCTAAATTTTCTTGAGGTAGAAGGAGAAAATTCAGAGGAAGAACGTGAGAATCTTGAGGCCAGAGCACATCAACTTGATAATTATATTCCACTCCCTCCAAGGAAAACTATGGGGGTGGGAAAGCTTTCCCCAAAGATCTCTCCTACATTAAAAGAGTAAGAAGTTAGTAAGGTGACCAAGAAGAAGTCCTCTTCTCCCCTTCATATTCAGATGTGCTTAGAAAACAATGCTCCCTCCAGTAACAAGAAGCAAGAAAAATCATAGTTAAATAAATTCTCGTCCAAACACCTAGTTGCCAAGTTGTAACACTTACCTCCTTATTCATTTATATTTAACATATATATATAAAAAAATTCAAAATATTTACATGCAAACTATACACAATCTGAATTATATATATATATTATACCCCATACCTTATCTACTTTCAATTATTACAAAACATATTCGGATTAACATTAGTCTATGGTTCTCATTCACGTAAGTTAATATTTTCTTTGATTACTCTATACGAGCTTAACCATAGGAATTTTGGCACTATGATGTCGCATCAACGAGACCGGCATGATTGTATAGGAATTAATTCCCTGGGGTACATAATTCAGCATGAAGACTTGACATCGGTTCGATTTCTTCTTATTGACGGTAAGAGCCATTCGCATTTCTCCCCGATACTCTACCCATAAATTTTCATACAATAATACTCTACCTTCCTATGCTCATCTTGCAGGCAAGGGTTTCCTGGCTTTCGGGTGCTTGAGCCCCAGTTGAATGCTTAGTTTTTGATATGGGTTTTTAGTTTAATTGTGATTACTTTTAGGCTCAGCCCTATTTCAATGTATGTCAACCTGAATTATCCTAGTTTTCTCCAGAACTATTTTATAAGGGTTTTAATTCCTGAGCCATGTCTCTGGTTCTCCAAATATGTAAATATACTTAAGTTTGTTTTTAGTAACACATACTATTTCTACGTAGTCAAATTTATTATATTATGGGTACAACAACATTTACGCTGGTTTTGCTGTATAATTCAATTTCAACTCCAATGTTAATATTGAATAATTATGGCGCAAGGTTTCCACTCGAAAGATTTAGTTTTTTCTTCTGTTGGTCAAAAGAATCTATTCATTCTAGTTTTCGATTCTATTGATTTATTAGTTTGCACAGTTTTTGGTTAACAATTATCGTTCTTCTTCATTTGAAGCATTCTAGTTTAGTTAGCATATATAAGTACTTCAATTGAAATTCGTTGTGCCCTCTCAATTTTTCCGACAGAGGTTCAGTTGGGACCGTAACCACGACGTTGTTACTGGGTTCTAGTTCTAAATCCACAACTGACCAATTCTCCCTGTATCTTATGTGCTATCTCTCCTACTTGAAAGATTAACCAACTTTCTATAGTATCTGGTATTTTGCATAATTCATTTACAGTGGTTTACATTTTTCATAATCACTATGGTAGCTTATATTCTTCCTTGCACACTCTAGTAGCATGTGTTTTTGTTATCGCATATACTTTACATATTCATTCTAGTAACATGTATTTTTACATATTCAGCACAGTCATCTATGTTCTACATTATTCACTATTGTAGCATGTCAACATTAATATTTTTCACATAAGTAGGAAAGTTAACGGAAATAAAGCTTTTGCTTCATCATTTACTATTTCTTACTTACCACACAGAAAGTAAAAACAATATTTAATTCCTACCTGTAACTTTCCTTCCCTATGTAAATATATCATGCATTTTCAGCTATTTTCTAGAATGAATTGCATGGTGAATATACTGTTCTTGTTCCAGTACATAGAAATTCAAATGTATATATATTCACATTTATTTTCTGTGTTATAAAATTTGCAACATTAAATGCAAAACATTAAACACTAAACTTAAGTGCATTTTGTACCTACTTAAATCCAGTGTTGCTTCTCTAAGGTGAATTTTTGAGTTCCACTGGTACTCCCACCATCCGCTCCATCCACTGCTTAACCCTCTACTTGTTCTACACAAAACCCCATTCCCTCCTAGGATTTTTCCTTAAATCATTTTTGGGAAGGTAACTATCAGAATTGTCTCAACCTCTTCCTGTATTTCTTGGAATATTTTACCACATAGTTACTTCTACCTTTTATCATTTAAATAAAATTTTTAAATAAAATTCATGTATTGATGTCACTAACTAATGCCTCATTCATTACCCATTCTGAATGTGTGTCATAACAACTCATGAAACAATAAGTAAAAAGTAAAAGAATAAAACACAAGGTTACACAAAAGGTGTGGCATCTTTCAGCAATCTATAAAAATGTTGTCTTGGTTCTAAATATTTCTATAATTTTTTCAAAATACACTATATAGAAAACGAAAAACTACTTTTAAACTATAATTAAACTACAAAACTTTTAATATTTAAACAAATCCCAAGAGATCCCATCATGTAGAATGTTGGGCACTTGGAAAAATCAACAATACTTATGTACATGAATGAACCAAAAGCAATGGTTGCCGCATTTTCCCTAATAGCTACAACCTTTCCCCTTCCTGTCCGTTTCCAAGACGACACATTTTCCCTCTCCACATTTTTCTTATTTGACAAATCCCGTTCAAATCAGGATTTGTCAACTTCACTATTTTCATATATTAAAATACATATGATGTTTTTGCAAATTAGATAGCTGTCAGATCATTGCTGCTATATTCTTGTTGATGAAAGACTTCGGATAGTCATTGCTGCTATCTTCTTCGGAGAAGTCGCTTGCTTCCTAACTGGTTTTCAATCTCGGAAGCTGACAGGAAAGATATGACGTCATTGCACTAACGGGGTCTCATATCATTGCCCCGGTTAACGTCAGTTGTAATGGAAGTTGTTTTTGTGAGTATATAGAAGTTGTTTTTGTTCTTTTATTATCAAAATATATATTGCTATGGTAAGATTTCTTAAAAAACTTCATAGATTCTGGCTATAACCGTCCAAACAATTTCTCCACCTCAATAAACTTCTACCTAAAACAAAGGTTAACATCAGGTGCTGTAAGAGTTAATTTATGTCGCTTATAAAAATGGTTGTAAGACACTAGCACTGGAGTGCTGTAAGAGTTAATTTATGTCGCTTATAAAAATGGTTGTAAGACACAATTTTATCGCTGCCACGTTTTTTTCCTACATAGAAGAGAATAAATTTGACTATAATGTGCCTGTCAATTTTTTTTTGTTGCAGTCAAATATTTATGATTTTAAAATCTGCACGTAAGTGATGACAGTTACCTAAACTTTCTCAATCATATTTAAACTTAATTTTATCAATTTATATTTTAACTTAATTTTCAACAATTTAATTTAATGAGTTATTATATCTATACATGTATATGCATGTGTATAAATATATCAGTATAGAACCACTTTTAAATGTTCAATTTAACGAGTAACTTAAAAATCTCTGTATTAATAGTTAGGGTGTACAATTTATTAATAGCTTAAAACTGAACCTTGTTTCTTTCTTGATTTGGTTTTTGAGAAGATGGTTTCTATGACAAGCTTTAGTTGATCTATTAATCAATCCTTCCAAACTTGAATTGTTGCTGTAAATTTTCCATTCAGATTTGATCATTATATTATTTTTTCAAATTTAATTAATTTTTCTATTCAAATTTGATCACTGTATTAATTTTTATATTTTGATTTTAGCAAATTTCTAGCTATAAGCATTATGTCAAACGCCCCAAATATTCTACTAACTACCTACACAAAATCTTGACCACCTATTTGGGGAAGTATGTCAACGCCCCAAATAAAATATTCTACTAATTACCCGCACAAAATCTTGAGATCCTATTGGGGGAAACGATTACACGAAACCTTAACAAATGTGGTGAATACTCGAACATCAAAATACAACAATCTGCCATCTTAACTAATTTTAAGGTAATTTTTGCATGATCTCTATGTGATAAAGTAATCTCTCTTTATATGATCTCTATGTGATAAAGTAATCTCTCTTTGAATTAGAGAGAACAACACCAGTTTCAGTCTTCCTTGTCAAACAAGACGTGTTAGAAAATGCATTTTTAGCACTTCAGTATGTATCACTTTCAAACAAAAGATTCCAAAAATATCTCTGAGACAATAGAAAATCTTTAACATCATAGATGAGTGATGAGGGAGTTGCCTATAAAATGTGTGTTGCAGGTGTTGACTGAGCAAGCTCTCATAGACAGTCCATATTTCTTTTCTTAGTGACAAAGTCGAAAGTTATAAACGTATTTTGTTTATAAATCAAATTCATGCTGGCAAACATTCAGTATAATTGAAACATTCAATATAATTGAAAGAAGTAATTGAACTGATGAGAATATGGGTTATAATTAGCAAATTTCTAGCACTTTCTCTTCGAACCCGACAGAAAATAGCTAATTACAACCTATCATTACATAAGGTTCATTATCAACAAGTATAAAATGGCCTCGGTAATGAATTTAAATATTTCCTTTCGTATTAGCTACCAGTATCCAGCAACTCGTATCAGGAGATTTACCGTGATGGTATGTATATATCTAATTTTTTTCCTAAAATGAATGTTCCAGAATAAGGGAAATCTCTGTATTGAGTTAAAGGTACATGACCAGTATTAGTTAGGTATATAAATATATTATAGGAATTAAAATGATATATTGTAAATGGACAATTAAATAATTGTGAAGATTTGTAATTTGAATTTTGGGAAGTTGAGAATGTGATGAAATCATGCATTACATTGTGGAAATATTTTTCTATTAGTAATAAGGTTTTCTTTCTTTTTTCAAAGAAGGGTAAATTTGCCAAAAATGCATCTTAATAGGAAGTGGGTAAATTAATAACAAGTGGGTAAATTTGACCCATGAAAGTTGTTAGATTTAAAGTGGTAGTTTTGGATCTAAATCAAGGCATAACTTGTTTGAAACAATAAAATAATATATGTTCAGCCTGTATTATTGGTCTAGCCAAATATGGAGAGAAATAATGTAATGGCTTTTAAGATTATATCAAAAAAATTAACAAATGATAATGAAATCAATTTAGCTAAAATTATATTAAAAAAAATAAACAAAAAATGATAATAAATTAAATTTACTTTATAAATTTATTAATGAATTAAATTGAATTGAATTCATAATTTATGATAATGAATTCAACTCACATTATAAATGAATTAAACTTATTTTGTTTTTATTAATATTATAAATATTTTTTTCTATGAAAAATCATAACATGCATATATATATATATATATATATGTTTTAATTATTTTTTTCATTTTTATATAATAAAAAATATAATTAAATTTATTAAGTTAAATGTAAATCCATGATAAGCATCAAAACATTTACTTCATTACTTTAGATACATTTTATGTTGTCAAGATTATTATGATTTTTTAATGTAAAAAAATTATAACTTTATTTTAAATTATTTTATTACTATTAATTAAAAATATATATATGAATTAAACATAAATGCATTGAAAAAATAGTGGAGTTTTACCCCACTTTATGCTGGATATTATAATATTATAAATATGATTTGTTACCATGCCATGAGAAAACAACATGGATTATCAATACTACATACTCAAAAAACCATATCTCATTTCATATGACAATTGTTCATATGACATAGAAAGGGTATAACTATTTTTGATATTAATCTCAACTTTGGGTATGTGAAAACTAATTAGTATTCAGTACAGGATTTACCCTACCATCGACTTAATAATAATTGATAGTTAAATTAAAATTAGGAAAACTATGTGTTACATAACATTTTATATTTTTTTCATAAAAAAAATGGTGTGTGGTTAAAATAATAATAATAATAATAATAATAATAATTTAAAAAATAAATAAATAAAATAAATAAATAAAAATCATCAAATTTAAAAAAAAAATTAAAATGATATGTGTGTGAGATATAAGAAGAAACAAAAATAATATACAAAAAAAGCACATAAAAATACCATAAACCAGAAAATTAATTTATTAATATAAAATATTATAATGTTGTAGAAACTGTTTATCAGAGACATAAACTAATACAAAAATATTATTATTATAATATTAAAAAAATATTAAGATAAAGATTTTTTTTATATATATATTAAGTTTCCTTTGCAACATGTGGCGCAATTTCTAGTATTATTATTATTTGTTTGGTTGTGAGTCCTTAGACGATTAACATGCTTAACCTATGACTTGAGTATCTATGACCCAGGGCCATCTAGGCCATCAAAATTCATAGTCATCCAAAGTGGGCCACACCAACCCAAGTTAGCATGGCTCAATTTTTTCCCATGGAATTTCAAACCAGCGACCTAAAGTGCCTTAATTGAACACCCTACTACCCTCTAGTTTAAGCCCCACATATCTCCACGTGTAGTTCACACTGTATTGTCATATTAACAACACCTTGTCACCCTCTACTTTAAGCCTCATTATTATTATTATTATTATTATTATTATTATTATTATTTTACAACATATCAATTTTTTATATTAATAATTGAATAAATTACACATCTCCATATGTAGTTCACACTGGGTTGTAATATTAACAACATGCCAAGTGATCACAATGAGAATGAAATTATTGATATATTATATTTTTTTAATTAAAATTAACAAAGTATGTATATTATTTTATGATTTTACTATAGTTGGCATTGATTTTAGAGTACATACTATTTTTATCTTAAAAGGAACATTTGTCAAGTCCACTTTTAACACTTACAAAATCATACACCCCCCTATTGGGTTGTAGAATGCACTTCTCAATACATAAAAAAATCCAAATAAAATTGTAAAATATAGGAAAGAATCTAGTAATCCTACTCGCTAAAACTCCAATATACCCATCTAACTATAAGGCACCCACAATACTGAGACTTTAAGATAAGCATAGAATGCCCCTATTGTGCATTGTCCACACTTAAGCCTAAATCTTGAACACTGAAGCTTGAAGATTAAAAGTTGATACTGATATTACATGTTGACACCCATGGGCTATTGGCATTTCATATAAAACACTAATTGAATTTCTTATTGTAAGATCCCACACCTTAATAATTTAGTCAGATCTAGCACATTCTAGTGTTCTCAATAGAATTACATTCAGTAAAAACCATGAACATAAACGGGATCTAGAAATGCAACCTTTTATTTATATTATTAGCTGAAAATAGAATACAAGCCCATATAATAAATTTGAGCTCCTGCAGATGGCATGATTGGCTGCTCCTTAAAATAGAAAACAAACACTGAAGCACAATCGTGGACCCTGGATGGATCCTCCAGACAAATTCACCATGGGGTTTTCGTCCAGGGATCAATGTTAGAACTGGCCAGGCCAAGTTCTCAACCCAAACACAATAATATAGATAAAACCAGAATGCATCTAAATGCCTAGCTTCTCTCCCATTTTATAGGCTTGATGGACTTTATAGAGACCTTATTTTATTATTTTTCACGGAAATCGACAACAAATACCATGGGCCAATAACATGGGAAAATACCACGGTAAGTACCATGTATCGATTCTATCCACTTTGACTGGATCAAGAAAGGGAATATTACAAATCCTCACGCCCAAATATTGCTTGTCCTCAAGCAATCCACTTCTATCCACAACAGAAGAATTTGTACACTAATACCAGGATCCCATACAATCTGATGTACCATCCATGTTGAATGGTCCTGAATGGATCCTCTGAGACCTGGATCCCAAATAATCCTCTGACCAATCCTCCCCTCAATAGATTTACTTGGATCCCAAACAATCCTTTTGCCAATCCTGCCACCAATGGATTCTCTCGGATCCTAATGCCACCTAAATCTTGAGACCTGTGGGTTATAGTACCATTTAAGCCCTCCATCACTGCCCGCACAAAAGGGCCCAAGCTGCAATATGCCCTCAGCTGTGAGTATCCTCCAAGGAATCAACCTATCAATAGAATACCAACTCATAATCTCTCGCCAATCCATACTTGGGGAGGGATGAATATCGGAAAATCTACTATGTTGATGTTGTTCGATTCTCAATCCATGCTTCTCTACTTCGTTACCCAACATGATGCAGTTAGAGAACTCTTCCCTTCTCTTCCCAATGTATAAAGGTGGTTTATTGGTAGTGTTTCAAGACTTATATATGTACTCCTTTAGAGGGCTTCTCTGGAATTCCCAATCGTACTCCTCTTGCTTCCTTATGAGGGATTTGAGTCGTTCCTCAACACTAGACAACTTGGTCTTTGATTCGGCACATACCCCTTGAGTTCCTCAATTTTTCTGTTCTCCTGTAAGGTAGTGTCTCGGACTGTCCAGAATTTCTGCTTCAAGAACATAAGATCTGTCTTGAAATGCTTGATCCTTTCTCAAAAGTCTTCTACTTGCAATTCTAGTGCCCTGTTGAATGTCTCTGTATTTGACTGCACTAGATGCCACACAACCACAGCTTCAACTTGAGCCTTGGATCAACTCTCTAGGAATGGTTCATTTTGCACATTATCTTTTTCATGTTGCTCCTCATGATCATACTCATCATGCTGGTTCACTATGGCTGGATCCTCACTCAAATCTCCCTGGTCTCCTCTATCTGTGGAGACAATATGTTCATCCCTTTCAACTGTCAAACATATATGCATCGGTGGAATTTTATCTATACTTGATTTTTCATATTATTTATGGATATTCCCTTGGGGATCTACAAACTCAGTTGTATAGGAGTCTACCTCATCAATGCCATTAGGTAGAATTTCCTCAGGAACTTCCAAATGTTTGTCATCCTGCAGGCCTCCCTGAATAATGTCATGATGTTTCTCACCATCCTGAAGATCAATAGATCCATCTACAAAATATTCCCCATGATTTGAAGTAATCTCCTCTAATTTTTCTATTCTTGTTGCCTCCTTATTATCTAGACATGAATGGTCAAGTGCCCAAACTCCCTTGCATACAAAGCATAAGCCTTTCCTCCTTAGTACATTCTTGTTGTCTCCACAAATCTTTGTTAGTTCCTCCTTCGTTAACTTCTTTGTAAGTAGTTTGATGCTATGTTTGATCAACCCCTCAGCTAGGTCATAAGCGGTAAGTGATACAGCTAGCTCCTTCCTCCAAATGGCCAACAATTTGGATCTCAATTGTTCACAGATGGCCCTATATTCTCCTAAGATCAGAGACATGATCTTTTGCATGTCTGTTTTGATGAAATTTGGATGAGATGTTGTGATTATAGTGCAGAAGTATTGGAGCATCTGAAGGATTAAGTCATCACACTCTAGATCTAGCATAAGTATACCAAATCTAAATTTTTCCATGTGTTCCAAAATTGTGCGCTTCTGGAAAAAAGTAATAATGGTGGTGTTGTCCAACACTTGGAGTGCTTCTACCATTACCTGAAAAGTTCTCCTCATGATTTCATCATTGTAGGGCAGTAGCGGTGTTGTTAAGGCTATGATTTTACTGAGACAAGAGGCGAATGTGAGTCTAACCTTCTCACAAGAATGCTCCAAGAACCTAGGTTGTATCAAAGCAAGCATGGATGGCTTCAAGGCCCAACTTGACCCTTCCCATTCTAATTTCTCTATCGAGCTCAAATCCATATTTAATGTGTCTAACTATAGGAGGACTTCTTCTAACTTTGCATCCTGAAATTTGTATCCAAGTTCGAATAGACACTTGCTTGTTACATCTTCCTTCCGGATATCTTTTGACTGCTGAAGGATAACATGGACCTTTCGAGAGAAAGGCCTGTTGTTCTAATCTTGCTTCTAGTTTGTATGTGATCCATAGAATTATTGTAGCCCATAGAATCGAGTGATGTATCATTATGTTGATCCTTGTGGTGTTTCCAAAAGTAAAATGATGACATTGTTGTTTGACATTAATGGATCTCAATACTTTGTATTTTCTCCTTGGCTTTCTTCAATACAACTGATTTAAATCCTTTTGAGAACTCGACTTGAATATTCTGCCTCCATAAGGAAATCAATCACCTACAAATAATAATAGTAGTGAAAATAATCCAATGTAACAATCAAGAAGTCAAAGCCTCAATATATATATATATATATATATATATATATATATATATATATATATAGATATAGATATATATTTCCCAAAATATTTCTCACACTCCATTCCTTCTTTTTTTTTCTTTCTTGCGATCTTTATTTAAGACCAAATAACAAATAGCAATGGACAAATTTGGAATGACTGATTTGTAACTTATTTTTGACCAAAATAGTTGCTACAGTTATAGCTATACAGAGTACTCCATATCCATAATCTTCTCCAGTTCCAGCACTACTCGTCTTTCATAACCTTAAAAGACTTAAAAATTAGGAAATCAACTAGGGTGATATCAAATATCACCGAAGTTGGAAGATGTAGGCTTAGGGTGAGAAGAAATCCCAGCGAAGACCCCTACATAAAACCCTCAGGCTGGCAGGATGCACAACTCTGATACCACTGTAAGATTCCAAATCTTAATAATTTAGTTAGATCTAGTACATTGTATTGTTCACAATAAAATTATATTCAGTAAAAACCATGAACATAGAAGGGATCTGGAAATGAAACCTTTTATTTATATTATTAGCTGAAAATAGAATACATGCCCATACAATAAATTTGAGCTATTCTTGGCTGCTCCTTAAAACAGAAAACAAACACTGAAGCATAATCGTGGACCCTGGATGGATCCTCCAGAAAAATTCACCACGGGGTTTTCGTCCCGGGATCAATGTTACAACTGTTCAGGCCAAGTTCTCAACCCAAACACAATAAGATAGATAAAACCAGAATGCATCTAAATTCCTAGCTTCTCTCCCATTTTATAGGCTTGATGGACTTTCTAGAGACCTTATTTTATTATTTTTCTCGGAAACCGACAACAAATACCATGGGAAAATATCGCAGTAAGTACCATGTATCGATTCTAACCACTTTGGCTGGATCAAGAAAGGGAATATTACACTTATTTATCTCACTAAAATGAGGTTGAGACTCTTATTACATGTCCACACCCATGTCCTATTGGTATTCAATATGAAACACTCATTGACTTTTTTATTTATATGGGTGAAATAGTATTTTCCTTTTTATTTTGAGAGTTTTATGTAGTTTCATTATTAGTTTAATTACAAAACAAATATATTTTGTGATTGGATATGGAAACTCAAATGTGTGGTTACCAAGGCTGTGATGCATTACATATATTGTTATTTGAATCGAAACAAAATTTGGGTTGGGCCTTTTAGGTGTTAGAGTGCCTAGGGAGAGCTTTATTATTCTTGCTTGTCAAAAAATTTATAAATTTATTCAAAATGCATTACCCTCTATATTATTATTGTTTGAAATATTGGAATTTTCTCAAATTCTTATTTAAAAATAAGTTCAAACTTGTTTTATTATCTATAAAGCCCTTCTTCAATCCAACTCATCACATTGAAAATTATTCAATCCAACTCAACACATTGAAGGTTTGAGATTGCTAGTTCATCTTAAAAATACATTATAGTTAATGGATTTGACCAAACTACCTGAAAAAATGTGAATTACTTCAAAATGCATGTCCTCCATATTCTTGTTACTTGAAATATCAAAACTCTCACAAATTCTTATTTAAAAATAGGTTCAAACTTGTTTTATCATTTATAATGTCCCTTTTCAATCCAACTCAACACATTGAAAATTTGAGATTGATTGTTCCTCTTCAAACTACATAGTTGATTAAATTGACCAAACTACTTCAGAACTTTTTAAAAGTAACTTGACATAAGTTGTAAATTTTTTGAAATGACATAAATATTGACCATACATAATTACATTGAATCATTAGCTAATTTGGTAGTAAAAATCAACATGATTAAATATATTTAATCTTTTAAAGTAATATAACAAATATACATCCATAATATTATTTAGTTAAAATATATTTTATAATCCAATCAAAATTTAATAATTTGTATCAATAAAAATAATGTTTCTATATTTACAACCAAAAATAAACGTGAATACCTAATATATAATATTGAACTAATTCAAATGATAGATAAAAATAAATATAGAATATAATATCAAGATTAATTTTAAAGAAAAAGTTTTTTTTTTTTTTTTTAAATTACTTCAATGGTAACAGTGCCCTGAAATTTATACTCTGCTTCCGAAACCAATAGTATAGTTGACACATTTTATAAAATTATGCAATTTATTCAATTAAAATTGACAATGAGCAGGAAAATTGACAATGACCGTGAAAGGAAAGGGAAAAAAAAATGTGAAACACAGAGTAACAATATTTTCTGTAAAACTCGTTTTGAACCTGCCAATAAAAAAAACTCGAACTCATTGTGATCATGGT
Organism: Pinus albicaulis; assembly: GCA_034641835.2. Lineage (NCBI taxonomy): Eukaryota > Viridiplantae > Streptophyta > Pinopsida > Pinales > Pinaceae > Pinus > Pinus albicaulis. Next base: position 1,362,749,191 of record CM076584.1, read on the forward strand.
TGGCACGTGGTTTGACGATAGAGATCTTATTTCAACTTGACAAGTAGTTTTCAACGACCTCTGACACATGATGGGCACTTGAGATGGACATTGGACACACAATTTGGAAGCAAGCAACCAGTCTGCATTAGGGGAATTTTGAAGTCTAAAATGGGCCTCCTAAGAAAAATGTACAACAAAAATAAACTTTATAACAACCAATAGGATTCAATATGATGATGTCAACCATGGGGGATGATTCATCATTTTTTAAATAAAAGGGTAAAAATATTAAAAAATAATAAAATAATAAAACTACTTTTTCAACTCGTATTTTCAACTTATCTCCCAAAATTTTTACTCAAATTTCGAGCGGGAGTACTCGTTGGATGTGAAATTTAATTCCTCATCCAAGGAGTACCCATGTTGCATACTTTCGATGAACTCTACTACACGAAAAATGAGAAATACATAAAAAACGTGATTGTAATCACGTTTTTTTATGTATTTCTCATTTTTCGTGTAGTAGAACCCATCGAAAGTATGCAACATGGGTACTCCTTGGATGGGGAATTAAATTTCGCATCCAACGAGTACTCCCGCTCGAAATTTGAGTAAAAACTTTGGGAGATAAGTTGAAAATATGAGTTGAAAATGTAGTTTTTCCGTTTTTCCCTCTAAAATTTGATGATGTCATCAAATCTTATTTGATTTTTTCCACTATTATTTTATAATTTCTTTACGAGGCCCATTTTAGACCTCAAAATTCCCCTAATGTCCCAAATCGAAAGTCTTTCGTCAACACTAAAGGAGCACCTAACTCAGAAAGTACTTCAATGCTTCCTGCAACTATAGTGTTCATCTAGGAGTTCCTCCGGTTGAATTATTTATAAGTTAATCTCATAGGAATAATTCCACTCCAATCCAGTCCATAGAAATCAATCTTTTGTAGGAGATCACTCTCCAATGAAAGGGAGTACAATGAAGGTATTATGGGTAAGTCTCCTTCCATCCCTAGTTATTATTCTCACTCCATGTTGAGTCCTCTTTCCTTTCATTGAAATCCTTACCAATGAAGTAATATCTTTTTCCCTTATTTGGTGTTACCAGGAATTGATTGGAGTCATGTTTATGGCCCTTTCCACAATGGCGGGCACAAATAAAGTTGCAGAGATGCAATTAAATTTCTGGAGAGAAAAACTTCCAAGCATTTGAGTGCCTGACACAATAGCAACAAGTGCGTCTCCGCTCACACAAGAGGAGGTGAACACGTTCGTTGAAATCATAAAGGATGGAAACTTGCGTTTCCATGCCATTCAATTCTGTAACTCTGCAAAATTACTGTGTTCCCATTCTGTACCTGTTTTGCACACAACGACGTCAGATTATTCTTTGCATATTCACGATTATGAATCAGATCAGCTGATGAATGACATATTTTTTTCACACGAAGAGTTGAAGGAAGGGGGTCAAATAACATTTCCAGACTTTCAGACACCGTGGAAGGCATTTTTACCGCGCAATTTATCATAACTAATCCCATTTTCCACCGCAGCACTCTCAGATGTTCTCTCTTCATTTGGCATCTCGAACACATCAAATATGGCATTGAACACGGTGACCACCCTGACTGAGTGGGAGGTTGAGCCCGAACAAGGTGAAATTAAGGCGTTCACCACATCAATTGAGGGCATGATTGAGTTTGTGCTCTCTAACTTTAGTTCTTCTGATAATCTGAAGCTTGTTTCTCACCCTACGCCCACCGCCGACTCCGGAAAGAAAGTAAAGATAAGCAAAGTCGTTGAAAGAGTGTGTGATCCCTCAAGCCTGGCTCCATTAGTCCGCCATCGCTTCGTGTATCCATATGGAGTGTTCTACTGTCATTCTATCAATGGCACATTGACTTTTACCATGGAACTCGAGGTGATAGAGAAAAAAGGAAATCACTATAACGCCACTGCTCTATGCCATCCCAACATGCAGAGCAAGGGATCAGTCTACTGTCACATGGTTTTCGGGGACAATCTGCTATGGCTCAACAAATATAAAGCTTAAATTAGTTCTATGTTGAGCTCGAGAACATTTTTCACTCGGAGGAAAAAAAGGCTTCTTCTTTATATTAATATATATATATAATTACTACATGCACTTAAGATCTTTTTTTCCTTTGTCTTTCTTCTATTTCTACTGTATCAATAGTTCATACTTTTAGTACAGTCCTCAATAAAACTGCCTACTTTTCTTCAACTCTTATTGTTTCATTACTTTTCATATATATAAATCATTAATGGTTCCTTCTCATGTTTTTTTTCCAGTTATTTTATTAAAGTCTTATATATTCCCCAAAAGGATGGCATAGATCATGAAAATAGTTTCAAAAGTTATTACATATTCATTTATGAATAGTTTATACTGCCAGCACTAATCATTATCCCTTGTTTATAAGCTGAAAAAAAAAACCTTACCTGTTTCCTTAGCAACACCTCTCTTGGATAAGAGATTTGCAATCCAGTTTTATTCCTCGTATATATGTGCAAATTGTATATGTTGAAGGGTGCTAACCAAATTCCAAATGTTTTCTTGAATAGGAGATCTGCAATCCAGTTTTATTCCTTGTATATATATATATATATATATATATATATATATATATAAACTGTATATTTTTTGCCATCTAGTTTTATTCCATATATATATATATGTGCAAACTGTATATGTTGTAATGTGCTTACCAGATTTCAAATGTGTTTTATCTAGTGGGTAACACTTAAAGACATTTGGCTAAGGTTATAATAGTATTAGATAAAAAAATTGCATGTAATTTTTTCTGATAGGATAGATAATATCATATATGATTATCTTTCTATATATAATTGCGATGTTGCAGTATCCTTTGAGTATATTGGCATAGTTTAATTTGATACTGTAAAGTTTTGTAGAATAATATGGAAAAACAATTTTTAATTAAATTATATTTTTTTGTTATTTAAAATGTATTTTTAATTTTATATATAATTTAATTTTATGAAAAATCATAAAACATTAAAATGCAATCTAGATTTTTTAATGTTACTGTTCAATATTAGTGTTCAGTAGCACAAAACCCCCTACACGAGGTGCCCAGGTCTGCACGAGCACGCCTAGAATTTGGTGACCATGATTCGAACAAGCAGTTGAAGTGGGAAGGAAGACGGAAACAAATACTTTTCAGTCTATTGGTCCATAAATGCACCTGGCAAATAAATGCCCACCATTGGATGGTGTACTTGCTTTAATCCAAAGGTAGGCATTTACTTGCCAGGTGCATTTATGGGCCAATAGACTGAAAAGTATTGGTTTCTAACCCGAACCCGACCTGGAACATACTCGAAAATTCGAATATATATATTTTAAATTCTAAAATCAATAGATTGAAAACTTATGTATGAAATTTATCATTTTTCTCAATTACAAATTTATTATTCTCTACCGTATTTTAATATCGAATTGAATATTCAAATTTACTAAAAATACGGAATTGTATATTCAAATTTACTTAACATCACGTATAATCATAATCAAATATTTTAACATATAATTCATTGTTTCAATATGAAATTTAACAGAAAAAATTACTTACTATACCATTGGCAATTGTAAATTTTAACATGCAAATGCAATTTACTATTTTCTATATAAAATTTAACATACATATATACTTATCATGTCATTTAAAATTTCAAACTTACCATACTATTTGCAACTGCAAATTTTTAGCTTATGGAGGTATATATTTCCACATGTATATATTTCAACTTCATGTGTGGAGGAATGGCTGTCACTTTTCTTTTCTTTTTAATCTACTTTGATTGGCAGGATTAGTTTTGGAGGAATATGCTGAGAATATGCTTCTTAGTAAGTTAGGACAAAATTTATTTAAAAGTTAATTTTTAATAAATTAAAGTTAAAATGACAATTGAGGTCACTCGGTTGTAAAATAACTAGCAATTGTTAAATTAGAATTATTGAATTGTAAAAGTGGTATTTTAATTTGAAATAATAATTTTTCTATTAGATTTAGGTTGTTGTGTTTGTCTTAAGTTTGTAATACACATTAAAATAATAATTGAAATATTGAGATGATGAAAGTTGACTGAGATATAATTTACCATTTATTTTACCAATGAAAGATTTAAAACTATTGAGAACAAATATTGATTTTCTAGAATGGAAAATTTCTACTAAGAAGAAACAACATGTACATATTACTTTTGACTCATTTTAAGTGTTTTTCAAAGACAATGTATTATTAATCTGCATCAAGTTGAACTAGACCCAAAGGATAATAAATTAGAAGAATCCTACTATTATTGTATATTATTTGCTTCAATAGTAGGTTTTGGATGATATTGTTTGATCTTTGTTTAATGTACCATAACCAATTGTCATAAGGTTCTTTCATAGTGCATAACATTCTACATATGCATTTTTGGAGTAACTCAAAAATAATACATTGCCCCATTTTCATAGAGTTCCATAGTTTGTCTATACATATCAAACAAGCCTTGGTGTCATATGTACACTTTTCTTAGCAATGTGAAACGAGATCTTCTTGTCAGGTACAATATAAGATGTGGAAACTATTCAAATGATGGTTTTTATATTGCCTGCAACAGAAACTTTTATAATTCTAAATCATCTAATGGGCCCGCATGCATGGAGATTTTGCATGAACTCTTTAGTATGGTATTCACCTAATATTTTACACTAATTTTTTTTTTTGAGTTCAAAGGTAAATAGAACATATTTCCACTCATAAATAAAGACACCTTTATTATTTACAATTATCCATAAATAACAATGATAGAAATCATTTAGAAATCATTTACTAGATTTTATCGTTTCATCATTATTGAATAATAAATAAAAAAACATAGCATATAACCTAAAAAAAAAAAAAAAAAACAAAATAAATAGTTTTAGCTTTAATATTCTCAAATAAATTCACTAAGAACACAATTGCATTTCCATGTGATCAATGTTGATGATTGATTCATTAACTCCAAACAACTTACATTGCCAAACTAAGGACAAATGGAAGTCTGGGTCTTGATTGGATTCCAATAGATTTTCAAAGATCCGTCCATAGAAATAGTTGTGCACGATTATGCAAGGGAAATACACAGAGATTTCACAATTCTGCCACAAAAATTAATTGTCCATCATTAGTGAATCACTACGTTAAGGGTTATACCCAAAGAGTTCGTTCTTCTGCCTCGAACTGACAAGAAAATGGAATTTAAACAAGATAGAAACGTCAGTTATCTACAATACTAATTGTCATTTTTTTGTGATAAAAAACATAATATAATGTTTTTCCATCTCTCGGAGTTCAAAAGAATTATTGCAAACAATAGTGCGAATACCATGAAACAAAATATAATGTTTCTTCTATCTTATTTGGAAATACAAAATATAATTTTATTCTATCTAGTTTGAAAAATCAAAATATAATTTTATTTTATTTAGTTTGGAAACTGGGAATATTTATGGTGATGCTAAATATTAGTGCAAACAAAATTGGAAATTCAAATTATAATTTTATTCTATCTAATCTGAAAAGACAAAATATATTATTATTATATCTAGTTTGGAAATTGGGAATCTTGATGGTTAGTGCAAACAAAACTGTAAATGATATTGTAACAACCGTTACTTGTCACATAAAATCATGTCTATATCCAAAATAGTTCCACTTCACTTGTTTTCTACCTTCAGCCATCATTGTTTCTTTTGAGTTATCCCTAGACTGAGACACTATCATTCAATATAGATTCCATACAAAGGGGGAAACAATTTTGTAATTCAGATGCGTTAAGAAAGTTGAAGATTAGAGATACAAAAAACTACACAATTTGAACTTGTTGTAGAATGGAAATAGGAAGAGTAAGAACCTGAAAATTATTTTAATTGTTTGGATTCGAGGCAAAATAGACAGTATATTAAGTAATATATACCCACAATGCAGATTCTATTAACGAAGAAGAAACTTAATCAATGAATTTTGGAAATGAGTATCACTGTAGGGTAGAACAAGAAATCAGTTTGCCTGTAAAAGACTGGAAGCTTTGCAATCTTCATCGTTATAAATGTGAACATTGTGATTATAAATATGAATGTGCACATATGTCATGTGCTAGAAGAAAAATGTTGACAAAACTCTGAGGTGAATTAATTAAAAAAAGGCTTATCAACCTAACAAATAAATATAATTAATTGGTTGATCAGATGATCTTCTGCTCTCTCACCTAGTGATCCGTTGAGGCATCGTTGTCAATGATCTATCCTTCTTATCCTTCCATCCTCGACACTCTTCTTTGGAACCCCTTGGGTTTAAATGACGGTGTTTTCCTCACGTAGAAGCCACGTTACAGTCAATGGATTGATTCAACAACAAGGGTTGGGGGTTTTGGCTTGAAAGATTATTTGGCCATTTTTCTCAATCAAATTGATGATGAAGAAATTTACCATTGTTCAATGGCTGAAGGGTTACACAAAGCTTCAACCAACAAAGAGTCACATTGCATATAGATTAATCAACATGACTCTCCACCAAACCGATTTGTTGTTGTGTTACCAGAAATGGGACGATGGGCAGCATTTCTGAGAGAAGTGACACAAGAAACTAGATGACACAGGAAAATGTCGTCTTATACGCCTGTTGTCATTTTCAATGGTCAGAAAATCATTCCTTGGGAAATGGTTCATTTCTTATAGCGACATTTCTTCTCTGTTTCTGGATTTCCTTTCCAAACTTATGTTAACTCGAGTTCCAAATTCTTCTCCATTTGTGAATTTCCTTTCCAAACTTAAGTTAAGTCTAGTTCCAAAAACACCAATCCCCTTTTCAAGCTATACATACAATGATGCAAGTTATTTTCTTTTTTTTTAGTTGTGCAACTACCAAGGGTTTTCAACTATTTAGGTTGCAGAGTAGAGAAATCTCGTCACTCATTTGATGCAACATATGCACATATGAGAGCCAACTCCTGAGCTGAATTCTATAGTTGAGAACAAGATAACTATGCCTAATAAAATTCAATCCTCGATAGAAGTGATATAAATAATTATAGATAGATATAAATAGGTATTAATTTTCCCATAAATATTATATTGTTTTCCCTTGAGCACTATATGTGATGTTCTATTTTAGGTGTTTTTATAACTTCTAATTCCAAAGAATTTAGCGCACCAAGTATAGGTGAAGAAACAGAGACCAAATGATCTTGAAAGATGGTTTGGGTCAACTTATCCAATGCCAATATTTAGAGAATAAACTCTATCAAACAAGCCTTATTCCAAGATTTAAATAATAAATGTCATCAAACCAATATCTAGACAAGAAACACCATTAGACCAGCCTTATGCCAAGATTAAAGTAGAAATTCCATTGAACCAACCTTAAGCAATTTTTGTGCTCAAGTTCTCTTCAAGGATCACTAACGCTACTCCACTTCCTCCCAAGACTTTGCTCCACTTCTTCCTAAGGGTTTGTGCATTGGGGGTGTTTGCGGACAACAAAGTTGTGCATTGGCAGTGTCTTCCCAACAACAAAAATTTGGTGGATAGTGAGATCCAATTCATGAGCGGGATCCTGGGAGGCAGATGAAGAGTTGGAGTCATAAGGCCAAAGATCCGAAAATGGCATTGGGCTACATGCAAGCCCCACTTGGAAATTTGCTCTTTTTTATTTAACTTTATTTACTATTTTATTGTATTTATTTTTTATTTTTAATTAAAGTTTATATTTTTAATTTAAATATATTAAAATTTCTAATTAACCAGTTCAGGATTGTATTATTTTATTGTATTTATTTTTTATTTTTCATTAAGTTTGTATTTTGAATTTAAATATATTAAAAAATCTAATTAACTAGTTGGGGATTGTTCAGCGAACCCAATTCATATATCCTCATTATAGTTTCCAAACTTGTCTTTCATCTTCCACCACAATTTCTTGTAGAGGATACTCTCATTGTCTCTCATTGTTTGCACATTCTTCCTACTGAAATTTATTTCTACCATATACAATGGTTGAATACGCAAAGTGCTTGCAATTTTTTGTTTGGGTACTACTATAATCTTAGTGATTCTTCTCTTGGGTCTGGAATTTAATTCCTCTAGTTCTAAAAATACTTTTCTATGATTTTTTGCAAGAGTAATGAGAGATGACTTACTTGTATCATACAAAATTAACTAAAAGTGTTGTTTGTTCTTTCCACTAGCGATGTGCATCATGACACAAATGACAAGTGCTAGTAATGCAAGTACCTCTCTATTCCTCACCCTGATAAACACTTAAATATGAATTTTTTAATTTTCATTTTTTATTTCCATGTTGTGGGTTTGTGTATTTGCAACCACTTATGAATTTTTTTATGTATTTTTTTTGAATGCCACAAATTCAAGTCAATTGACAATATACATGAAATCTAGAGCTTTCAGCTGGTTGAAGTCATCAAATTACTTAAAATCTACTAAATATAATTATACCATTCTGTCTTGTAGGGTTATATTTTTGTTAAAAATACTTTCATGGATGTTTCCTAGTAATACTTTAAAGAAACTTTCATCTAAATTTTTTGTATCCTTTTAAAATTACTAATTAGTTATGTTAACGAAGTTTAATATCACACTAAGTTGGCATATTATACTACAATTTTCATAGGTTTTGGGAATCTTAAGCCACATGGTAGACAACTAGAAAATAAGTGCATGGTTTGACAATGATGACTCATCTATTTATTTCCCACCAACAACTAACTCACTAATTTCATGGCATCTTGTCTAATGTCTGGTAATTCCTAAATTTTGCTAGGTTTCTATTTTCTTAAAATTCTTTGTTATGAAAATGGAATCGTGTTTCTAGAGCAAGGAATCCATTAATGTAATTTTAAATTTTATCCATAATAGTAATTTATTACAAAGCACTTTGGTTTTATATGGTTTAAATTTCTTTTGATTCTCTGTTGAAAAAATAGATCAAAAAGTTAAAACAAAAAAACTTAATTCTCCTTTTGTTGTCTTCTGTCTTTTATAAACAAATCATTTAATCTCACGATTCAGCCTCGTAGTATATAGTATGATGCAAGGTCATGCCAACATAATAGGAGCAGACTCATCTCAATTTCATTAGAGATAAAATTCATGTTAACATCTGGTAACACTGACCCAACTAGTGGATGTGTGTGCGGGACATGTAAAGCTTACAGGCATCTAATTCTTATGAGAAATGCAATGGTGTCCAAAAATATTTTGTGAGGCAAGTTCTCCATTGAAATTAGTAAAAATTTTAGCTTTTAAATCATAAATGAATATATAATATACATATCTAAACTAGGAGGACCATTTTAGGAAATATGTAAATCCTTTGGAGCTTGGGAACAAAGAAGACATGATTGATCTTCTTGGCTATGTAAGAACACTAGTATGGATGCGCTTTGGTTCCACAATATATCATTATTGATTCAAATTTATATTTAGTCTTAAATAATGAACCTTCCAAAAAAATGATATTTGCAGTTTTATTAATTAGGGAAAACCCAAAGAATATGGAATGTTAGTTATAGAATTTATATTCAAAAAGCAAGATTGCTTTGTAATATTGGCTTTGAAAGAATCAGGGAGCTCTAGCTGTGAAATAATAGTCTATTTCTTTGTAAGTTCTAACTTTTGAATTTCCAGTATATTCCCTTTGAACTTGATCAAGTGAATAAGATTGTAGTAATTCTACCTTGTCAAGTTTTATCTGATTGGTTTTAAACACAGAGTACCATTTGAAACATTCAACTGGTTTACAGGGGATGGAGTAATTTTGCTGGGATGGGCCTTTAGAATTACATAGAATATAATCACGATGAAGTTTAAGTACACTTTCAACTTCATAAATATTATTGGAGGCATCCATTCTTTCTACAAAACTGAATTCCGGAAGCCCGTTTTAACATTCTGTAAGGAAAGGCTCATTCTCACTTGTAGAATTTTCAATCATGTAGAGATTATAATCACCATCTCTAGTGTTAGGAATATATTTGATGAGTTCCCCTTGTGAATCTAGAGACAAACCTATATGACCATAATCAAAGCATCTTCTTTGAATAAAGAAACTTGCTAGATTGTGTGCGTTTTTAGATAAATATGCTTCAAATTTATTAATTTGAAGACATGAAAGTGTCACTTGTCATGCCACAACACTATTCAATTCAGGAAAAAAATTATACCTTGAAAGGGATTTCCTCCCATCAGGGTAATCACTAGAGAAGACAGGAATATATGTTTGCATGGGAGTGGATTTTCCAATTATTGCATAGGAAAGGGAAACATTCACAACAAAATCAATTTCATTTTGCATTGCATAAGTGTTTACAAAATTATTTTACCACTTTATAGTGTTGTGTCCATCTCCTTGTTTCGACCGAGAATATGAGAGCTTGCCTTATTTTTAACCATTGATTCTGGAAGATCTAATGAAGTTCCCTTTGGAATCTTTGGGAATAGAAGAAACCTTCTGATTGAGATTTAGTCTAGTATTTTTTATGAGGCCCTTTGTTACCTTTCTGGTTTCTGATATTTTTTTTTCAATTTCAAAAGAAGGAAAAGGCATGGAGTTTTTTGTTGTCCTGTCCACATTTTTCAAAAAAAAATTGTTGTTGGCATCTCCCAATTTATGGATTGAATAGACGTGTTTTATACATGCCTCTATTATGTTAAGCTTCCCATATATTTGAATTAATTACTATAAGAAAATATTGTTACACATTACAAAAATCCGTACCTTTGGGGTGCAAGGCTAGTAGTAGATCAACCCCAAGTGGCTGATGCATGTGAATTCATTTGAATGACATATTGACAGGGAATATTGAGTGGTTTGATGAAAAGTAAAATATGGAGCTTTCTCTTATAGCATTCTTTTAGAATTTTTGAACATTTTGTTATGTGTCAAAATGGTCTCTACACGTTATAGTTCTCTTATTGGAAGGAATTTTAGGAATTTTATGTCATAAGTAGATGAGACATTTCATTCTATTTAGTTTCCACCTTTGGTTCTATGAGTTAACTTTGCATACAGATGGACTACTTTTGCATTTGAATAGAATTGATACCAAAACTAGGCATGCCCACAATGCATTGATCTTGTCTATATTCTGAATCCTTATGTTGAATGCAAAAGGTAGAGAAACCCACATCAAAAAATTGTGATAGCAAGGAGGAGGCTCCTAATGATAGTGCTCCACATATAGCTACTCAAACCTTTACTTACAGGAGCTTGTTGCAGTTACTAAGAACTTCAGAATTGAATGCCATTTAGCTAAAGTTTGTTTTGGCCGAGTGTCACAAGGGGCATTTAGAGAGTGCAAGCGAGGAAATTTATTCATCATAACATTTGAGAGGCAACATGTACCTTCTAGTATTCTTTTCGTGTTTCAATGAAAGGAAATTCTTACAAACTTTATCTTTCTACTACGATTTTTTTGGTGGTAGGTTGAGGTGGTTAAGTAGCTAGAAAAATGGATTCCAAGGAAATATGGAATTTCTTGTGGAAGTGCTCATGCTTAGCCTTCATCATCCTTAATTTAGTAAACTTGATCGATTATTGTGATGATGGGCTCAACAAATTTTTTTCTATGAGTGTATGCCTATGGGATCTTTGGAAGTTCATCCATGGACAATACACCATCTTGTAGATGCAATAAAATGACAATTCAAAATTTTTATGTTAAAGTGCATCGTTTTGGGGTTGTTTAAGAATTAACATTTTGTACATGAGATAGTTACAAATAGTAGAAGTCCATGTAGTGGAGCCAAATTCATGTCATGTAGAATATCAATTTCTTAAACTATATATGAATATTTGAGTTGGAACCCATGTTTCGTGACTTTAAATTTCATGTTCTTAGAACTTAGCATAGTGGGCACTATTCTCCAACTTTCCATTTCCCACCCTTTTTGTTATTTTTTCTCTAATCCACATTTTTCCTTTGTTGCATTATGTTGGATTGTGAATATCTAGTGAATATCTTGCACTTGATCAAGTACTTCTCTATATAAATCTTCCTTTGACTTTTTACTTATCTATTTATTTGTTTCTTTAGACCACAAACTACTAAGATTCGTTTAGCATATAGCTTTTTTTTTTAATTTTCAGCGTTGATAGTAGAGCATAGACATGTGTGCATATACTTTTCAAGTAGTCTATACATTTTCCTATATCATATATTTTCACAAATTTTCTCAAGAAAATCGAAATCAAATGGCTATGATTTTTGGCAAGAACCTACTTTCACTCAGGAAGGGAGTTGTTGCTCCACAATACATCTTACTTTACAATGTAATTTAGTTTGAATTATTCCTCAAACTTCATTTTATGTGCTCAATTTGATGAAGCGAGATGTCATGGATTAAATCATTGTGAATTTATGTTTTAGTTTGAATTATATGCCTCAAACTTCATTTTATCTGCGCATTTCCACAAATCCAGATGGCATGATTAAATAATTATGAATTTATGTATATTTAATTATTTAATTATAAATAATTTAGAATTGAAAATATTGGATAACAATGAACATTAATTTAGCCATGTTTAGATTACTATATTAATATGAATTAATATCTTAACATTGCTATTAGTATTAATGTTAACTATTATAAATAAATGACGTTAAATCAATTATTAATTAATTAATTAAAAGTAATTAGTAAATTAATAAATAAAATTCATAAATAAATAAAATTAAATATGGTCAACCATGGTTGAATCTCGTTAAACATGCTCAACCATGTTCAATGATGATCTTCCATGGTCAAACATGCTCCACTATCATCAACCATGGTCATAATGGTTAATCAATGTCTCTACAGTGAACCATGCTCAACAAAGCTTCATAATGCTTGAATATGGTTGACCATGGTCAATGTCTCTATGGTCAAGCACAATCAACCATGCTCAACCATGATCAACCATCGTGAACCATGATCAACCATGGTCAGCCATGATTACTGATGGTTGAATATCATCAACCATAATCAACCTTGATTAAAATATCTTTGATCATTATCAACTATGATGTTCATCCATGGAAAATCATGGTAAACTATGGTTATCCATGGTCTATCATGGTCAACCATGTTTTATAAAATCAAACATGTTTAAACATGGTCAGTCATGGTCAACCATGGTCAAACGTTGCATTGTGACAAAGATTGTCTCAATATGAAAATCAAAGATGGTCAACATGGTCAACTATGATCATCCATAGTAAAAAATGGTCAAAAATGATTAACCATGGTTGAATTTCATCAACCATGATCAATCTTGATTAAAATATCTTTTATCATGATCAAGCATGATGGTCAACCATGGGCAATCATGGTGAACCAAGTTCAGTCATGGTCAATTATGGTGAAACATGTTTTATAAAATCAAACATGGTCAACCATGGTCAATCATAGTCAAACATGGTTGAACATCTCATTATGAAAAGGATTATCTCAATATGAAAATCAACCATGGTCAACCATGTTTATTTTAGAATCTATAATAGTTATTTTAAGGTTTATATACCATGGGTTTATAATTTTTATCCCTTGGATTTATTATTCCCTTGGGTTTATAATATCAATCCCTAGGGTTTATTAATATAAGGGTTTATATTCCTATGGATTAATATCATTCACTTAGGTTTATAGTCCCTTGGGTTTTTAGTACTAATCCCTAGGGTTTATTATTTCGTTGGGTTTATAATATCAATCATGGTCAACCATGGTCAAACATGTTTTATAAATTAAATCATGGTCAACCATATTTTATAAAATCATTCATGGTCAACCATGGTTAATCATGGTCAACCATGGTCAATCATGGTTAACAATGGTTAACTATTCTCAGCCATGTTTTATAAAATCAAACATGGTCATCCATGGTCAATCATGGTCAACCATGGTCGAACGTCACATTGTGACAAAGATTATCTTGGTATGAAAATAAACCATGGTTAAACCTTGTCAACCATGGTCCAACGTCACATTTTGATAAGGATTGTCTCAATATGAAAATAAACCATTGTCAACCATGGTAAACCATTTTTATTTTAGCATTTATAATATTTATCTTAAGGTTTGTATACCTTTGGTTTATAATATTAGTCCCTTGGGTTCATAATCCCTTGGTTTTATTATTCCCTTGGGTTTATAATATCAATCCCTCGGGTTTATAATATCAATCATGGTCAACCATGGTCGAATGTCGCATTATGACAATGATTGTCTCAATATGAAAGTCAACCATGGTCACAGGGGCTTCACTCAATGAACCTCTAACATATCACATGTGGTCTTAGAATATTAAACAATACCCTTAATTTGAGTACATATTGGAAAATACCTCTAAAAATCACATTATTTGACCCCCTACCAATATAAACCCAATACACCTTCCCAATTTAAAAATCCCCTACTTTCACGATATATTGTAGGTATCCATTTTTTAATTAACATGTTTTATACCCCTTTATATTTTTTCATTAACTTTGAGCTCAATTTTTTATAGCTGCCAATATAAAAACCCTTTACCCCCTATATATGCCCCAATATATTATGTCATTTTTTCCTCATTATATATCCCCCAATATGAACCCACGTGCTATGGTATTGCTCCTGTAGTGAAGCCCCTGCTCCATGGTCCAACTTTGCATTGTGAGAAAGATTATCTCAATATGAAAATCAATCATGGTCAAGCATGGAAAACCATGGTCCAATGTGGCATTGTGGCAAGGATTGTCTAAATATGGAAATTAACAATTGTCATCCATGCTCAACCATGTTTATTTCAGGGTTTATAATATTTATTGTAGAGTTTATATATCTTGGGTTTATAATTTTTACCCCTTGGGTTTATTATTCCCTTAGGTTTATAATATCAATCCCTTGGGTTTAATAATCTAAAGGTTCATACTCTTAGGGTTTAATATTATTCCCTAAGGTTTATAATCCCTTTTTTTTTTCAGTATTAATCCCTAGGGTTTATTATTCCCTTGAGTTTATATATTGATCATGGTAAACCATGTTTTATAAATTCAATCATGGTCAACCATGGTCCAATGTCATATTGTGACAAAATATTTCTTGATTTGAAAATAAATAATATTTAGGCAAGGTCAACCATGGTCCAATGTCACATTGTGACAAGGATTGTCTCAATATGACAATCAACCATGGTCAACCATGGTACAACATCACATTGTGACAAGGATTGTCTCAATATGAAAATCAATCATGGGCAACCATGTTCAATGATGTTTATTTTAGTGTCTATAATATTTATCTTAAGGTTTATATAGATTTGGTTTATAATATTATTCCCTTGGGTTTAAATTTATTCAACCATGGTAAACCATGTTTTATAAAATCAATCATGGTCAACCATGGTCCAACATCTCATTGTGACAAGGATTTTACCAATATTAAAATCAATCATTGTCTCAATCATGGTCCAACATCGCATTATGAAAAATATTGTCTCACTATGATAATCATGGTCAACCACGCTCAACCATGCTCAATGATGGTCAACCTTGGTCAACCACATTTTATAAAATCAAACATGGTCATCTATGGTCAATCATGGTCAACTATGGTCAAACATCGCATTGTCACAAAGATTATGTTGATATGAAAATTAATCATGGTTAACCATGGTTAACCATAGTCCAATGTCGCATTGTGACAAGGATCGTCTCAATATGAAAATCAACCATGGTCAACCATGTTTATTCTATTTTTTATAATATTTATCTTAGGGTTTATATACTTTAGGTTTAATATATTAGTCCTTTGGGTTTAATTTTATTCCCTTGGGTTCAGAATCCCTTGGGGTTTTTGTATTAATCTCTTGGGTTTATTATTATCTTGCGTTCATAATATCAACCCCTTAGGTTTATAATATCAATCATGTTCAACCATGGTCAATCATATCCAACCATGGTCAACCATGGTTGAATGTTGCCTTGTGACAATGATATTCCCAATATGAAAATAAACCATGGTCAACTATGGTCCAATCTCATGTTGTGACAAATATTGTCTCGATATAAAAATAAATCATGGTCAAGCATCGTCAACTATGATCCAACATTGCATTATGACAATGATTGTCTCAATATGGAAATAAACCATGGTCTACCATATTTATTTTAGGATTTATAATATTTATCTTAGGGTTTATATACCTTTGGTTTATAAATTTTATCCCTTAGGCGTATTATTCCTGTCGGTTTATAATATAAATCCCTTGGATTTATTAATCTAAGGGTTCATATTCATAGGATTTAATATTATTCCCTTAGTTTTATAATCCCTTTGGTTTTTAATATTTATCCCTAGGGTTTATAATATCAATCATGGTCAACCATGGTCAAATGTCATAATTTGATGAATATTGTCTCAATATTAGACTCAACCATGTTCCAATGTCACATTGTGACAAATATTCTCTTGATTTGAAAACAAATCATGATCAAGCATGCTCAACCATAGTCCAACATCACATTGTGACAAGGATTGTCTCAATATAAAAATCAAACATTGTCAACCATGTTTATTTTAGTGTTTATAATATTTACCTTAGGGTTTATATACCTTGTATTTATAATATTAGTCCCCTAGATTTAATATTATTCATCCATGATTAACCATGGTCCAACGTCGCATTGTGAAAAATATTATCTCAATATGAAAATAAACCATTGTCTCAACCATGGTCCAACATCGCATTATGAAAAATATTGTCTCAATATGATAATCATGGTCAACTATGGTCAACCATATTTTATAAAATCAAACATGGTCGTCCATGGTTAATCATGGTCAACCATGGTTAAACATGGTCAACTATCATCCAACATCGCATTGTGACAAGTTTAACCATATCAATATGAAATCAACCATGGTTAACCAACATCAATATGAAAATCAACCATGGTTAACCATGTTTATTTTAATGTTTATAATATTTATCTTAGGGTTTATATAGTTTGGGTTTATAATATTAATCCCTTGGGGTTTTATTATTAACCCCTTGTATTTATTATTCCCTTTTGTTTATAATATTAATCCCTTGAGTTTATAATATCTATAATTTTTAATAAATAATAGTAATGATAAATTTATTATTAAATATAAATTAATTATTTTTAATTATCAGGTTATTAATTATTAAATATAAATGTATTAATAAATTATTATTTTATTTTTAATTAATTTTTTATTATATGAATGAATGAATTATTATTATTATTATTATTATTAACTAATTAATTACTATTAATACAATTATTATTAATGCTATTATTGATAAATATTGTTAGTTTTTATTTATATGAGTAAATTTATTATTAATAATATAACTGAAAACATTTTTTTAGTAATACTCACATATTTAGGCCGATAGACCTTCTCTTTTGAATCTTTACAGTGGCTTTTTCATCTACCTTTCTTCTCTCCAAATGAGACATGTACACACATTTTTTTAAAACTACTGAACTCCTCTGTGCTTGACAGACTTGCTATTTTATTTTATAGTAAGTTGTTAATCCTACTACAGTTTCCTATTCAGGCCTGTTAGCTATTTTATTTTATAGTAATTTGTTCCAGGGGACTTCAATTTGACCTTGTTGGACCATCTGCTCACAAAGCCGGGCCTCAATCTCATCATTTGTTGCAACGAACTGAACGATGGCTATGTTGCCGATGGGTATGCACGATCCAGAGGCATGGGGGGCTGCACTGGTACTTTCACAGTTGGGGGGCTCAGCATCATCAATGTGATCGCGGGAGCTTACAGTGAGAATCTTCCCATCATATGTATCGTTGGGGGGCCTAATTCTAATGATTATGGGACCAACCACATTCTACATCATACCATTGGGGTGCCAGACTTTAGCTAGGAGTATCGTTGCTTCCAGATGGTCACATGTGCTCAGGTCTCTTAAATTCTGTAAAATGTGATAATATACTGGTATTGGATTACATGTTGATTTCCTTCCTTTGAGTTGATCTAAGGGTGTGTTAAAATTTAAAAATTGTGCAGGTTATTGTGAATCACTTGGATGATGCCCAAGAGCGCATAGACTATGTGATTTCCATGGCGCTTATTGAGAGTAAGCCTGTGTATATCATCATCAGTTGTAATCTTGTTGTCGTTCAGCACTACACTTTCAGTCGGCAACCTGTTCCATATTGTCTATCACCCAGGTAATAAATTCTTGGAATTTTCATTAATTTGTCTCCTCCCCTCTTTTCGCATCACACAATTTATGTTCTGCGAGGTTTCATTTCTGGGATTTTCCCTAATGGGCTGATGTTTTGACATCCTTCTTCTCCAGTGACCTTACTGACAGTTTACTTGGATGTTATAGATTCCTTAAATTCCAGTACGTTAGCAGTTTACTGGAAGCTCTTACAAATACTGATCGGATAGCAAGGTATGTATTTGTGTAAAGAAAGATTATATCTCTAATGATTAAATAGCTAGAAGAAACCAGAAACGACAATTTCCAGATACTAACTTCAATATTATCTTGGGCATAATATCGACCTCCGCTTCAATATACTCTTCTTTTGTTTCATATGCAGTGACATAGTTTCTGGGTTGGGATTGGGATGATGAGTGTGACCAGTTGAGAATTACAGAATGTCTTTATCATATTTTGATTGCGACCAATCATCGAGTGTCATTTAGGATGACAAATTATAAGTCCCACTAACCCACTAACACTCATTACTGCAGTCCATATTTATCATATTTTCTAAACTCTCTGAGATTAATGTACGATGTTTGTCATTTCAAGGTTAAAAAGAAGACATTTCAATGATATGTATTCTTCAGGCTAGAAGGAAAATGATGGAAGAAAAATTATAATTATAGAGCTCACTCCAAAAACAATTTTATATTTTCTGTATTTCATGATAATGATATAACATTGAAGAACGAATTATTGTATGCATGGAATTTTTTATTTTTTTACTTTCAAAGAAGCCACATGCATAGAGGCTTGATTTGATCATTTTTAATGCTCGCTTAAGATTAGAGATGGGCTTGATTTCTATATGAAGAGTTAGTTTGATTTATGAATTAAAGAAGAAATAGAAAATAAGGATACCAAAATAGCTTTAATGATTTGATACTATAATTGGGTTTTCTAAGTCCTCCACACAACCTTAATATTTTGAGCTCCAATTATCTACTGACTTTTACGAATTCATGTTCTAAATCAACCTATTTTCTCCTGATCTAAATGGGGATCTTCTGACAAGCTATGGCAGGAGACCAAAGTTCTAGGATTTTTTTATCAAAGTCATAAAATGCTGGACAAGCTATGGCGGGAGGCCGGAGTTTTAGGATTCCATTTTATCAAAGTCAGAAAATGTTGAACAAGCTGTGGCTGGAGTGCATCTACAATAAATGGGAACAACTGCTTGTTTACCAGTTCAATTACATTTTTTCCTTTTGAATGAAAACATGTCTTCTTTCAATTACATCTTTTCTAATTATACTGCAGTGTTGATATTATTGATGTTTTATGAAGACAACAATCGACCATAGCTATTTTATATGCCATTGCAAGAAGGGGAGTACACAACCCTCTAAAATGTGCTGGATTTTCTACTTGGTTATCACACAGTGTAGTATTTTCTTAACTAAATCGGTTAAGCAATTGGAGGTGAATGGACAGAATTTTACATTCCCAGGGTATTTCTTCAAGCCTTGCTTATGTGTTGCAGTTGTTTTGGCCAATTAAGCACCCCCTATAGTAGCATTTATTGTTGTCCCGACATATTTCTCCTGCAATTCATCAAAGTTTAGATTAAGTTTTGTTATTCCATTCATAAATTTATAATTATTTTTTTGTTATTTCATTCGTGAATTTACAACAGGAAAGGATCACGCTATTACACTATTCCACCATGTGGTTGTAATGACATTGGAGAATTTTTTTGTTAAACGACTCTAATATAGTTACATATTATAAACTTAAGAAAAAAAGACACAAAAAAACTTAAGTTTAACGTATCAATTGTTATTTTCTTGTACAACGTTTTTTATTTAAAAATGCTATCGGCTTCTCTTTGCACCTTTTGGGGCAACTGCTAGTAGTTATCTGGTGACAAATATGGAGGAAAAAATCTAAGAGGGAAAATAACAAGTGTTAGAGGCTTTAGAAATTTATAAAATAAAATGTTAAAGAGCCATTCCACTTATTAAAAAAAAAAAAAAACAAGCTATCAAATTGGTAAAATACTTGATCGTTAAAAATAAAAATAAAAAGAGTATTTATAATCATGTTATATATTACTATATAAATATAATTTAAAAATAGAGAAAATAAAAGTAAAGTTACTAAAAAGACTAAAAATAGTAAGGATTTAATAAAACAATGAATACTTTACTAATAAAAAATAAAAAATATAAAAAACATATAATAAAATGACCATTCCAACAAATTAATGAGAAGGAAAATAAAATAAAATAAATTAACAAATAACAAACAAATAAAAATTAAAACAAACAGATTTGGAATTAAAAAAAAATGAATAAAGTAGAATTATCAAATAATAATAATAATAAAAGATATATTTTCCAACAAAGTAAAGATAAAAGATAAAATGAAAATAGAAAAATAGAAAAATAAAAACTCAAAAAAGATATAAGCATAAATAAATTAATCAAAGAATAAAATTATCACGGGAATCAATTAATTAAAACAAAAAACTAATAATTAAACAAAAGAATATGAGAGTTCTTTATAAAATTAATTAATTAATTAAAATAAAATAAGATAAAAGAGGAAAGTAGGAGGAAAAGGCAGGAATTCAATTGTTTCTTTTCTTCCACCCCTCATCCTTGTTCAGATTCCTAGCATGCTTCTAAATTTCTATAGCCTCCCTTAACTTCCTAAGGTGGAAGTCGTCAATCTTTGCAATGACCTGGATTCTTCAATACAAATGTGATGACAAGTATTTTTTGCATGTTTCGCTGATACCGATGAGCGAGATCGACTATTATTGATGCCTATGGCATGATCCTAAATCCTTTGCTTGATCGGTCGACTCATTTCTACTATGTAGGGTGTTCCACATGAGCAAGGGATGAAGTAAACACCCTTAGAATCCTTAAGGTCCACATGGTCTTTGACTAATCTCACGGAGTTATGTATGGTGTTAAGAGGCTTAAAGGTGGTATGAACTTTATTATTCTTAAGAATATGAGCATTCTTATCATGGGTACCGATATTGAAAGAAAGATGCACATAGTTAACCAAATCCTCTGGATATTTCTTATCCCTAGGTCCTAAGCTAGCTTTTTGGAAAACCTTGAGACCTAGGGGCTTGCAGTAGCCATTCTCTTCAAAAAAATTTCGACGATAGGATTTTTCATACTCAAAGTGACTTTCATTAGATATCCTTAATGCTCACATAGCTAGTGTGTTGACGATGCCCAACTTTTCGGTCAGATGATGATGAGTACTCGCATGAATTATTAATATTATAATAATAGTAATAGTAATAATAGTAATAATAATAACTATTATTATTATTATTATTATGAATATTAATATTATTAATTATTAATACTATTAATATATTAAAACTATTAATATTATTAGTACTATTAATATGATATACGCCTATCGGCATATATCAACCACATTTATTAATATCATTGTGCTAGTTTAAAATATAGTTTATTGTTTTATAACCTTTCTTTTTTCAATATAAAAATTATTGTTTATATTTTTTTTATTATTTGTTCAGTTCATATACAAACATGAGGGAGGCTAATAAAATGGAGGTGATGTCATTCAAACTTAGCTACCAGGAAAGTTGGAATGAACTGAGTCGAGAGGAGTCATACATGCCCATAATCGTGCAAGAGATGTCCTAAACGAAGGGTGTGGGAATTTTTTTGTTGGTTTTTGGACTTGGTTGGAGGAACTGAGATTTGTCTCCCTTGTATTCTGATAAGGGTCGAGGGATTTTTTCTATAAGTTGTAATTTGAAGAAATTGCACATACAATTTAAAGGGAGGACTAAGTGCCATGTTTTACAAACTTGACATTATATGTTTATGGAATTCTATATTGCATATATGTGATGAATAATGTCTCTATGTGAAAAAATATTGATGCATGTTCATATGTTATGATGCTATGAATGTAAATTTTATGGTGGATATGAAATTATAGTTGAGAATTATACTTGTGACTCAGATTGATTATTAGATTCCACACACATAATATATATTGTACTTGACTATAACTTAAAGTTATAGAGTTGTATTCTGGGAGTCAAGTACTCATAATGTGGTCATATCTATTGTGAGGAACCTCGTTGGTGTCGCATGCTAAGAGGATCTCCATGTTCCTTAACTTGAAGAGTGCTCTGGGGGTATGACAGGTTGTATGAGAGCTAAAAGAAGGAAGAGTGTGTGTAGTAGTGGTGCAAATCTTCACTAACTGAGAATTAGTATCAAATCCAAAGAATAGTACAAGTGAGGAAGATTTGGTATTTTTCACAACTCCACTCCTTACATGATAGATGGAGTGTAAAACCAGTTCAAGAACAAAAATGCTAGTTTATTAGAATGAAGTGACTAAGGAGCTAGCATATATTACATCAATGTAGGATCACATTAGTGATATTGGAGATACCTTGAGAAGTTGGAAATTCTTGGAAGAAAACATGGTGGAGCCACATGTTGATGCAAATATTTTAGTGAGAAAGTAAAAGGAGTAATGGAAGACTACTCATATACGTATAATAGTGTTGGTGTTTGTTCAAGATAGAAGGATAAGCCTAGCAATATGGATGCATTCGTTCGACCTTGCTTAGGAACTTTGGATGAGATGAGATGTGAGGTGGAAAGGTGGCATTCCTTTCTTAAATGAGGGAGACACATTATGACTGCGTTTATTCCATGGATAAGTGACCATTAAGAATACATGGTGGAATGAAGAAGAAGAACTCTACCAAGGTCAAGCATAATTTTGGATCTTCACATGAAAAATAGTTGAATGGTGAGAGGAGTCCTATCTTGAGGGTACACGTGATTGTGATTGACACCATAGAGGAGCATGATATTGGGAAACAAATATCTTGAGACAATTTCAAGACATGAGATTGATGTGTTCAACAATGTTTATTCAGTAATTTAGGATGAAAGGAAGGAGCCCCAGGAAGTGAAGAAATATTTTAAACTGATATTTGTGCATGTGACTTTGATGAGAAAGATGTTGGAAACTTTAGTTGATACTAGGGCTACACACAAATTCATTTGTGAGAGGATAGTTAATTCCTTGCAATAGAAGAAGGAGGTGGAGTTGAGAGCCTACAAAGCATTGAACTCTGATATGAGGTCAACATTTTGTATCCTCGGGGATGCACCAATGAGAGTGGGCTCATGGTTTGTTACAATGGATTCTAGAGTTATACCATTGGAGGATTGTGTGATAATTTTAGCCATAGATTTTATGACGATGACTCAATAATTATTTTTGTTGTATAAGAATCAAATTTTGATCATTAGACACCATGGAGTTGATATAGTACTGATGTTAAATAAGAGAAATGTGGCATATCGTTCAAGGATATTTGTAATTGTGTTGTATGAGAGGTATCCTTAGTTGCAGAATCTTGATAAGGAGGTAGCCTTATCTCATGATAAACATGAAAAGGAGCTTGTAGATATGATTTTATGAGGATATCTTAGTAGTATGATTCATATTAAAGGTTGGGTAGGAGGAGATGAATCTTCTCCAAATCTAGTGCGGCATTAGGAGGCTTCATCCAAGTATCTTCACTAAGGATGTGATGATAGAGTGAGTAGACCAAGTTCTTCTTAAGATGAGGTTGTTGAAAATAGAGATGATAGAGATCCTATGGATATTATATATTATTGTAGATATGCAATGGGGATGTATGATTTCTAGTTGAAAATGCAACAAATTAAAAATTCAAATTGTTCGAGAATGGAGTTTGAAGGAATGGAAAGATATTTTATTACAAGGAATTAGTAAAATATATTGGTTGCTCAAAATCAAGGGAGTTACTTTTGAGTATTCCTATATTTGTATACCCCTGTGTGTGTGAGGCAAGTTCCCACCTCAATAGGAGTGGTGGTGCACCACCTCAAGCAAGGGTGTTGGCAAGAGATACAAAGATGAATGGATGTATTTTTTGATCTGAATGGGAATATTATTTTTGTTGCACTAAGATACAATTCAGAATATAAACAAAGTGCTTGATGATTGAGAGGTTAATTGATAGTTTAATATGCTTTTTTATGTGAATTTCATGAGAAAATTAACATAAATAAAATACTGGACAACAACATCTAAGAACCATGAAAATCACCATAAAAAGTAACACAATATCACATGATGAATGAGTTCACCCCACCTAGGCTACATCTCCTTGGTCCAGCTTCCAATGGCTTGGTCCTCTTCTACTATGCTAAAAAAGTGTGATTACATGTGTTTACAATGCTCAAACAGCTCTGAAACCTATTCCATGAGATTCAGAATGTGAAAAAATGCATGTATAGCCTCTTTCTACATTGAATTTTGTCAAAAACTGATCAAGTTATGACTTCCCCAAGTTTTGGCACTAACTGCTCCATAAATTCCCCAAAATCTAGATTGGTCCTACAATTTTGCCCTGAATTTCACTAATGGAGTGACAATTTCATGAAATTTCACGCGACATTGTCAGACCATTAGTTTTTCCAATAATGCCTTAAATCCTCATTTTCAACCATATAATATGGTTTGAATTAAAAAAAGAAATTAGTTAAAAAAATAAGCATTTATGAAATTTGGCAGAATAAAATTAATTTTTAAATTTAAAAATTGCAACATAATTCTGCACCCTTGGTTCCGCTCATTGGTCATATGGTATTTTTTTTTTTGGGGCGGAGCTAAACCCTAGCCCCTTAACCTACAGTCCACCCAAATAACCTTTATATAAGGTTTTTTCCATATATTTTAACAATAAACATGTAGTGTGGTTAGTAATGCATGGTGTTTTTATGTGGGAGGTCTTAGTATCGAGTCCCATAGAGGTGGAGTTTGGAATTAACCAATTTTTGGTGGCCACTGTGCTACTACGTGGTGGCATTCAGTTGGGCCACGTGGCAAAATGTGGTTGGCCACCAACCAACCAACCAAAATACACCATCATTGAACCAATCAAGGCATGCCACTTGTTAGGCAGCAATAGGCCAAAAAAATTTGAATTTTTCAACCAATTAGGAGAGGCCACGTGGCAGCCTGCCACTAGCCCAAAATACATAGTTAGTTGTCTTTTTTTTTTAATTTGTCTGTTTGGGAAAACGAACAGAACATGTTTATGGGAGCATACGATGTCGATTTTCTGCGGAACAAGTTGTGCCAGATTCATAATGATGAGCTCTATGCGGTTGTTTAGGTTCCACACCATTCCGTCAACTTTCATTTTTTAGCATGATTTTGAGCAGCTAATCACTCCTCCTCACTGGAATATTTTGCAACCCAAAATATCTTTCATTACTGAACATGTGGATGAGGGTACAACCCCTCTCCCTTCCACTCTCAATCCACTGGAATTTTCCTAAATTCAACAATTTGATCTTTTCATAAAAACTGATCTTTTTCCTTGCTTATGAAGACCATGTCTTGTTGTTGTAGATCGCAGAAAAAAAAATTGTCCTTGAAGAAACCAACTTGTTCCCACCTTGGTCATCAATCAAAGGAAACTTGAATAACTTGAAAACTTTCTCACCTCGAACACTATCGACATGGCGATTTTTAGCTTGTCTTTCCTTGTACTTGCGTTGACTTTTGACCTAGTGTTTCTTCCATTTCCATGTACAATTCTGAAACCAAAAAGAAGTACTTTTGGAACCTATTCCTTCTTTGTAATCTTCCCTTGGTGCTTGTTCTTTTATTTTTCCACCATTCAGCACCAACATCTTGTTCCCATCACTATTCAACACTCATGTGGACTGCTGCAATTTTTTCACATCTTGTTTACCTCTTTTCAAAGGAAACATGTTAGAGCCCTGAAACATATTATTACAAAAATAAGTAACTTCAATGAAATCATCTTGTTCATTGAACTTCTTGGGGTTTTCCATGTTGCCATCAAAAGCAACATCCTTCTTACCAAGATTACACAACAAATTATGATGCAAATGTTAAAACAATTCCACTACTTGTTTTACTTGACTCGAGCTTGAATGTACATCTTGAAAGTATGAATATTGTTGAACGTAACTTTCATGTAAAAAAAATATGCTTGAGTACAATATTTACACAAATAACAAGCCTAGAAGGCATATCAACAAGATTTTCTCTTATAAATCTCTTATACCTTTTGACCAAGTGGAATTGTTGACGAAAAACCATCAAATGTAAGTGCCCTAATTGCCACAACTTAATCATTGCACCATTAAAATTTTCTGAATGAAATGAAATGGAAAATTCACTTGCCTCAACCTGAAACTCAAATGACCTTTCCAAGTTTAAAGGAGAAAATAAAATAACTGAAATTATCTTTTGCTTTGAAGAATCACATGGATCTTATTGTTGGCCTCCCCACTGGAAGACCTTTTGTACATATGTCAATCCATGTCGAGCTGCAATATAATAAATATTAACAAAAAATTTCCTCCAACATTGGGCTACTCCCAAAAAACCTCTTATCGAGATGACCATCTTGGGTGTTTCCCAATCCACAATGGTTTCAAACTTGAAGAGGTCTATCCTCAACTTACCTCCTCCAACATTATAGCCCAAGTACATAAAAGAAGTTTTACCCAAATCATACTTTGAAATCTTCAAAAAAAAATGCTCATGCCTTACAACATCAAGTATTTTTCTCTCATACATGACATGTTCATAATGGAATTTTATAAAACTAACAATGTCATACAAGTCGACTATCACATCTAGAAATGGCTAAAATTCATCATTCTTCATATGCATGAAAGTGGTAGGAGTATGGAAAAGACCATAAAACATAATAATCCATTCAAACAAACCTTTTTTGATGTTAAATGTTGTCTTCCACATACCTCCTTCAAAAAATCTTCTTTGATGAAATCCACTCCTTTTGTCCCTCACAATAAAATTCTTTCCATTCTTCTTGGGCACCAAAAACATAGGTGCATGACATGGCAGAAGACATGGCCAATTGATTCCATTGCTCAACAAATTTTTCCTTTACTTTGGTATTTCTTCACTTTGCATTTTTGACATCCCACGCATGCCAAAGTCACAAAGACAACATTCTTGCTGCAAAGGTTTTTCATATGGGATTCCATTCTTCTTGAGAGGCAATCCCTTCACATCCCGAAACACCTTATCATCATGGTTAATTACATTCACCACATTATAATTGAAATTTGTATTGCAACCATCAAAATATTCATAATATTCATCAACATTGGGTTTGATCATAAGAAGCACTAATTTTTTTCTTGAATTGACTAGCCTTTTCATTTTCCTTGCATTAACTAATGATAGATTTAGTTTCTTGTGATAGGCTCTCACTATGTACTCCACACCATCTTTGAACAAGTGGTAATTGTTTTCATGGTGATAGAATATTTCCTTTCTGTCATAGAGGTAAGGACTTCCCAAAACAATCCCTGAAATGTTAAGAGTTACAGCTTCTAATTGCAATTCATCAATGAAGTTTGTGGTGATTGCAAACCGGAAAATACACTTTCTTGTAACCTTTAAATTGGTGTCCATGCACATCCAACCCAATGGATATGGCTTGGGATGAGGTATGATTTCAAGATTAATTTTCCTAACTAAGTCTTCAGTATCAAATTTTCTTGATACCCACTATTAAATAATGTGTTGATTTTTGTATGTTTTGAGACAACCCTCACATGGAACAGTTCAACTCTAGTTTCTTCATTTGAGGTACTAGTGTACCAATTTGAAGTGTTAGTGCTAGCAATGAATTTCTTACCTTTTATCCTCGTGGCTATGATTTCAATTTCATCACCAGAATCAGACCCCAAATCCTCTTGAGTGATTGCATCTATCTTTTCCTTCCCTTTGTTCTTGAATTTCTTGGGCCTCATCTCTAGATGAATCGTGGTGCTCCTTGGAACAATTATTGCATGTCATTTTCTTTCATTCCTTTTTAACAGATGAATTTTCTTTTCTTTCCCCTTAAAAATCTTTCCTTTCTCTCCACCCTTAAATGGCTTCTTTTTACCCTCTTCTCGAATATTTTTCCCTCTTGCCTCAAGGTGAGTGGCTTGCACACAAGCTTCATCTATACTAATGGGATTGGACATAAGGATATTATGCCTTAGGAAGTTATGTAAACCCCCTATATATTTTAGAAATGTGTCTTGTGAATGAAAATAAGCACCTAACATAAGACCTGTTTTTCAAAATTATTGGGTGTAATATTGCACACTTTGACCTTTAAGTTCTCTAAAGTTCTACCAATTCATGATGGCTTTTTGCATATATGCTAAGGGTAAAATTGTCTTTTAATTGCAGCAATGAAATTAGACCAAGAGAGTGATATCTTACCATGTTTTTTAATCTCATATTTTGTCTTGGCTTCCAATCATACTAGTGTTGCACCCTCTAGTCTCAAGGAAGCTAGTTGTATCTTTGTATCATCATCTTGAAGGTTTTAAATTATGTAATAGACATCCAACTGAAAAATCCAATTGTCAAGTTTCTCTGCATTCACTTCACCATTATACATAGGCAACTAAAATTTAATATCAAGTTTTAACAAGGGTTTTTTACCAATTCCTTTTGAGGTAGGTTTATGAGTATGAATAAGGATTGTAGTAGTGGAAGAGGATGAAGATGAAGGTGAAGATGGTGTTGAGGATGATGGTGGAGTAGATGGTGGCTTATCACCATTTCCATTACCCCCTCCTCTTGGAGAACCCCCTCCTCTTGGAGAACCCTCTCCTCTTAGAGGCCTGGAGCTTTCACCTGGCAACCTTGTGTTCCTCTCTTCATTGAGGATTTTCACCATCTCTGACATGTCAAAGAAAGCCTTCATAAAATCCTTATAATTCTCTGACATGTTATCATTTCCTCCTTCACGAGACATGCTTATTGAAGCTTCTACTGCAATTGGAGTTGAATCTTGTGGTGGAAATTGTCACAATTGTTCCCTCCTTCTCCTTGCTCGAACTAGAGAACCTGCACCCATAAGCTTGACTTCTCCTCTCTTGAGATTCAACCTTGTAAGAATTTAAAAACTTGCAAAACAAATTAAATCCTCCTTGCATAAGTAAACCTAGTTATATGATACCAACTTGATATGAATGTGAATATTATTTTTGTTGTGCTAAGATCCAATTCAGAATTCAAACAAAGTGCTTCAGGATTGAGAGTTTAATTACAAGTTTAATATGAGTTTTTTATGTTTTTATGTTTTTTATGTGAATTTCATGAGAAAATTAACATAAATAAAACACTAAATGGTAGCATCTAAGAGACATGAACATCACCATAAACAGTAACACAATAACACATGATGAAGGATTTCACCATGACTAGGCTACGTCTCCTTGGTCCAGCGTCCAATGGCTTGGTCCTCTTCTATTATGTTCAAAAGTGTGATTACATGTGTTTACAATGCGCAAAAAATTCTGAAACATGTTCCATTAATTCCAAAATGCCCAAAAATTCCTATGTAGCCTCTTTCTACATCGAATTTGGTCAAAAAATGATCATTTTATGACTTCCCCAAGTTTTCACACTAACCACTCCACAAATTCCCCCAAATCCAGACTGGTCCTAGAAAATTTCCCTGAATTTCGCTAACTGAGCGACAATTTCGTGAAATTTCGTGCGAAATTGTCAAATTTTTAGTTTTTCCACTAACGCTATAAATCTACATTTTCAACCATATAATATGGTTTGAATTAAAATAACTGTGCATTTATGAAATTTGGCAGAATAAAATAAATTTAAATTTTAAAAATTGCACCATAATTCTGCACCCTTGGTTCCTCCCATTGGTCATATGGTATGTTTGTTGGGGGGCCTAGGCTAAGTCTTGGCCCCTTACCCCATACTTTGGCCAAATAGCCTTTATATAAGGTTTTTGCCATATATTTTAACAAGAAACATGTAGTGTTAGTGGTAATTCATGGCATTTTTATGTGGGAGGTCTCGATATCGAATCCCATGGAGGTGTAGTTCAGACTTAACCAAATTTTGGTGGCCCCTGTACTGCCACATGGCACCTTTCGGTTGGGGCACATGGCATCATTGTGTTGGCCACCAAAAAAACAACCAAAATCCTTGACATAACCAATGAGGTCCTGCCACTTGTCCAAAAGTGGTAGGCCCAAAAATTTTGAATTTTTTTAGCGAATTGGGAGAGGCCACATAGCAGCTTGCCACTGGCCCAAAATACACAGTCATTTGTCTTTTTTTTTCTTTAAATTTGCTTGTTTGGGATAACGAATAGAATGTGTTTATGGGAGCATGCGATCTTAGTTTTACACAAAACAACTTGCGTCAGATTCAGAACAACGATATCTACGTGTTCTTTCAGGTTCCACATCATTCTGACAAATTTTTAATTTTGAGCACCTAACCATTGGTAGATGTGTATGCATATGTGTGATTCTTTGGTAGGAGAAGCATTACATTTTTGGAGATGTGTATAAAACAAACTTCATTTTATGTGATTATGGGATTGTGATGATGTAAGCTAGTTCAAACCTATGAAAAAGAGATGTGGCAGAGTTGTTATCTTGCATGAGGATGTACATTCTCATTGATAAGGCGTTATGACTAGAGTAGCTACTCATTTATTTTGTGAGAAGGGGGAGCTTAGTGTGTAGACATGTATGGGGGAATATACTTCTATAGGCATGGATGTATATCATAAATGGGAGATCTTATACATATCACCAATTTTTGGACGAGTGGATAGAAAAAACTTAGATGTGTTTTTGAGGAAGTGCATTAGAGGATTTTTTTGAGGAAGTGAGTATTCCCCACATCATTCGTGTAGAAAGTTGGTTGTTCGATGGAATGAGATGTCAATTTGATAAATAATCTTCTTGAGGATGCAATTCCTTTGGTGATGGATAGATTTCCATGGGAATTTTCGTGTCGAAGGATGAAAACATTATTTTGGTGGAGGAGGATGTTAGGGCTCTAGGTTTGAGAAGCCTTGAGTGGCACGAGTTAGATGAGACAAGTCACAAAGCAAGAAAGCCATAACATATTTTGTGGAATTTATGCAACAATTTGGGTGTTGTGGCACAAGGGTACTGAGCACACCCAAGGTGCTCAAGTCAACACAAGAGAAACATGACATGAATTTAAAATATATATATATATATAATTTTTGATTTATTGATTTCATCATTTAAATACTAAAACATTATGTAAATAAAAATACATCTCATACTTTTCAAAAAAAAAAATGTTATTATTAAAAAAACCTAATATTTATATTATAGGCATACAAATTATATATAGAGAGAATTTTATCAAGATTTTTCCATTATCTTTATATATATATATTTTACAATATCTCTCCAAATTAAAGCATGCACTACCTTTTTATATTTTAGTTGTCATCAATATATCATGAAGGACCACCATTATAAACATGTTATCATCCTTTAATAACATTTTTAATAAAAATATACATAGCTACTATTTTTAGAATACTATTATATAATTAACATCAATTCTCAAACTATTGACATGACAATAACCACATTAACACAATCTTACTTGACTAATAAAGAAGAGATGTTTCTATTACTTTCACTAATATAAAATTCTCCCAATTACATACTTCCCAAGGTTAAAATAATCTTACCTGGCTAGTAAGGAGGCAATGTTTCTAATACCTTCACTAACATTCAAATCTCTCAATAACATAATTTCCCATGCTTCCCCTTTATGTAAAATTAGTATAAATCTTATTTATCTTTATCTCAAAAATCATATTATATAAAAAAATATAAGTAATTTGGGTATTAAATTTTCATTATTTTTTAACATGAACTAATTTGGATATTGAATTTTCATTCAAAATATTATATAACAAAAAACTAAATTAATATGAATTAATTTAAAATTTAATTTTTATTAATACGTTTTTAATCACTGGCTCAAAATTTATAAACAATTTTATTTTTGTAATATATATATATATATATATATATATATATATATATATATATATATATATATATATATCAAATTCAAAAAGATGAAATATATAGAATTTCATAGATTTTAACAATCAAATCACTTTAACTTTTCCTTATTAAAAAATTAATTAAAAAAAAAAATACATAAAATTTACAAGACATGTAATTTGATTTGTGTGAAAGAATAGTTGTATCTATGAATAAATTGTAGTAAAGTGATTTTCATTTTTAGGGGTAACTACATGTATCTATAAAAAAACATTTACGTTACAATAAGGAAACTAGTCTACTGTATTTTCATTTTTCCTTATGGTTAAGAGCATGTGTCTCTTTCTAAGAGGTCACAGGTTCAAAACAAGAGGGGGTACAGTATGTATGCCTTTGTAGACTTAGCAGTTAAATCACTGTGTGAAAGTGAGTGCCTTGTCCCACAAACAAGGGAGTCTCATACACCAATTTGGTGTTTGGCTTGGTCGTGACCTTAAAATTGGATAATGATAAAAAAAATTCATATCTTTACATTTTTCATTAGTCTCCATCCACTCAATTTTCTTTGTTATAATTATTCCTTTTTCAATATTTTCTTAGATTTTTTTTTCTTTGTTTATCAAGTGGTCTAAGTTCATCAGACATTACATCAGGCTTGATCTGTGGCTTAAGAAACTGTGACCTGGGGGAATCTAAGTCATTAAAATCACCCACGGATTGCAACCATCATGGCCACACTAACACTAAGCTATCTGAGTTTAACTTGTCTCCTCCCCCTGGCAAGAGTGCAACAACCTCTGTGATAATTTAAAATTAAACTTTTATTAATACATTTTTAATCATTAACTCAAAATTTATAAACAAATTTATTTTTGTAATATATATATATATATATATATATATATATATATCAAATTCAAAAATATGAAATATATACAATTTCATAGATTTTAACAATCAAATCACTTTAACTTTTCCTTAGTAAAAAATTTAATTAAAAAAAGACATAAAATTTACAAGAAATGTAATTTAATTTGTGTGAAAGAATAGTTGTATCTATGAATAAATTGTAGTAAAGTGATTTTCATTTTTAGGGGTAACTACATGTATCTATAAGAAAACATTTACGTTAAAATAAGGAAACTAGTCTACTCTATTTTCATTTTTCCTTATGGTTAAGAGCATGTGTCTCCTTATAAGAGGTCATAGGTTCAAAACAAGAGGGGCTTGTCCCAAAAACAAGGGGGTATCATACACCAATTTTGTGTTTGGCTTGGTCGTGACTTTAAAATTGGATAATGATAAAAAAAAATCATATCTTTACATTTTTCATTAGTCTCCATCCACTCAATTTTCCTTGTTATAATTATTCTTTTTTCAATCTTTTTTTAGAGATTTTTTTTTTGTTTATCAAGTGGTCTATGTTCATCAGACATTACATCAGGCTTGATCTGTGGCTTAAGAAACTATGACCTAGGGGCATCTAAGCCGTTAAAATCACCCACGGATTGCACCCATCATGGCCACACTAACACTAAGCTATCTGAGTTTAACTTGTCTCCTCCCCCTGGAAAGAGTGAAACAACCTCTGTGAGATTTGATCATGGGTCGCCCTTCTGACAAGGCCCATCCTCAACCGATTGTGCTAGTACGACTTGAATTTTTAGAATTTATTTCAATTATGCTAAATATTTTAATTAATATTTTATTTGTGTAATAATTTTTCATCAATAAATCTTTTAATAATGTTATTAATAATAGTATATTATTATAGTTACATTAAATTATTTTTATTAGACACTCTCTTTATATATTATTATACCACAGGCATGGTATTAAGCATTCAATTTTGATTTAATTTCACATTATTTTGTCTTTGACTACACATATTTGTAGTTTATCCATAGGTTAACATTGGAAATTTATTTTTTGTTATTTTTTTTTGTTATTTAAATTTATTTATTTGTAAGGTGATTGGTTGAGGTCTAATTATGGGCCCTTTAGTAACTTCAATTTCTATTGTTTACTAATTTTTTTTTTTTAGTTTTATTTCCTTTTTATTTTGATTTTTTTTCCCTTTTTTCTACTATTTCTATTTTCATGAATTATTCTTTTTTATCCACATTTTCAATTTAAAATGACTTATTATTATATTAAGAAAATATTTTTATAAATTTAATATATATATATATATATGAACTAAAACACATATATATACATACTAAGGTGTATATATGTTAATCTAAGCAATATTAGTTAATTATATTTCTTAATTTTTTTTGATGGATTTCAACAATACAATATATATTTTATTAGTTGTTTTATTTTTGTGATGAAATTATTATGTTTTAGTTTAATTAAGATATATTTAAGCTAAGTGGCAAGTACTATCTACTATGTAGCCCTTGTTAATAATCATTTTACTATCTCATGAATTTTTTTTAATTTTAATTATTATTAAAATTTTAACACAAATTTCTTTCTATAATCTTAAGCAAAATATTTTACTGATTGATTAATATTTTATTATTTTAATAATTATTAAAAATTCATTGTTTAATTATTTTAATAATATTAATATTATTTCAATTTAATTAAATATTAATTTCAATGTTTATATCACTCTTTCTGGTACTCTCAAATTCTTTATTATATTCTTGACTTTCTTTTCCAATTTGTCTCTTATAATAATAACTAGTAGTGAAGCCAATAACTTTAATAATAATAATAATATATTTGATTGTTTTTTTCTGGATAATTAAGCCGATAGGATTTTTATTATGAGGTTCTTCCTCATAACATTGTAGAAGATTTGTCAGCCTAAAGGGAATATGCTTTCCTTGATGGGACGACAACCTTTGAAAGTAAAGTTACATTTATAATGAAACATGCCCCACTTAATTAGGTCTCCTATACTGGGAAAATGTAGATCTGGTTCTTTCTAAGTCGTTCTCATGAACAAACTAATAGCACGAGGAAGATGTAGGTCGAGTTCTATGAAAATCTTGCCCTAGAAGGAACGAATTTACATCATGCTTATATACTACTGCAGAGCAGGCTGGGCTAGTAAGGTCTTGTTCTTTGATATGAGCAGCGATGGAGAAACTTGAAGGGGCTATACATAAGCGTTATGACAAAAAAATTGAGACAGTATGGATCAAAGCTCCTAGATGCACCCATCCTCTTATAGTGAGGTTCAGTCATGGAAACAATCATCCTCTTCAAGGGATCAATAATGGAAACGACCTAATGTGTGTCATAATTCTCGCCTCACTAATGCACAACCTCCTCCAGAAGAGTTGTTCAGGGTAAGGGTGTCAGCCTTGCAGTGGGGTAAGGTATTCAATTTGGATTTGACACAGGGCTATGGATTCCTTGCTCCCACTAGAACTATGGCTCAATCAAAGAATGCCTATTTTATATTTGAAGGCACGTCCAGTGTAGAGAAATTGTTTCCAATGAAACACCAGACAGACCAAGGGAAATTTATGCCTACCATGTGCAATGCATTCCAAGAGTTTCATAAGATTTAACTTTTTACTTGGATACACTTTTGAGCCAATGCCAAGAAGGAACTGGAAGCCATGTTCTACGAGATATTACAAAATGCCCAACTAGATTTTTGTAGGTAACAAAATTGCAGAAGTAAGGTTTTAATCTTGTATACTCTGTATTAGAGTTAGTTAACATTATCTCTCATCGGAACGAGGAAGAATTATATATTTTAAAGTTGAAGTAGTTCTATAGGATTTTTAGCAGTACTAATCCCCTGCATTTGTCTTTGAAAGAGTATATCGTCGGTATATTCAACTCTTCTTTAGCTAAAAACCAGCTTAATAAGTTCTTGATACGCCTCGAAGAATACTATCTTGAAATAGTTTCTGATGTTTTCCCATTATTGAACGAAATCGTGTTTCAAATAAAGAGTGGAAAAAATATTGGTTGCCACTGTCAGTTCCTTCTCGGTTTGCTCACCACTCTGGAGGGAATGCAATTTCCTCAACAAACATTAATCTTCCATGGAATAAAATGCCTGTGTTACCTTAAATTATAGGTTTCCAAAGAGATGACAAAGGTTTGGGAAATTATTTGGAAATTGTTTGAAGGGGTTACTTTCTGTTGGAATATATGGCTCTTTTGATGTGTATATGGATACTTATTTTCGATTGCTCCAGGAGGATTTCTTCTTTGATTTTAAGAAGGGTATCTTTGTTCTAAGGAAGAAATCGTTATAGGATTCGCCAAGGCATGTGAAGATTTGGAAAAATGGTTATGTTTTGGAAACACATTTCAGTGGAAGCTATTCTGGCATAACTGTGGATATAAATCTAGAGGAGATGAAGAAGTATAAGCGTCCACTGTCCTGAAGACTTATTTGTCTCTCTGATGATGGAGGGAACTTCGAGTCCCCAATTTGGGGCATTGTGGCTCATTGTGAAGATTTTGTGAATGGAATGATCCTTTTTGCAGGGATTGTGGATGGAAGAGGAAAAACTGGAGAAGTGGAGATCCAAGAAATTGGATGACTCCTGTTTGCGAGCTAGAATTTTGTCATAGCTGAAAGCTTTACATTTTACAGGGCCTATCAACCTATATTAAAATCATTTCAAAATAAATTTTTTTATTTTTTTCCTTTCACAAAAGAGATTGTCTATGGAGAATAGCCAAATAAGCCTCCATCTTATCTCACTTTGACAATCACTTTGAATTGGAGATGATTATTTAACGAAGAGAAGGAAATCCCTACAAATGAAAATACACGCAATATCAAAATGAGAAGCTTGAGTTTTATGTCCAGCTTTTCCACTGGTAGTTCAGTCCAAGCCTATGACTAAGCAAGCATTTCCAATGATAGTTCTGTGCAAAATTATAACAAGGGAAACCCCATGAGAGGTCGGGTGACTCGGGTCAATGAGCTGGACGATTTACTAGAATTTGGATATAAAACTAGCCTTCATGATAGTAAACTTAAAGCAATTAAACTTTCTTGTTGGAATTTCTGAATATTCCAAACGCATAGGGAGAATAAAATTCTCCTCTACCACAACACAGAGACTCAATATAAATTTTTTAATGCTGGACAGAGATGGCATAAAACTTCTTTCTATTTCATTAACAAAACAAAACTATTACAAAATGATGGTCTTCCTCTATCAGAGGGATTTACAAAATATGGATAAGACTGCTACAGACGCAGTGCTCTCAAAACAAAATTATCTCTCTGTCACAATACGCACATATAGTGCTATGTTTTACTTCACTGTGTTTTCTCTGCCTGCAGGATTTTTCACTACACAATAATACTCTCTTACAATAAGCCTACGGGATTTTTTCGCTTTTTATATGGCACGACATAAAAAAAAACATAAAACAAACTATAAAATAAAATATATGCGAAACCCTTCTGTGGGTCCCTATGGAGGCACTCTTCCTCAGGTACAATAAAACTTTGTTGTACTCCCGCACTAATTCTCCACCGTTGATCTCTGGTCAACGTATGATCGCTCAGTCAACTGCGGAGGCACTCCCTCATATTAACCTCTGCGTAAATCGTACTCCCACAAGCCATTGATCTTCTTCAGCTACTCTCTTGCCCGTTGATCTGGGCGGCATTAACTTTTAACCCGGACTTCAAACTTCAAATAAACTCGATTGCATTCTTTTCGCATTACAAAACGCCCCTACGTTAGTGAGGCTGAAACCTGTGCAAATGTATTATGATTGGCTTGTGCTGGGGCCCACGGAACTCAAACAAGAATATAAACTGGATTACATAAACAATTTGCGTACCAAAAGGTGAAAGTGAAGTCATGGTGAAAACGAACGTGAAAGAACATGATTGGTCCACGTGGCCTTGAAAGTGGGACCACATCGCATTGGTGCTTCGATGGATCAATGGTTTGGAAAAATGGACTTGGCTATTAGCGATGAGCGATGAGCGATGTTGTGATGCTACGAGGTGGGTCCACATCGCATCAGCGCATCGCAAAACAAACTTTGGCAGAAACATATGCGGTAGGCAGATGGCAGAATTGCGATATTGCGATATGCGATGGTGGTAGGGACCACATCGCATCGCAACATCGGAAATGAATGTTTGCGGTGGTATAAAACATTGTCTATTGCGATATGCAATGTGCGATATTGCAACATCGCATCGCTTCGAGACTTCACATCAACAAGACACTAACACTTGGCTATTGCGATCTGCGATGGTGGTGGGGACCACATCGCATCACAAGTTTGGCAATGGATTAAAAATGGCGGGGACCACAAAAAGACTTGGCCCCTTCATAAGTTTAAAAACTTGGCGCGTTTAAAAAAAGCTTCTCTGTTTGGTTGTTGAGGGCTTTTACACCCGAAAATACTTTTCTTTTAAAGCTCTATTGTTGCATGGTTTGAACCACGAATTCTTCAATTCCTCTACAAAGTCAGTTGTGCCCATAAAACTTGAATTCATCCTTACAGCTCCATTAAACTCTGTTAAATGCACAATGGTGCGCACTCAACCTTTGTTTCCCCTGTTGTACTATGTTTCTACCTACACGGGGTTTGCAGGTGATTTTAATATTTTCAACACTCCCCCTTAAAGTCAATTACTGGGTTATCTGTCATGCCCAAGAATTTCCTCAAATATTCAAAACTCTTTTTCCCCAGTGGCTTTGTCAGAATGTATGCAAACTTCTCCTCTGTTCTACAATGTTGTAAAACAATTTCTCCATTGTTCACCAATTCTCTGATGTAGTGAAACTTGGCATCTATGTGTTTTGTTCTTTTGTGAAACACATAATTCTTTAACAATGCAATAGCTGAGCTATTGTCACAATATATCATTGTGCTCTTTACCTATTCTTGACACAAATTCCTCAACATTATTCTCATCCAAACCGCTTGACATGCTGTTGCTGTAGTTGCCACATACTCTGCCTCTGCTGTAGACAATGCTACAATACGTTGTTTCTTAGAAGCCCATGAAATAGCTCCTGAACCCATATGAAAAAAATAACCAGAAGTGATTTTCCGGTCATCAATACTTCCAGCCCAATCACTATCAATATATCCAATTAATTCAGAATTTTTTGAAGTAGTATATAAAATACCATACCTCTTTGTTCCTTTCACATACCTCAGAATTCTTTTTACTGCTTGCCAATGTGCTTCTTTTGGCCTCTCCATAATTATGGAAATCAAACTAACAACATGCATAATATTAGGCCTATTTGCAGTCAAATACATAAGGCTTCCAACTATGCTCTTGTACAAACTAGGATCAAAATCCTTGCTGCTATCATCTTTGCTGAGTTTCAATCCCATTACTGTGGGATTAATTGCTGCTTTGCAATCCTGCATATTAAATCGTTCCAAAAATTCATTCACATACTTTTCTTGAGAAATAAAAATTTTATTTTCATTTTTCTCTACTTCTACTCCTAATAAGTATCTCAGCAATCCCATATTAGTCATTTCAAATTCATCCTTCATGACTGTTTTAAAATTCTCAATGAGGTAATCATCATTACCTGTGAATATCACATCATCAAAATATAAAAAAACTATCAGCATCTTACCATCTTTCTGCTTAATGTATAATGTGGGTTCTCCTTCACATTTTTCAAACCCATTCTCTAGTAGATAGGAATCTATCCTACTGTACCATGCTCTTGATGCTTGTTTCAGCCCATAAAGATCTTTCTTCAATCTGCAAACTTTGTGCTCTTGGCCTTCTTTCTCATAGCCTAGAGGTTGTTCAACATAAACCTCTTCCATTAAAACTCCATTTAGGAATGCTGATTTCACATCCATTTGGTAAAAATTCCATTTGTTTTGTGCTGCTATGGACAACACTGCTCTCACTGTTTCCATTCTTGCAACTGGTGCAAAAGTTTCTTCATAATCTCTTCCATGTTGCTACTTATAGCCTTTGACAACATTTCTGGCCTTGTGCCTTTCAATCTTACCTTCAGCGTTTCTTTTGGTCTTATAGACCCACTTTAATTCAATCACTTCTTTACCTTCTAGGAGATCAACCAATTCCCATGTTTTGTTTCTTTGTATTGCATTTATTTCTTCATCCATAGCTTCTATCCATTTCTTATCTTTTATAGCTTCTTCAAAATGAATAGGATCATAAACATGACAATAAAATGCAAATAAAGAGTTCATACCTTCATTTGTTGTCTCTTGCTCATAAATATCATTCAAATTTCTGAATCTAGTTCCTCTTTCATTTGGTGTAGCTGTGCTTGAATAAGCACTCAAATCTGCTCCTTGTGGTGTGCTTTGAGAAGCACTCTCATTTCTTCTCAAGGGTGTTCTTACTCCTTCTTGAGGTGTCCCTTTCTGTCCTTGTGTTGGTAGAGGTGGTGCTAATTATGGATGTATTTTAGCCAACTCATCCTCATTTTCATCATGAGACAAACAGCGCTTTACATTGACTGTTTTCTCAATGCTTCCATCCCATGCTTCTTCTTCTATGAATTGCACATCTACAATAACCTTCTTACTTGGAGGTATGTCCATTGTTGTGCACACAAATTTTTTGAAAAATACATTGTAATCTATGTTAATGAGCTGCCCAACGCTCAAAAGATTACATTTCAATCCAGGAACATATTATACATCTAGCACAAATTTCTGCTCACCATTTCTTGCACGGATACTTACTCTGCCTTTTCCCTTGACAAAGATCTTAGTATCAGTTCCTGTTTTTACTTCAGATTTAACATCTTCATCAAGATTGGCAAACATTGCTATGTTTCCAGTCATGTGATTACTGCAGCCTGAATCTAAGAACCATACATCATCCTACCTATCTTGTGCTACATTACATGTTAACAACACATTCTTTGGGTTCTTTTCTTCTCTTGCTACATTATCATTCTGCTTATTATTCATGTCATTTTGCTTCTTCCTACACTCATTGGCATAATTCCCATATTTCTTGCAATAATGACACTGGACATTGGATTTGTCATACCTTTGTCCATGAGCATGTTAATGTCCACCTTGATGGCTACTGCTTTCACTTTGGCTTTGATTCTAACTATTTCTCCTTCCACGAGTATGTGAAGGGCTGTTTA
Source organism: Pinus albicaulis (assembly GCA_034641835.2). Classification (NCBI taxonomy): domain Eukaryota; kingdom Viridiplantae; phylum Streptophyta; class Pinopsida; order Pinales; family Pinaceae; genus Pinus; species Pinus albicaulis. Next base: position 1,362,790,492 of record CM076584.1, read on the forward strand.
TTCCTCCTTTTCTTTGGCTTCTGCCTCTTCCTCTTCCTCTGCCTTGACCTCTTCCTCTTCCAAAAGGCATCTGGGTCTTGAAGGCATTCTCCAAAGATGGGTTTACTAATCTTCCCAATCTCTGTTCATGAGTCATCAGTGATGCAAGAAGTTCATCAACTGTGAACTTTGAGAGATCCTTTGTCTCTTCAATGGTGGTTACAATAACATAAAACCTTGAGGGTAGGCTCCTCAATAGTTTCTCCACTATCCTTCTTTCTTCAAGTGTCTCTCTATGAGACCTTATCTGTGTGACCATCCCAATCACATGTGTGAAGAATGAGTCTATGTTATTAGACTCTTTCATAGAGAGAGTTTCAAAATCTCTCCTCAGCAGTTGTAGTTTTGTTGTCTTCACTTTCTCCATACCTTGATAGGTTGTCTTAAGAGTATCCCATGCATCTTTGGATCTCTTAGCTACTGCTATCCTTGGAAACACACTCTCATGTATTTCTTTATAGAGATAGAAGAGGGCTTTAGAGTCCTTCTTCTTATTACTCTTCAATAAATCCTTCTCTTCCTGTGTTAAGGCATTAAAAGCTTGCTCATCAACTGGTTCATCAAAACCGTCTTCAAAAAACTCCCATAAATCTTGAGAGGCAATCAGGGTTCTCATGGTAATGGCCCAATAATCATAGTTCTTCCCATTAAATTGTGGGAGTTGATTATTTCCAATACTCATACTGGTGCTTGGTCCAGCCATTTCTTATAAACTGAACTTTGAAATAAACTTGACTATGTTTTTCTTAAACAAACTGTCTTTCCTTCTTTAAAAGACAAACTCTATCTCTGAGGACTGCACTCTTATAAACAAAACAAAAATCTATTTTTTTGAGAAATACCTGGACTTTAAGTTTTGTTGAGCCTTCACGCTACTGGAGAACTGCTGCAACAAACTTCCTTCTTCCTTCAGCTTCTTTGACACCTTCAAAGAGCTTGTATTAGCTTTGATACCATGTTGGAATTTCTGAATATTCTGAACACACAGGGAGAATAAAATTCTCCTCTACCACAACACAGAGATTCAATATAAAATTTTGAATGTTGGACAGAGATGGCATAAAACTGCTTTCGATTTCATTAACAAAACAAAAATATTACAAAATGATTTTCTTCCTCTATCAGAGGGATTTAAAAAATATGGATAAGACTGCTACAGACGTAGTGCTCTCGATACAAAATTCCCTCTCTATCACAATATGCACATACAATGCTATGTTTTACTTCACTATGTTTTCTTTGCCTGCGGTCTTTTTCACTACACAGTAATACTCTCTTACAATAAGCCTACGGGATTTTTTTGCTTTTTATATGGCGCAACATTAAAAAAAAACATAAAACAAACTATAAAATAAAATATATGTGAAACCCTTCTGTGGGTCCCTGCGGAGGCACTCTTCCTCGAGTACAATAAAACTTTGTTGTGCTCCCGCACTAATTCTCCATCGTTGATCTCTGGTCAACATATAATCGCTCGATCAACTGCATAGGCACTCCCTCTTGTTAACCTCTATGTAAATCGTGCTCCTGTAAGCCATCGATCTTCTTCAGCTGCTCTCTCCCCCGTTGATCTGGGTGGCATTAACTTTTAACCCGGACTCCAAACTTCAAGTAAACTCGATTGCATTCTTTTCACGTTACAAAACGCCCCTACGTCAGCGAGGCTGAAACCTGCGCGAACGCATTATGATTGGCTTGTACTGGGGCCCGTGGAACTCAAACAGAAATATAAACTGGATTACATAAAAAATTCGTGTACCAAATGGTGAAAGTGATGTCATGGAAAAAACAAACACGAAACAACGCGATTGATCCACATGGTCTTGACAGTGGGACCACATCGCATCAGCGCTTCGGCAGATCAATGGTTTGGCGAAATGGACTTGGCTATTGGCGATGAGCGATTGCGCGATGTTGCGATGCTGCGACGTGGGGTCCACATCGCATCAGTGCATCGCAAAACAAACTTCAGCAGAAACATATGAAGTAGGCGGATAGCGGAATTTTGATATTGCGATATGCGATGGTGGTAGGGACCACATCGCATTGCAACATCGGCGATGAATGTTTGTGGTGGTATAAAACATTTTCCATTGCGATATGCGATGTGCGATATCGCAACATCACATTGCTTCGGGACTTCACATCAACAAGACACTAACACTTGGCTATTGCGATCTGGGATGGTGATGGGGACCACATCGCATCGCAAGTTCGGCAATGGATTAAAACTGGTGGGGACCACAAAAATACTTGGCCCTTTCATAATTTTAAAAACTTGGCGTGTTTAACAAAAACTTCTCTATTTTGTTGTTGAGGGCTTTTACGCTCGAAAAGACTTTTCTTTTAAAGCTCTGTTGTTGCGTGGTTTGAACCACGAATTCTTCAATTCCTCTGCAAAGTCAGTTGCGCCCATAAAACTTGAATTCATCCTTATAGCTCCATTAAACTCTGTTAAATGCACAGTGGTGCACATTCAACCTCTGTTGCCCCTGTTGTACTTTGTTTCTACTTGCATGGGGTTTGCAGGTGACTTTAATATTTTCAACATTTCTCTCAAAAATCAAGTAGCTTTGATTCAAGGACTTTGAGGCACATGTATGTATATGGGAATTGTTGATATGAAGTCATATTTAGAAGATAGTTCCGAACCTAACACGCCACCTAGCCGCTCAAAGCAACCGAGTGCTTCCCACCATGATTGACTATGTAATCATATGTTTTTCACATGTAGAATTAGTCTTTTTCTGAAATTATAAATTTGTATTTCCTGCCTCTACCTGATGTCAATCCGAGCAAGGAAAGGCCTCCTGTAATCAAAGTATTCTCTAGTTTCTGTGTTTTTTTTCTCCATTCCTGTGTCTGTGTTATCTCTGTTTGATTTATGTTTATTATTCCTGATTTTTGTTCTGTATTCAGATGCTTTTCTCCCAACAACTGGTATCGGAGCCAATTTACTTCTCCCAACCATTGCAAATGAATTGCATATTAATTCATCCTCTAGAAGCCAAGTGAATCTGTGCCTGCAATTTCTCTATGTGAAAAGCGACTACAGTGAATTGAGCAAAGAGACAATGAACTGAGCACAGAGATTTTTTTGCAGCTCAGAATTGGATGAGTTTAACCCATTCAAGGGAAGGAGCATTTCTGAGAAATCATTCAGTTGCCTTGAGCACTCGCTGCTATTCCTTCGCTCACTTAAGGAGGGTTCCCTAAAATTCTGTGATTGTTGGTTACTGTGGCCAGTCATATTTGGCGGAAATTAGAGGCAGCCCCACCGCAACAAATTTTTCCCTGCCAAAATCATACAACAAAGGAAAATTTCGGTAATTGTTGGTTACTGTGTGAAGTCATATTTCGCTGAAATTGGAGGTAGCCCCACCGCAGCACATTTGTAGCTGCGAAAATAATACAACAATATTTCTTGAAAATTAGAGGCAGCCCCACCACAACACGTTTGTAGTTTCCAAAATCATACAACGAAGGTGGAAGACGAGAGCTGGAAGACACGCAATGGTTTATCATTCGATTTTTTACTTGTGTTTTGACTTTGTTATAATGTGCATTTTCTTAATTTTTAAAAAGGGAAGTGGATACCACTTTATGAAAAGTTGAAAGTTGATTATACGTCCTATTTTATGTGTTTAATAATTAGTATAAATATATATTATTATATATATTTTATAATGATTATTAATTTTGTTAAAAGGAAAAAAGAGAAAAGGTCATTATTTGTGGGTTTTTTTTAAAGAGATAACTTTGATATTTTATTTAAAGGTGCAAGTGGATTTTGGATTTTCGGTGAATTTTATTGAGAATAGAGATAGGAGTTACTGATATGGAGAAGTTGAGCAGGGCTAATTTTTCCCTATGGAAATCATAGATGGAGGATATAGTGATTTTAAAAGATCGGTATTTTCCGATTGAGGGCGTAACAAAGAAACCCTCATCGATAACAAATGGGGAATGGGATAAACTAGATAGATAGGTGATTGCAATAATCCTCCAATATCTAACAAAGAATGTGTATTTCAATGTGTCTAGAGAAAAAATGGCAAAAGGATTATGGAAGAAGCTCCATGATATATATGAGAAGAACACAGCATCAAACAAAGTGTTATTGATGAAGAATCTTTATAATCTCAAGATGAAGGAGGGTGCTTCAGTTGTTGAGCACTTGAATGAATTCAATATTATAACTAGTCAGCTTGCCTCTGTTAAAATAACTCTAGATGATGAACTTAGAGCTATTTTTTTAATGTTCTCTATGCCAGACAACTGGGTAAATTTAATTGTGGCTATGAGTACCTCAGCACTTGCAGGGACCTTGATGTTTGATGATGTTAGCAGCAGTTTAATGAATGAGGATTTGCAACGCAAGTCAATTGCAGAAAACCAGGGAGGAGAAGCTCTAGCTCTAACTGATCGTGGTAGGAGGATTGATCAAGGCCGACAAGGGAGATCAAGATCGAAAGGCCAATCAAAATCAAGGAGGGGCAGGATCATCTTCTTTCATTATGGAAAAACCAGGCACCTGAAGAAAGAATTTCGAGCCTTAAAGAAAGGAAAAAAGGATCAAATACCAGCCAATACAAATTACAAGTCATCCAGTACAAATGAAGGTGAGACTACTGCTATAGTCATAGATGGTGATGTGTTATTTATTGTTTCAGTAGAGGATGCATTTTTATATACATATAGCGGTAGCTTTGGTTGGATCCTTCACTCTGGGGCATATCACCATGTAACCCCATGCAAAGATAGTTCTGTTGCATATAATCATGATGATTATGGTAGAGTGTGTTTGGGGAATAATCATTTTTGCAGTATTGTTGGAGTGGAAGATGTCCAGATCAAGATGAAGAATGGACAAGATATATTATTGAAATAGGTCATACATTTACCAGAAATGCGCATAAGTTTCATCTCTATGGGATGACTGGATGATGAAGGCTATTCCACAAGCTTTGGAAAAGAAGGCTAGAAAATTAGCAAAGGATAATTGGTTGTGGCAAAAGGACCCAAGATAGGAACACTATATTCATTAGAGGCAATGCTAGGAAAATCAGATTTGGTTGTCGTCACAAGAAAAGGAAACTCAGCAGATTTGTGGCATAAGCACTTGGGTCACATGAGCAAGAAGGGTTTAAAAATCCTTGTTGGTAAAAATTTACTACCAGGTTTGACATCCTACAATCTTTATCTTTGTGAAAATTGTATATATGGTAGACAAAGAAGGGTTTCATTTCTTAGAGGTGGTCATGATAGAAAGAAAAATGTGTTAGAATTGATACAGTTAGATGTGTTTGGACCAGTTAACATCAAGTCATTAGGAGGAGCATCATATTTTGTAACATTTATAGACGATGCATCCAGGAAGTTTTGGGCCTATCCCATGAAAATTAAATGTGAAGTGTTTGAAATATTTCAAAAATTACATGTTTCTATTGAAAGAGAGACTAACAAATTGCTCAAGTGCCTAAGAACAGATAATGGTGGAGAATATTTCTCAAATGCATTCAAAGAATATTGTAACATGTTTGGCATAAAGCATGAGAAGACTGTGCCTAGTACACCTCAACAGATTAGTGTTGTAGAATGAATGGATTGCACCATTATGGAAAATGTAAGGAGCATGTTGTCCAATTCCAGTTTGGACAAGAATTTTTGGGCAGAGGCTGTGAGGATAGCTTGCTACCTCATAAATAGATCTCCATCTATAGCCTTCGATGGAGGTATCCCTGAAGAAGTTTGGATTGGTAAGAAGTTGAATTATTCTCATTTGAAAATCTTTGGATGTGAATCATTTTTACATATTCCCAAAGAAAATAGAACTAAGCTAGATGATAAATCAAAATGCATTTTTTTGGGATATGCGGATGAAGAATTTGGTTATCGTCTATGGGATCCAATCAAACAATAAATTATTAGAAGCAAGGATGTTATATTTAATGAGTCATGAATGTTTAAGAGGAATGTAGGTGAGGTGTAAGTCAAGAAATTTATTGGCAGGTTTGCAGAGAAGCATGAAGAAATCCCACCAATGCAGGAAAATGGGTAGAAAATTCAAGAGCAAGGACAATAAGCGGAAAGTGATGAACACCAAGAAGAAGGCATCTTGCAGGAACCTTTACAGGAGATTCAACCCGATAATGCACCACCACATTTGGTTCACAGATCTTCTAGGCCTCATAAGCCTTCACAAAGATATCCTCCTTCAAACTATATCCTGTTGACTGATGAAGGTGAGCCTAGTTGTTTTCAAGAGGCTTGTAAAGTGGAGCACAGTAAAGAATGTAAGAAAGAAATGGAGGAAGAAATGAACTCTTTGCTAGAAAATAAAACTTGGGAGTTGAGAAAACTCCCAAAATGTAGAAATTCTTTCCAAAACAAATGGGTTTATAGAATTAAGCATGAAGGTGACAAAAATAAGGAGAGGTATAAAGCAAGGTTGGTGGTGAAACGATTCGCTCAAAAGGAAGGTATTGACTTCACTGAAATTTTATCACCTGTTGTCAAAATGTCATCCATTAGATTCATTCTTGGTCTTGTTGCTGATTTAGACTTAGAATGTGAACAGTTAGATGTAAAAACTGCTTTCCTTCATGGAGATTAGAGGAAGAATTTTTTATGAAGCAGCTAGAAGGCTTCATATAAAAAGGCAAAGAAGAGCTTGTTTGCAGGTTGAAGAAGAGTCTCTATGGGTTGAAACAAGCACCTCAACAATGGTACAAGAAATTTGATTCATTCATGTTAGAACATGGTTTTCAGAGGTTGGAAGCTGACCATTGTGTCTATATCAAGAGGTGCAATAAAGGAAATTACCTCATATTATTGTTATATGTGGATGACATGTTGATTGTTGCGCATGATAAGAATATGATCATAGGTTGAAGAAGGATTTGGGCAGCAAGTTTGCAATGAAGGATTTGGGTCCAGCAAAACAGATATTGGGCATGAGGATCATGTGTGACAGGGAAAACAAAAGGTTGTATCTATCACAAGAATAACATATCAATAAGGTGCTTGACAGATTTAATATGAAGGATGACAAGCCAGTTGGTACACCCCTTGCATCCAACTTCAAGTTGAGTGTTAAGTTATGTCCCAGTGATGAAAAATATAAGGAAGAAATGAGCAATATTCCTTATGCTTCAACAATTGGTAGTTTGATGTATGCCATGGTATGCACATGACCAGACATTTCATATTTAATGGGAGTTGTGAGCAGATTCCTTTACAATCCAGCAAAACAACATTGGCAAGCAGTAAAATGGATTTTCAAGTATCTTAAGGGTACTAATAATTATTTCTGATGTTTTGGTCATAATGATATTGTGCTTGAAGGTTTTACAGATGCAAATACAACTGGAGATATTGACACTAGAAAGTCCACTACAGGTTATTTGTACACATTTGCACGTGTAGCTATATCTTGGGTGTCAAGGCTACAAAGAATAGTAGCTCTCCCTACAACAGAAGTAGAGTACGTAGTTGCAACATAGGCTTGCAAATAAATTTTTTAGATGCAACGATTCCTAGGAGAGATAAGAATCAAGCAGGACAAGTATGTGTTGTATTGTGATAGTCAGAGTGCCATTCACTTGGCAAAAAATCTAGTATTTCACTAAAAAACAAATCACATTGACTTAAGGTACCATTGGATCCGACAAGTGTTGGAGGAAGGGCAATTATCTTTGGAATTTATCCATACAAATAAAAACCTTGCTGATATGCTCACTGAGATTCTACCAAGAAGTAAGCATGAGTTATGTAGAGGCATGATAGGTATCAGTGTGACTTGATTCAAGATTCTTCATTCGGCTTCAAGTGGGAGAACGTTGATATGAAGCCGTATTCAGAGGACGACCACCGACCTCACCAACCTCTGAAAAACAAGGTCACCGAACCTAACACATTGCACAGCCGCTCAAAGCAATTGATTGATGCCCACCATGATTGACCATATCATCATATGTTTTTCACATGCAGAATTAGCCCTCTTCTTCTACTATAAATTTTTATTTCTTGCCTTTGCCTGATCATGTCAAGCCAAGCAAGGCAAGGCCTCATGTAATCAAAGTATTCTCCAGTTTCTGTATGTTTTTTCTCCATTCCTATGTCTATGTTATCTCTGTTTGATTTTTGTTCTGTATTCCTGATTTCTGTTATGTATTCCGTTGCTTTTATCTCAACAGGAATATCATGTTTTAGGCATATTTTGATGATATCTCTTGTGATTCTACACCAGAAACAAGCTCAACGTCAAATGCCTGTGATGGTGGAGATTGTCTGTGTAGAATGGCCAAATAAGCCTCTAGTGTATCTCTCTCTCATGACCATTCTGAACTGGAGATGCTTATTTAATGAAGAGAAGGAAATCTATGCAAATGAAAACAAAACCAATATCAAAATGAACAGCTTGAGTTTTATGTCCAACTTTTCCACTAGTAGTTCAGTCCAAGCCTATAACAAAGCAAGCATTTCCAGTGATAGTTCGGTGAAAATTATAACAAGGGAAACACCATGAGAGGTCAGGTCAATGATTTGGATGATTTACCAGAATCTAGATATAAAACCAGCCTTGATGACAGTCAAATTAAACCAATTAAACTTTCTCTCAAACATCGAGTAAATTTGATTCAAGGAACTCAAAGCATAGATATGTATATGGGAATATCGTGTTTTAGGATTCTTTGGATGCTATTTCTTATGATTTTACACCAAAAAAAGCTCAGCTTCAAATTCTTGTGATGGCAAAGCTTGTCTATGCAGAATAGCCAAATAAGGCTCTAACTTATATCACTTTGAAGACCATTATGAATTGGAGATACTTATTTAATGAAGAGAAATAAATCCCTAAAAATGAAAGCATAAGCAATGTCAAATTGATAAACTTGAGTTTTATGTCCATTGTTTCTACTAGTAGTTTGGTCCAAGCCTATAACGAAGCAAACATTTCTAGTGATATTTTAGTGCAAAAGTATAACAAGGGAAACACCATGAAAGGTGAGGTCAATGAGTTGGATGATTTACTAGAATCTTGATATAAAGATAGCATTGATGACAGTCAAATTAAATAAATTAAATATGCTCTCAAAAATCGAGTAGCTTTGATTCAAGGACCTCCAGACACATGTATGTATATGGGAATATCATCTTTTAGGCTTCTCAGGATGGTAATTCTTGTGATTTTACACCAGAAACAACCTCAACTTCAAATTTATGCCATGGCAGAGCTTGTCTACGCAAAATGGAAAAATAATCCTCTAGCTTATATCACTCTAATGACCACTCTGAATTGGAGATGCTTATTTAATAAAGAGAAGGAAATCCCTGCAAATGAAAACAAAAGAAATATCAAAATGAGCAACTTGAGTCTTATGTCCAACATTTCCACTGGTAGTTCAGTCCAAGCCTATAACAAAGCAAGTATTTCTAGTGATATTTCAGTGAAAAATTATAACAAGGGAAATCCCATGAGAGGTCGAGTCAATGAGTTGGATGATTTACTAGAATATGGATATAAAAATAGCCTTCATGACAGTTAAATAAAAAAATTAAAATTGATCTAAAAAATCGAGTTGCTCTGATTCAAGGACCTCTAGGAACAAGTATGTATATGGGAATATTATGTTTTAGGATTCTTTTGATGATATTTCTTGTGAGACTACACCAAAAGCAAGCTCAGCTTCAAATTTCTGCGATGACAAACCTTGTCTATGCAGAATGGCCAAATAAGCCTCTAGTTTTCCTCACTCCAACAACCATTATGAACTGGAGATGCTTATTTAATGAAGAGAAAGAAAGCCCTACAAATGAAAACATAAGAAATATGAAAATGAGCAACTTGAGCTTTATGTCCAGTGTTTCCACTGGTATTTCGATTGAAACCTATAATGAAGCAAGAATTTTTGGTGATAATTCAGTGCAAAAGTATAACAAGGGAAACCTTGTGAGATTTCAGGTCAATGAGTTGGACGATTTACTAGAATATGGATATAAAAGTAGCCTTGATGATAGTCAAATTAAATCAATTAAACTTGCTCTAAAAAATCGAGTAGCTTTGATTCAAGGACTTCCACGCACAGGTATGTATATGAGAATATCATGTTTTAGGCTTGTTTGGATGTTATTTCTTGTTATTTTACATCAAAAACAAGCTCAACTTCAAATGTCTCTAATGGCAGCCTCTCATACATCCTTGATCCAAGTCATGTGAGTTTACCTAAGGTCAAATGAAATGCCCAACCAGTTGTAAGTTTATTCCATCTCTGCTGGATGAAAATCACAATTGCAATCATCATGGAAATTAATAGAATAACAATATCTCCAAAATTTGAATAAAAATCTGAGGTAGGATTTGCAAATTCATATTCATTTGCAAAATAAGGATTGAAAACTGGAGATCTCAAGTAGTCATAGATGTGAGGAAGGAACCGCAAAACAATTATACCAATGTAATATAGTTTCCTAAGTGGTTTACATTCAATATGCCAAATATTATTACCAATAATTTTAGGAATAAGGAATAAATCCTGCACCAGACCTACATACTCTTTAAGTTGAGTCTCCCATTCATATTTCTTGTGCACATTTCCTTTCAAATCAAGATATGTTTAGGACCCAATTGGACGAGTATTGGTCCTCATAGTATGGAAAAATAGCACAACCAAAAATCCTATGGCATGTATATTTGAGCAAATGGCAAGGACTCGTTTATCACTTCGGACTCTCCATGGCTATAGAGGACTCCTTGTGAGCAACCGAATACACGGTTTCCATACCTTTTGGCATAGTATAAGGGTCAATATAAATGCAACCATCACTAGCAGTTTAACAATGTAATCAATGACCTCAAACCATCGGCTCTGACTAAGAGCATAATATTCATTGTCCTCGGAATCAAATTTCAACCTTTTGAACAAGGCCTTTGCACCTGTTTTTTCAGAAGAAAAAACCATTGGTTTATATTTATGTACCAGTACAATTTCCTTTTGTGTTTCTATTCCAAATACATCTTAGTCAAAACAAAAAAATGTTTTTTCCTGTTACGTTCTGCCATTATATGCTCGTTCCTGCCTATTACATGTATTTCCAATTTAATTCTAGTGCAAATAGCTTGTTGTCTCAATCTTGAAAGAGCTTTAATTCTGATTTTTTCATTGTTGATCATCAAAATCCAAAAAACATTCCAGGACTCCTCTTGCATTCATATCGGTTGAATGTCAAATTTTCTTCCATTATTAGCTTCCTTTTCATATATTTACGCTTCATCTATAAACCCAAGTGTATTTGGAGGGCTGGGAGATCTTCTCCATGTTGTGGAGACCTCTTCAAGTTCCTTTTTTCCGTGACTTTAACAGAGGTCCATTTCCCAAAATGTTTCCCAAAATCCTTTTTCAAAACCTACAAAAAACCCATTTTGTTAGAGAAAACACATAGTGCCTTTCGCACCTTGACAATTTGCTACAACTAGATCATATTTCATCTCTCCAAATCTACCAATCAACCCCATATTTGATAATATATCTGCCCAAGAACTTTTTTCTCAGTAGACATGTGAAAAGAAAATAGTGGAGAACTTGTTCTTTAGCATCTTTATCCTATCCAACCAGCCCTCAATATTACCTCGATTTATATTAGTTCCTTTGTTAAGATGATTTATAAGTACCTCTGAGTCCCCAAATACATGAATAGATTCCATGCACAGATGATAAGCAAACCACATCAGGCCCCATAGTGCTAGAGTCGCAGCCCTCATGTGGGTGCCTTCACCACTGGTCTAATGGATTTTTTAATGGCATAGAGGGGAGAGCATCAACCAAGCTCCACATCCACAAATGGTGTTTTAGGAATCCCCATCAAAAAACCCAGCAAGGTAGTGGATTTCATGTGGTTGACATATTCTGGAGAGATCCCTAAGTTTTCTCTGTTTTACCTTCATGTTCCCCCAGTGTTTCATTATCTAGTTGCTAACCATGATCGATGTGCTAGCTCTCCCCTCGAAGAGCCACCTTTATCTGATGTTCCATACATACCAATGAAGAATGATGGGAACCTTCTTGTAATATTTCCCGTGCCCTCCCCACCAAGTGTAACAGTCCTCTCCACTTACGAAAGTGGGGAAGTTTAAATGCATGTTGTTGCATATCACTTCTAAGACACTCCTAGCAAATGGACAGTCATAAAACAAATTATTATTGTATTCGTTTGCACTCTTACAATGTTGACATCTACCAGGTCCATATTTTCCCCTTTTTTAATTTTTCCATATCAGATTTTTTTCTCTCCAAACTAGCCAATATAAAATGACCATCTTAGATTGCATTTTTAGCTTCCATAGACCCTAAAACCAACTGATCTGTTATGTTCTGTCCTTCTTCTTCATCATTTCTTTGTATATTTCATTGACCATAATTTGACCTTTGAGTGTCTTTCCTTTCCATTTAATCCTATCCCCTCTTCTTTTTATAATCATTCCCATGCCTCTTAAGCTTTCACATTAAATGTCCCAATCATCTTTTAATGAATCTGGGATCATCATTTTACCAGCAGAGTGCCACTACGGGGCTTCTTCGTGCCATGTTAAAATTTGACTTAAGAAAAAAATCCCTTTTTGGTTCAATATTGAGATCAATTCTACTGACTTCGATGCCTCCCTTGTGGTTTATCAAGCCAGTTTCATCTATAAGAATCTGGCCACCATTGCCAAAACTCCATCTTAGATTCTCCTTTAAAATTGGCCTTATTTTAATAAATCCGCACTAGATTGGCGATCCTTTCTTCTGCTGGTTGTTTTCCTCAAGGTGCAGATCCTCCATTGATCTTCCTTTAATATATTTCTAATCCATAATCTCCTTCCACACCCCTGGTATGTTAATGCTTCTCCAAAGTCACTTCAACATCAGGGCCTTTCCGAATATAAAAATATCCAAAATCTCCCAGCTTCTTACATCTTTTGGACATGCAATCATGTCCCAACTCGCAAGATGATATCAGCCTTTGCCCAACCCTCCATTCCATATAAAATCTGCCATGATGCTTTGGATGGATTTGATTATATTTGTCAAAATTAAATACAAATGTGCCCAGTATACAAATATTTTTTGCAGGACTCCCTAGGATAGAACAAGCCTCCCCTCTCTAGTTAGCCACTTTTTTTCCCAATTTCTTATTCTTTTCTTGTATTTTGTCAGCAGCCATGACCAGTCAGAAATGAGATATCTGGTCATACTTAGGTGGAAACCTGGGTATTTTATGACTCCTTCCAGGAGTGCTATACGGAACTCGAAGAGGTTGACGATATACTCCATATCTTCATTATTACACTCTGAATGGAAAATACAAGATTTACCTTTATTTGCCTCCATTCCTGAAGCACTACAAAAAAACCCAAAAATGTTAAATAAAACCTTCCATGCACTTTTTATAAGCATACCAAATATCGTTATATCATCTACAAAAAAATTGTGAGAGATTTCCCTCTGCCTAGTGATCTGTATGCCTCTAAATTCCCCCAAATCCACAACCTTTTTAATTTCCAGGCTTAAAGCATCCATCACAAGAATGAAGAGAAGGAAGGAGAGGGCGCACCCCTTTCTGAGACCCCTTCCAGGTCCCTTACTATTGTTAGTGTAACCCCCCTTATTGTTATTATTGTACCCCCGTAACCCCCATATTGTTATTATTGTGCCCTTAAATTATTATTTTTAGGTTGGCTAGGATTACATTGTGGTCCCACTAGGATTACAATGTGGCCCCATGGACTCCTATATATAGAAAGGAGGTTTTGTAATTTGATCATCCAAGATTTTTTCATTAATTTAATGTCTTGAAGTTTGCCCCCTCGAAGTGGCTTATTTCTAAGGCATTGATATCTCTTCTCTTCTATTTTTGGAGCTGGTTTCACAACATTTGGTATCAGGCCCATTTTAGAATTCAATATTGATATCTATTTTACAATATGCCCTCAATATTGAAATTGAATTATCTCTATAATTGTGGATCCTCAATAACTGAAATAATTACATGGAGCAATTTATTTTACCAAGTTGGATCTTCGTTCAGGAAATCATCAAATTAGAATGAAGACTGAAGATATTCCAAAAACATCATTTCGAACTCATGAAGGTCATTATGAATTTTTGGTCATACCTTTTGGCCTTACCAATGCACCTTCTACATTTCAAGGGTTGACGAATTCCATTTTCAAACCCTTCCTTAGAAAATTTTTGCTAGTATTTTTTGATGATATACTAATCTACAACATCTCTTGGAAGGATCATGTTCAACATGTTGACAGGGTGCTCAAACTATTGCAGGAGAAACAATTATATGCAAAAACATCCAAATGTTTCTTTGGAGTGCAAGAGGTGGAATATCTGGGTCATATTGTATCTCATGAGGGTGTTAAGGTAGACCCTAAAAAAATTAAAGCCATTAAGGAATGTAAATTCCCCACAATCATAAAGTAGTTGCGAGGATTTCTTGGGTTAACAGGGTGTTATCACAAGTTTGTTAAGAATTATGGGAGAATAGCAGCACCTCTAACAACATTATTGAAGAAAGATGTATTTTCATGGACTCCTGAAGCAACTAAGGCCTTTGAACATCTTAAAGAGGCAATGTGCCTAGCACCGGTCTTAGCTACGCCAGACTTCACAAAAACCTTTATTGTGGAATGTGATGCCTCAGGAAATGGAATTGGTGCAGTTTTAATGCAGGAAGGAAGACCCATTGCTTGTGAAAGTCGTCCAATCAAAGGAAAGTATTTACAGAAACCTATTTATGAGAAGGAAATGTTAGCAATACTGCATGCACTAAAGAAATGGCGAACTTACCTAATGGGAAGACACTTCAAGGTAAAAACTGATCGTGATAGTCTTAAACACTTTTTGGAACAAAGACTATCATCAGAAGAGCAGCAAAAATGGGTCACAAAGATGTTGGGTTATGACTTTGAAATAATCTACAAAAAAGGAAAGCTTAATGTTGTTGCAGATGCACTCTCAAGAAAGAATGAAGAGGTGGGAGCATTGCTTTGTGCCATTTCTATTATCCAACCAGATTGGATAACTGAAGCAAGAGATGAATGGAAGAAGGACAAAGATGTATGGATACTCATTCAAAAGTTGCAGCAAGATCCTAGTACATCTGATACATTTAGTTGGAAAAATGATTCCTTATTGTACAAAGATCGCTTATATCTTTGTAAGAATTCCCAACTAAAACAAAAGATTCTTCTGGAATTGCACACTTCTCCTTTAGGAGGACACTCAGGATTTTTAAAAACTTACCACAGGATGAAGAAAGAATTTTTTTGGGATGGCCTTAAATCTGATATTCAAAAGTTTGTGGCGGAATGTTTGGTTTGCCAGCAGAATAAAGTGGAGACAATTAAGACCCCGGGACTTCTACAACCTTTATCCATTCTAAGTCAACGTTGGGAGGAGATTTCAATGGATTTTATCACAGGTTTACCTAAGTCTGAAGGAAAGAGTGTCATCATGGTGGTAGTTGATAGACTTACCAAGTATGCACACTTTTTTGCATTATCTCATCCATTTAAAGCAAGTACAGTTGCTACTACATTTATGGACAGAATTCAAAAGCTACATGGAAACACAAGGGTTATTATGAGCAACAGAGATCCCATTTTTACTGGAAATTTTTGGACAAAGTTATTTTCTTGTTTGGGTACTCAATTAGCTCATAGCTCATCTTATCATCCTTAATCTGATGGTCAAACTGAGATAGTAAATAAATTTTTGGAAGGATATCTTCGTTTTTTTGTATCTAATAAGAAAACACAATGGGTCAAGTGGTTACCTCTCGCTGAATGGTGGTATAACACTTCCTTTCATACTGCAACAAAAATGACCGCATTTATGGCACTTTATGGATATCATCCACTGTCCATCACATCATCTTTAAGAGAAAAATCTAAGATTCAAGTAGTGTAAGATCACATTGAGCATCAAAAATAATTTCTCCAACTCTTAAAGGATAACCTGAATTTGGCACAAAATCGAATGAAACAACAGGAAGATCAACATCGCAGCAAGAGAAGTTTTGATGTTGGAGACTGGGTATTTTTACGGCTACAACCATACAAAAAAATTTCCCTTAAGCAAGCTAAGAAGAATAATAAATTATCGCCAAAGTACTATGGTCCTTACAAGGTGTTGGAAAAGATTGGTACTATGGCATACAAATTGGAGCTTCCTGCATCTTCACGAGTGCATCCAGTTTTCCATGTTTCATGCTTAAAGAAGGTTATAGGTAAAAAACTTCCTGTTCAAACATTATTGCTAGAACTTGATGAGGAAGGAAAAATCATATTGGAACCTGAAGCGGTCACGGAAACAAGAACTCGACAGCTACGAAATCGATCAATTTCAGAGTATCTCATCAAGTGGAAGAACTTACATACTGAAGATTCTACATGGGAGGATGAGAATTTTATACAGAAGCACCCAGAGCTACTCAAGCGTTGAGGACAACACTTTTTTGAAGGAGAGGGGCATGTTAGGTCCCTATATTACTAGTATAGTCCCTTATTGTAGTTAGTGTAACCCCCTTATTGTTATTATTTTACCCCTGTAACCCCCATATTTATTGTGCCCTTAAATTGTTATTGTTAGGCCGGCTAGGATTACATTGTGGCCCCATGGACTCCTATATATATAAAGGAGGTTTTGTAATTTTATCATCCAAGAATTGTTCATTAATGTAATGTATTGGAGGTTTCCCCCTCGAAGTGGCTTATTTCTAAGGCGTTGATATCTCTTTTCTTCTATTTTTGGAGCTGGTTTCACAACAACAAAAAAATTTAGTTGCCAATCCATTTATGATGGCTTCCATCGATGAAGATGTGACACATCCCATGATCCAGTCAATCGCCCCATTTTCCTATCCAATATTGTGGAGAATCAGTCTTAAAAAATCCCAATAAATTCTAATCATATGCCTTGCTCAAATCGACTTTCATCACACCTACTTTGATACTTTGTGTTTTAATACAATGAATGATCCCTTGGGTAATTGCAACTGCATCGCGGATGCTCTTACCTGACAGAAATCCCGATTGCTCAGGGGAAATATGACGCTTTAGAACATTCTTAAACCTTTCAGCTATAAGTTTAGACGTAGTCTTGTACAAGGTGTTGCACAAAGAAACAGGGTGATAGTCTTCGAAAGACCTATCATCCATTAGGGGAATTTTGAGGTCTAAATTGGGCCTCCTAAGGAAATAACAAAATAATAGCTAAAACAATAAAATAATATTTAGTTCACTTTTTGCACCACAATCCATGTAACCATAGTTAAATTCAATTCAAAAGTTGTACCAAAATAAAATTAATAAAAAATTCATATTGATGCGACTATAAATAAGAATGAGCTTTTCAAGAAAAAGTCATTATCATTGAACAACCTAATGCATTTGTCCTTTGTACTTAAATAACTTAAAATAAAATATAAATATAAATTTATAAATTCTAAATTATATTATATGCTATTAATTAAAATTTATATTATTTAAATTGTATAATATCATGTAATGAATATACTATATAAAATTAATATAATATAATATAATATAATAAATGTATAGGGATATGCATTGTTTCTTTCAAGAAATATGAAATGAAAATAATATATTTTTATTCAAAAAGTGTGAAATTACATTTATTATGAGTACTTTATTTTGACTTTAAAAGTACGTATAGCACTACCATGGTTAACCATGAGTTTTTATCCACCATTGAAAATGTGACAAGTAAGTACCTTTAACTCAAGCATTGCCACCTCAACCATTAGGGATGATGCCATCCCCTAAAATGTGATTGGTTCTCATAAAGTGAATTTTGATTGTACATTTTCCATAGGAGGCCCATTTTAGACCTCGAAATTCCCCTAATGCATCTTCTTAGGAATTAGGGCCAGAAAAGTTGAATTTATGCGTCTAGCAAAACTACCTATTTTCCTCACTTACTCAACCATTGAAGTGATTTCATTGATGAAAATTTCCATGAAATGTATGGAAAATTCTAAGGGCCATCCATCCGGCCCTGGGTTTTTTTCTGCGCAAAAATATTTTAAGACCTTCTCAACTTCGTCTTTTAGCACCGACCTTAGGAAAATTTTGTTTTCTGCATCGCCAAACATTCACAGGAAGATTTCAAGTGCTTTTATCTATTCTGCATAAACATTCACCTCCCGACCATTAAAAAGGTTATCATAAAATTTCATATTTGCGGTTTGTATATCCTTCGTGGCATTAAAAGATACCCCATTTGCCTTTATTTGTCATATAGTGTTAACTTTCTCCAATATTGTTCTTGAAATAATATAATTTTCCTCCTTTCTGATTCGATGACTTTTAGGCGAGGAATGATATAAGGGGAAGTGTATTTATGACTTGGAAATGACACAACTGCAACTCAAACATAGGGAACAAAAAATCCTAGATTGACACCTCAGAATTCACAATGAAAACATGTAGATCACATCATACACATGGAATAACTAATTCCAATGCCCTCCCTTAATTCTTACATGAAAAATATAGAAACACACATAACATAAATAAATTAATCTCTGTCAAACTGGTTTTCATTAGCACTTACATCCACTTTGGAATCTTGCAAACACCTCTCTTTCACCACCACATCTTTGAGTTTTTAGTGGACCTCCATTTAAAACATAACCATCTCTGACCATCATTGATGAATTTTGCAAGATCAACAATATTGAAAACTTGGCTTGTCGGGCCTTCCGCTATAAAAGTTGTCCAGTAATGAAGCATCCTATGGACCAACCATCATTTGTCAGATATTTCTTTTTTGAATATTCGTCAATTGCTAGGATGGAGGTTTGGATACTAACTGTGTTAAAAATTTGATCAAACAACTTGACCTTGCTAACACAATAATTGATGTTTTGGACAGTGAGGCTTCCAGTTTGATAACCACCAATGCTTTTTATAACTAGAATTGAAAGAAATAGAAAAATACTTGACAAAGACATCTCAAACTAAAAACTAATTAATCATAAAATTATTAGTTGTCATAAGGGCATAGACAAGTCACCATGTACCTCCTTAGCAAAATTCAAAAGTTGTTCATCTAGTTCAATATTTATCTTGGAGCTTTATTGTTTTCAAAAAGAATTTGTTAAAGTGGTAAATTACAATAAACTTGCACTCACATACTGATTTGACCATACTCATTATGCTGGAAATGATAACTCCAAAATTTGAGATCGGAATAAGATTGAAACAGAAACATCTTGCGTAAATATATCTTCCTCGCAAAAGTGAAAATTTGATATTTGCCTCCAATTTTAACATTGTTGACATATATCACTGGCCACTTGAAACTCCTTCGCACGAGATCTCAAATCTAGATCTCAAGCCCAGATCCATGTAGCATCATGTACAGTTCGTGGGCATGATTTTATAGATTTATAATATGACAATACACATAATTTTGACAAAATCATTGAGGAATTAATTTAACTCCTTTTCATATTCCGAGCACAGAAGCACAAACAAAAATTACAAATATCTAGATGAAAAAGGGATTCAACGATGCTTGAAGAAATCGCGAACAACGGACAAATCTACACACACACGATTCCAAAATTCCACACACTAAAAATAAACTCTCACACAAATATAATAATATGTACAAAAACAATAACACTCTGGATACCTCACATATTCCTAGCCTTCCCTTGATGGAGCCAAGCCAGTACCCGCTCTAATACCATGTTAGAAAAAAATAGGGAGAGTACATTATGACACACACAAATCACTTGATATATTTACTCATCACAACTATTACAAATATATAGGACATAGATCACAAACTTCGATGAATCTAGATCCTAAGAAAGTGGATCTATGACTCGGAAATGACACAACTACAAGTTATACATAGGGAATAACAAATTCTAGATTGACACCTCGGGACTCACAATGACAACCTGTAGATCATATCATACACATGGAAGCATTACTTCCAACAATTAGTAACCATAAATCTTCAAATAGTTTATTTAAATCTATAATTGAAATATTTTTGAAATGTATAAGATTTAAACATCTTACTCACACATTTTTTTTTTTTCTAATTAGTTTACAACATATTCATTTTTTTTATTATAACCGACATTAATTTTCTATTTAGAACATAATTTTATTTTTTTAAATAGATGGACAGACAAACTTACACATCACCACATGTTGGGTTATAGAATGAACCTTTGGGCTCAATAAGGAATCAATTGTATTTTAATTTTATATTTGATTTTTATTTTGTCTATTTTCATTCGATTTAATTTGAGTGGAAACGAGTAATATGGGGGAGAAAATGTGGCAATCATTTGTTCTATTGTTACACTAAAAATTGTCACCTTGACATTCTGCTAACTAATGAGCTCATTAACACTCATGCATACCTCCTCTGCAAGTCTTACAACCTTTACTCCTTATGTCAAGCCCTGAAACAAGAAGAAAAACCCTAAAAACCTCTGAAAGAATGGGTACGCATGTAACATGAAGCCTGTTTGCGTTCCTGGCTTGGGTACGTAGGTAATGTATGGCTTACCTGCGTTCTAGAACGTAGTTTTCTTTTGGAATGCCTGCATACCCCCTCCACAGACAAAAAAGCGAGAAAGTAAAGTGAAAAAGGTGAATTGGTCAATTCTAGAAGGTTCTAGATGAGAATTTTTTGCGGATGAGTACGCTTTGATAAGGTGCATGTATCCCTCACCTTAAGGAACTAATCCCTTGATGTGAGGAGTCTATCCCTTTGATCCTCCTTCAAAGGGATAGAGTACTCACATCAAGGGATTAGTTCCTTAAGGTGAGGGATACATGCACCTTATCAAAGCATACTCATCCCCAAAAATTCTCATCTAGAACCTTCTAGAATTGACCAAAATTCACCTTTTTCACTTTACTTTCTCGCTTTTTTGAGTTTGGAGGGGGTACACAGGCATTCCAAAGGAAAACTGCGTTCTAGAATGCAGGTAAGCCATACATTACCTGCGTACCCAAGCCAGGAACGCAGACAGGCTTCATGTTACATGTGTACCCATTCTTTCAGAGGTTTTTAGGGTTTTTCTTCTTGTTTCAGGGCTTGACATGAGGAGTAAAGGTTGTAAGACTTGCAGAGGAGGTATGTATGAGTGTTAATGAGCTCATACAGTTAGCAGAATGTCAAGGTGATAGTTTTTAGTGTAACGTATATGAATAAAATTGTATTTATAAATTTGGAAGATTTTTATGTTTTTTTTGTTATATTTCTTATATTAAATCATATCAAAAATACAAAATATAGTCTTGTTGTGCTTACTAGTTCATTATTAGGAAAAATAGACCAATAACACAACATTCCAATTTTGGGCCACATAAAAGGTCTACACCAAATGCCAAATATTATCAAATACTAAAAAATAAAATACCTATTAACAATGTTAGAGGTCTCAAAGCCTCCTTCATTAACATATTCAACAAATATATGACTAAATATTAGACTAAAAAATATGATAAAAATTATTTTTGGAGTTGTTGAATTAACATTGATTGTGTCCCATGGTCCTGTATCCTCCTCTGGATCCATGAATTCCAAATTGGCTAGATTTTTTTCCAGTATTGATACATGGTGTTCCATTTTCCTAACCTATCTCTACATCTCATCAACACAACCAAATTTCAAGTTGTTATTATGACCTTTCTATTAGAACTTTTCCCGTGATTTTTTAGTTTCTAATAAATGTTGATCGTTTTCATTTATCGTATTTGCCATGCCCTCATGTATCTAACTCTAGTACCTAAATACCAACATAATCCTTCACTTTTTCATCTAATATGCATATACGATCAATTCTAGCCCCCCTTTCATCAACCTCAATTTATGGTATCCCTGAAGTATGTCATTGCAAAGTGTTACATTGCCAATTGATCTTGTAAGGTAGAGGGGATTTTGCTATCATGTTGACCTCATCTACTATTAGAGCCACCACCTCAAGGAATGATTGACCAACCACAAAGAGAGTGTGAAAAGGAATTTAATGAAGAGAAGGGACATGTTATCAACATATTTTCCCACATTTGAGTCATTTGCAGTTATCCTTATATTTTTAACCCTTTTTCACAGCTCTTACCCTTTTTTTTAATATTTTTAGAGCACAGACACCATTTATCCTCATGCAATATACTTTTCTCCCCTATTTATTAGTGTACAATCTTGGTTGTGGTAGTAGATTCTCCCTTTGTATCGAGCATCTTCGATATTTTTCTAGAATTACTCATTCCCTAGGAGAATAGATCGATGGATTACCTTTATGACTTGGCTAGGAGTGAATTATTATAGAAGTTTCATAAATTTTATTCCCCTTAAGCATCAAAATTCATTCTCTTATGGAGGCCTAAAGGCCTATATATATTTTCCATTTCAAAGGGGAAGGCTATTTAATGTTTGAGATCTAGTGTCCATATTATAATCGGACAACTCTATTCACATGGGAGGCTAAACTTGACTAAGGTTATAGGTGGATGAGGAGATTCATCTCATGTGTTGAGGTATATATTCATGTATTCCATTTTTTCCATAGTGAAGTGTTGATTTCCTTTCCATTATATTGTAGAAAATCCACATAGTTTCAAGTGATCTTGTAATATGATAAAACATAATACTTGAATACATTCTAAAATTTCCGAAACCATTTACGATCACAAAATCACATGAACAAGAGAGAGAAAGGATTTAAATTGAACAACAGAAATATGTATCTTGGGAAATCCTCGTCTAAAAAACCCTCTATCTGTATATTGCATAAATTTGAGAATATGAAACAATACAATGATTTTCTCAGGCTTGAGAGCTCTTTGCACTATCTCTGACTACCTCACTCTGATCCAAGTAGGTTTGGTCCAATTCTTAACCAATTCCTTTTCACTATCTGACTAGCCTTTCCCATGCATTCCTGAGGGAAATTGAGCCCCTATTAATAAGGAAATTTCCACTAATTTATTGCATAATACATCTAAGGCGTCTTGTTGACCTCATGCATGACCTGCACAATTTTCTAATTATACAATTGATAGTATACTTCCCTTTAACTCCAATATCAACTCGGAATTCCTTATAACTGACATGAAAAAACTATTTATAATGGATTTTCAGTTATCTCATTGATCACTGCATGAGAATTAAATCATATTTAATTCACTGGACCTCTCACCTCCTCAACCATTAGTTAGAACTAGTTAAATTGATTCTAACTTAAATAATTAAGTTAAACAATTACAACTCAAAATAAATTGTAACTAGACCCCCTAAAAATTAGAGTGAACTCTACATGCCTCCAGTTTGACCCCCAAGTCAAATTGACTGAACTAACTAAGTCTTCCTGACTCAGTTAGCTTGTACAAGCTATCATGTGATGGGGAATTACAATTTCCTTATAATTTAATTAAGGTAAAATTAAATTAGAATCCCTTTTGATGCCATTTTAAATATTTCTTGCTGCCATTTTTAGCCCTCCCTCCTCTCTTTTGAATGTTATGCATGAAACACTTCTCTCTAGCTTTGTTTCTAATCTAACTTTTGAAACTGAAAAGAATCCAAATTGAATCAGTATGATGCATCTATGACTAGATTCTCTAACTGCTACTACCTACTGCGATTTCAACTAAAAATTTTGCATTGATGCTAACTTTTCATTGTGCCATCTGCATTGCTGCGAACTCTAATTGGCTCTTGCCAGTATCTGACTATTGCTGCTAATCTTTACATCTGTCACTCTCACATCTTGCTACATCAATCGCCACTGGTGCATAATCTTGTTGTGTACTGTGGGCTACTGTAGCAAGGTAATGATCCATGAGACAAAACACATCAATGGATCCTGCCCAAACTTCTACAGACTTGGACTATGACTTCACATCTCCCCTCCTCTCACTCAGTCTTTTCTCTGCTTCTCTAATTATGGTTGCTCCTCAACTTTCTAAGGCTTCTTATAAGGTTGCACGTTGAGAGGTAAGTCATTATCCCTCTCAACCACCAAGTATATAACCTTTTTCTTGCTCCTCAAAGCTTTGCATGCATCTTCGAACTCGAGATAATATATGTTCTTTACTCGCACACCGATCTATTGAACTTGTCCTCTGGCGATGTGTCAAAGGAAAAGCTTTCATTTTATAAATATCACATCATAGCCACGGTCTTCTAATACCTCTACAGCAACAAAATTCTTATTTAGTCCTGGAAAAAAGCAATACATCTGTGAGTCTAAGAGGGGATCTAGACTCCCTCTTAAAGGTAATAGTACCAATATTGGTAGCGCTACAACTCCCATCATCTCGAAACTCTATGTTTTGTTTGAGGTATTTCTCCTCCAAGTCACTGAAGAGATCTTTATTCCCCATCATATGTAATGAGGCACCGTTGTGGAGATACCACATGCATCCCATTACAGTGTCAGCCATGCATGCAATGAGAGTGAAATTAAGTTCGAACTGTGAAGCAATAAATTCACCTGTTGCTGCTATTGTAGGCTCCTTCTTGTTTGCAATTTGTGGAAAATTCATGACATAGTTCCTGAACTCGTGAAAGTGAAAACACTTGATGTTGGAGAATTCTTTCTTATTTCCCTATTCACCTTGGGACTTATTTCCCTTGAGTTTATTTCCTTTTTTGACTAATGCAAAATATTCTTCTATGTCTTTGGAAGAGGTCCTCTCTTTGGTGTTATGTCGAATCTCTTCTTGTACC
The DNA here is from genome assembly GCA_034641835.2 of Pinus albicaulis. Taxonomy (NCBI): domain Eukaryota; kingdom Viridiplantae; phylum Streptophyta; class Pinopsida; order Pinales; family Pinaceae; genus Pinus; species Pinus albicaulis. The sequence continues at coordinate 1,362,815,319 of CM076584.1, forward strand.
AAGTCAGACCATAATCGCTCTTACTCTGGTAGCTTCTCCCTCCCACTTATTGAATCTTGGTAGCTTTCCCAACTCTTGGGAAGGCCTAGAAGTGCTAAGATCACCAGATCAACCTAGGGAATGGTAACACCAACACTTCAAAGCTCATCTCAACATTGAGTGAACTTCATCAAGTATTTTGTTATTATCTTGTGCTCCTTCATCTTGATTTTTATTAGCTTGAACTTTGGTGCCATATTCCCATGGTCGCTACTCTTCAGAAAAAAATCTGTTTAGGACTTCCACATAGCATATGGAGTTTCCTTTCCATGGAGGTTTAAGACAATATGATCTCGAACTCCTTCTAATAGAATCCTTCTCCCCTGTGCTACATTATTCTTCCATTCATCAAGATTTTGAGCATTTGTTGTTGCAGGCCTAGGAATATCATTGTCTATCAATTCCTTCAATCCTTTTTCCTCCAACATTTCCTCCATCGTGTCCTTCCAATCTATGTAATTCGAACTACCCTGAAGGGCATATTTGAGTCTCAATCCTCTGAAAGACATCCCGATCTCTTGTTGGTACTGAAGAATAAATATGCAAATTTGATTCACCTGTTAAAAACAAAATCATATTCTTCTCTTCTATAGTGGTTCCTGCTCTGATACCATGTAGAAAATCCACATAGATTCAATTGATCTTGTATTAATCTAAAACAAAATACTTGAATCTATACTGCAAATTGCAGATAAAAAATTACTATCATATAAGCACATGAACAAGAAAGAGAAATAATTTCAATCTCATAACACAAATATGCATCTGTGGAAAACCTCAACTAAAAACCCCACTATATTTATATTGCATAAATTCAAGAATATGAAACAATACAATGCTTCTCTCAAGATTGAGAGCTCTCTACAGTATCTTTCACTGCCTCACTCTAATCCAAGCAAGTTTGGTCCAATACTTAACTAATTCCTTTCCGTTGTTTGACCAACCTTTCTCACACATTCATGAGGGAAATTGAGCCCTTATTAATTAGTAATCTAACACTAATTTATTATATAATACATCCAATGCATCTTGTTGACCTCATGCACAACCTATACAATTTTATAATTATACAATTGACAGTATACTTCCCTTTAACTCCGATATCAACTAGGTGTTCCTTAGAATTTTCATGCAACAACTATTTATAGAAAATTATAAGTGATTTTATTAATCACTGCATGTGAATTAAACAGATTCAATTCACTAGACCTCTCACTAGCTCATCCATCAGTTAGAACTAGTTAAACTAATTTTGACTCAAATAATTGAGTTAAACAATTACAACTCAAAATAAACTACAACTGGACCCCCTAAAACTTATAGTGAACTCTACATGCCTCTAGTTTGACCCCCAACTCGAATTGACCGAGATAGCTAAGTCTTCCTGACTCAGTTAAATCGTACAAGCCGTCATATGATGTGGAATTACAATTTCCTTCTAATTTAATTAAAGGAACATTAAATTAGAATACATTTTTATTCCATTTTCAATATTTCTTGTTGTCATTTTCAGTATATAATATTGGTGTTTTATATTGTTTATATATCATCAATGGTTATAATTCTAGCATAATTTTGCACAAAGAAATTTGGGTGTCATTTGTTGGTTGTTTATATTTAGGATCTTAGCTTCGAGCTTGGAGACGAGGAAATTTTGTGTCCCCCCAAGTTGGTTGTACCAACTGACTGTTGTGTCTTCTATTGAAAGGTGCAATATCCCTTATTTTTATCATTATGTGTCATGGTTTACAAAATTGGAAATTTATTTGGTATTTATTGCACTTTGGATTGCACACGCATCTGTATGGTGATCCCTGGGCAAGGATCATGGAGCAATGGATTTTTGTGGAGGTGTGATTTCAGCTACAATAAAATTGGTGACCCCACTAGAGAATCAACCCCAGTTTTGTTAAAATATATTCTTCTCTTTGTATTTTTGGTTTTTTGTTCCTTCCATTATGTTCTATGTTGTTACACAACCTTGTTTGGGTCTATATTAGCCTTCTTAGGTTTGGATATATTTAAATATCATCTTATTTTCCTTTTTAATTTTTTCTTCTTCGTGGAAACTAGTTCATAAATATTAACAAAATGGTCAACCTTAAATATGATTATTTTCCATTATCAATCTATGTTCCAAATGCAAATTAGCCTTGTTTGACCCCCATCCTTATATGTAAATTTAGTTTTTATAGGGCTGTAAAATGTAAAAAAACACTCTTTTTTTGCAATTTTTTTGGGTTTTTTCTTATGAACTCTAGGGAGCCTATTCGTTAAGAAGAAACCATTAGGACCTTGTTTTTTTTATGGTGATGATTCCTTTCAGACTGTAAAGAGTGAAGTGAAAAACTAGTTCTTACGAAGGTTCTTGTTTGAGGCATTTTTGGGTGTGATCGGATTTGCATCTTTTTCGTAAACCTTAAATCTATTCTCTTTTAATTATATAGGTTCAAATATATGTCAAATTTGATTCAAAACTATTTTATTGGATTTTATCTAACTTGTTTTCTAATTTTATGGTTTTCCTTAAGGTTGTTTTGCTTGTTTTGACGAGCTTCCCCTCAAGATATTACTTTTATTTTTGGATATGTGTTTTTGTTGAGTATATTAGTTCATATATGTTGTAGGTATCAACTAGAGCATTTGTCTTCAAGTAGATATTAAATATTTTCAAAATTTTGGTGTTTCCATTGAAGGTTTTTACTTGAGTTGCTTACTTTCAGTGGCTTTCTTGCTTTTCAACTATTGTGGTTGTGAAAATGTGAATTTGAGAGGTTTGATTGAGTTATTTGGATCTATTCATCTTATTAGATTCAAATAATTATCTTTGGTTTCCATTCCTTTCTAGTTTTTACCTTGAACTATGGATAGTTTTATTTACCATTGTAGATAATTTTTTATGATTTCTTTTTCTATTCATTGAACTAAAACCTTGATACTTATTTTTCACTTCCTCTCACTGATTTTAATCTATATTTTGATTTATTTTTAGTGATGTTTTGTTCTAAAAGCCAAATTTGAGCTTTTGAGTGCTTGGTGTTCTTGTTCAGTGTTTTATTTTGAGCTCTTTTTTGACTAATTTTCTTAGATTGTTTTTTGGGTATGTTTTAATATAAGCTCAATGAATTTCATAAAGATGATAATTGAGAGTATTTGAGGTTGCTATTTCACTTGGAAAGGAAATTACTATATCCCTTCTATAGTTAGATTTCATTGAAGGAAAAAAAAATAATTTTAATATCGTTTCATTAGGGTTGTATCAAGATTCTGTTCACACCATTTCACTTGCACATTGTATACCTTTGAGCAAACAACAACATTAAAAATTAACACTTAATAGAATCAATTCAAAGTGTTTTATTTTTAATTGGTATCACACTAGCGAGTAGCTTATGCTAGGGTCTTAGAATAGGGTGCCTAGTGAGGTCAACTTTTGTAAAACTACAAAAAAAACTAGAACTTTGTGGCAGGGAGTGAAAATCCACTCCTTGTTTCATGTTTTCTGGGAATCATTTGTAACTAAATTTCATGCACAAGTCACATTGAGGCTATAGGAGTGATCTACCCCACTCATTGGTCTTAGTGGAATTTTTCTATTAGTATTTTATAGCTATAGAAATTTGAGAATTTTCTATAAGTAGTACACCTTAATTTCGGGAATCTCTTAGGGGGTTTGGGGATTAGTTTCCTTACCGTTGCGTGTGAATCTAACTTAAGAATGTTCCCCCAAGGCAAATGTTGTATGTGGTAGCCTTAGTTGTCTATCCTAGGTAATTTACAGGGGTGACATCAAGGGGGACATCATTTTTGTACCAGGGGTAGATGTTGGTTAAAATCACTTAGCACTCCTATGGGCTGCTCCACTACTTGTGAAGGTACTTGTGTTGGGTCTAAAAGGATAATTAAGTAGGTTTCCAAGGTAAATGTCCCAACCATATCTTCACTATCAACCTAGGCCCTAATAAACCAGGCTTCAGAAGTGGGAAGATCCTTTCTCTATCTATTTGTCTTGTGTGTGCTTGTCTCCTAGATTCTTTTAGTGTGTGTTGTTTGGTCCAAGTCATAGTTTGGCCTTAAGGAAATCTAAATTAACTTAATTTGTTAAAAAAACATTTTCACTATGGCTGAAAAAACCTTTGACATTCTCATAAATTGTTAGGCATTTATCTTGAAGAGGTAGGTCCACCACTACATAGACAAAGGCTAATTCCGGCAACATAAAAATTACACCATACTCATGTTGGGTGGCTAAAATTGGTGTTAGGTAGGGATATTTTTTTACTATTGAATTTATTGACAAGATTCGATTCCAAAATGTAAATCCCCCTTTTGGAAGTGAACCCTTTTCCTTGTTTAATTATATCATGTACAGTGATAACACTTCTTCTTTTGTGGGGTGGGTCCCTCTTTACCCTCTATATTGACATTTTTTGTTGCCATGTCATCTTTAACTACACATAGTGTGGACGTTAAGGGACCCATGAAGGTAAGTGAGGAAATGGATGTTGCAGTAGCTAATATAGCTAAGTAAAAGTTTTGTGGGATCCACGTGACACCTCACGGAAAGAGAGAATCCATAAATCTAAAGGATTTGGGTGTCCAAGAGATATTGCACCATGGAAAATGTTTTGTGCTTAAACTTCCCATAAAAACCATATACAAAGGAAAATAACACAATTTTCTATGTGGTCAAGTCTAGTGGGATGTATGAGCTTGATCCTGCAAGGACTCCATGTGGCAGTGTGTTGTTGATGTGGTGCCATGTGATTGGATGAAATTTGAATGAGCATATATTTTGATTTGGGAATTACAATGAGATAAATTTTATATCATCGGAAAGCTCTTGATGACCTGAGTACAATGGTGATATCATAAATATATTGTAAAAAATTTTAAGAAGGAGGATTTTTTTAACCTCATTTCCATAAGATACCATGGAGGTCATGTTAATTAAAAACTTATACCTCAGTCCTCCAATAGCTTGAGAAGGGATCATATATATATAGTATCATATATATATATATATATATATATATATATATATATATATATATATATATATATATATATATTTGAAGGGATCATTACAGGGTGGTATCAGAGGCAAGTTCAACACTAGGATTGAATGGTGCTAGGAGGATAAATTTGGAGCTTTGTTACAAAGTGACATAAAAATGAGGGTTCAATATTGGACGTTTGGAGGATAAAATTGGACCTTCATTAAAATGAGGTATAAATTACAAAGTATAGTACTTAAAAAAATGATTGTTAGTTCTGTGCATATGTGTGTTGATTGTATAATTTTGACTAATGTTTATGTATTATGTCATGATTGTAGAATGAATAGAGGGTTGGTATGACAATTTTCATATGATTTTTTATTTCCTAACTGGCCTGCTGAGATGAGACTTGGTTTCTTAGATATCCTCACATCAACATGCTTATTGCAATATGCCAAGGTGATGGCTAAATATATTTATATTTATTTTTAGTTGGCTAACAGTTATGTGTGTGTAACAACACACAAATAGACACAAAGAACAACATGAAAATAGAGAGATGAGCAACAAGATGTTGCAATATAGCATTGAAAGATGTAAACTATCAAACGGGACCTGTAACAAGTATCCGTTTTTTTGAGGTAGCAAAAACTCATCCTATTTTGAAGAGTGTTGATCTTCAGAATACACCTTTTTTTTGGAGCATATTTTGACACTTTAAATTTTCTTATGTATCAAGTATGAACTTTTTTTTAAATGATAATGATTTTCATGTTGATTTTGAAAAATGTTGATGAAGCATCAACCCATTTTTTTAGAGGGCTTATTTTTTGCACTTTAAATTCTATAACGTTTTAAGTGTGGATAATTTTTCAAAAATTTTGGTAATTTTCATGTGGATTTTGAAAAGCATCAACATTTTTTTAAAAGACATATTTTTGACACTTTAAAACCAAATATCAAATTGACACATAATGGAATCGAGTTAGTCAAGGATCGGCATGGACTCTACTAGAATAAATCAAATAAAAGAAAATAATAAATAAATAAAAATGAAAAATACAAGAGAAAATATGTATAAAAAATGTTGAAAAAAAAACATTAAAAAAACAACTTATCAATGATAAAAATTTAAATAAATATATTAAAAAAAAACAAAAATATAAGAAAATATTTCTAACATAATTTAAGAAAATTTTTTAAAAAAATGATATTAGATGATTTAAAATAAATAAATAAATAAACATTAAAAAAATAATAATGGAAATAAAAACTAAAAAAAAAAATCATTTAAAAAAAAATGCAAATCATTAAAAAACAACTAAATAAAAATAAATAAAAACATAAAATTAAAATAAAATATAAATAAATAAATAAATAAAATCGCTCGGCCCAACGGGCCCTATTGCCCACCCCCACTACCCATATGGCCCAGGGGGTGGTGCGTTGATTCTCACCACTGGCCCAGGGGGTGGTGCGTTGATTCTCACCACTGGCCCAGGGAGTGGGGGGTTGATTCTTGAAATCGGGCCCCCACCCCCTTCTCCTGGAACCGTTGGGAAACAGCGTGGGCGCTGGGCGATTTTTAATTATTTTTAATTTTTAATTTTTCAATGTTTTTTAATTTTTTTAATTAATTATATTTTAATGGTTTTCAATTTGCTTCTTTTTTAAATGGTTTTTTGTTACTATTTATGATTTTTTCTTTTTTTTATTTCATTCTTTTTTCCAAGTTATCTAATATCCTTTTTGTATTTATTGTATTTATTTTCTTAAATTATGCTTTTTTGGAATATTTTCTTGTATTTTTTTAATTTTCATTTTAATTTTTTTTGTTTTTGATAATATATTTTTAAATCTTTTTATCATTTATAAGTTTTTTTTTTGTTTGTCATATATATATTTTAATTTTTTTATATTTTAAGATATTTTTTATTTACTTTTTATTATTTAAAAGAAAATATTGTATGTTTTAGTTTTTATTTTTCTCAATATTTAATTTCTTTTAAGTTTATATTTTAACATATAATTTTATTTACTTGTTATTATTTTTAAACCTATGTTTTTTTTTTTCAATGTTTTAATTAGTATTTTATTTACATTTTTCATTTTTATTTATTTATATATTTATTCATTATTTTGTTTTATTTTGTTTTTTCCTAGAGGGTCCGTGTCGATTCCTGACTAGCAATTTGATCCCATTATGTGTCAATTTGATAATCGATTTTAAATTTTTCGCTATAATGGATAGAGTGTGACCCCACAATGTGTTAATTTCATGGTTGGTCTTTAATATTTCATTACAATGGGTCAGTTCGCCTATAGTGCGTGTCAATTTGGTGGTTTATTTTTAAATTGTTGTTGCAATGTGTCAAGTTGTATTAGGCTAAGTTTTTAAATTTGTTATACTTTCAGCATTTGAAAAAAAAAATTACTCTTGTTGACTCTTTAATTGAGGTATATGTGTTTAAAAAAATTAGTCATAGAAAATTTTCATAATGCCATGGTTGAAATATGTTGAGAACTTCATGTTTTTTGTAGTCATGATCTTTGTTTTTAATTTCATGGTTAAAAAATTGTCAAAATTTTAAGGGTTTTCTATGTCATGGTATTTTATTTTTAATTTGCTGAAGATTGTTGGAATTTTAAAGATTTTTAGAGATGTGATGTTTTATCTTTAATGTCATGCCTCAAAATCATTGGAATTTTAAGGTTTTTTGGAGTTATGATATTTTATCTTTAACGCCATTGCTAGCAAATATTGAAAATTTACCTAAAAAATAAAAGACGTTATTACAACATCAACACTTTCTATTTCCAGGGCATTTTTGGCACACAAAAAAATGGTTTTTATTGCCTTTTACTGCCATTTTTTTTAAAAGTTGAAAATTTACCTCCAAAATAAATAAATAAATAAATTATTCCAACATCAACATTTTTCATTTTCAGGTTGTTTTTCATGTTTTTTAAGGTTTTTTTGGCTAGAGTTCTAGTTTTGCGTGTACATTTTCTATTTCATTGTTTACATTGTTATTGATAAAACCCAACATTACTAGGAAGAGGACTCAATTGAAAAAATGAGAGAGGAAGAATCCCATGATTGGGTAGACACTCTTAGAAGTTATGAATTGAGATGAGAAGTTGTAATGTTGATAATGAGAAGATTTTCAGCGCTCAAGATAAGAAGGAAGAAGTAAATGTAGTAATATTTTAGAGCCTACCCAATTTACAAAGGCAAAAGTAGCATGAGCTTGGTTCAAGATACCTAAGAAATTATAGGTCCAAGTAGAGTCCATCAGGACTTTAGAAGCATGAATTGGTGACTACTAGTGCAGAAGGAAACAAATATAAGAAGAGGCATAGGAAATAAAGTAAATATACATTGAGAGGTGGAACTCCACTACGTACTCCAGAGAGGACAACAGGTAGCTATGATCAATTGTCTACTGATGTAGCCAAAAGACATTACCAGAAGAAGAGCAATGAGAAACGTTTAATGCCAAAAGAATGAAGGAAGGTAAAGCATCCTAATTTTTATGGAGGGGTCAAGAAAGCCAAAGAAGAAAAAGCATGGTTATGAGGGATGAAAATTTATTTTAGGGTGCATGATTACTCTGAGAATATGGAAGAAAGAGTATCCATTTTCAACATGAAAAAGAAAGGAAAGGTTGATATTTTGTGGGAAGGAACGTTAAGGATATTAAAGAGATAGATTTATCCCGGAGAATATTTGAAATGCACTTCTAATAGATGTACCTATATAAATGGTACTATGACAACAAGGTCAAGGAGTTTCATGAGCACAAATTGGGACAACTAACATTTAATGAGTACATGAGTAGATTGTTGGAACTACTGACGTATGTGCCTTATATTAAGGATGAGAAAGTAAATATTCAGAGGTACCTGAGTGGGTTGCTCTTGGATTTTAGGGATAGAATTGAGTTCGATGAGAAAAATACATTAGAGAACACCATTCAGAAAATGAAGAACTACGATGAATAGTCCAAGCATAAAATTGAATTCAGAGTTGATTGGAGAGAAAGTGATAAGCCTAGTTTTTAGGGAAATAGCCAGATATCTTCAAGACACTAACTAGGGAGAAGCAACATGAATTTTACCACTCCTTTCAAAGGTGATCATCATTATAAACCTATCATCTATAGTAGAGAATGGTTCTCTAGGTCTGCAAGAGAGGAATTTGAGAGGTTTAAAAGACGACCCATACAATATTTGAAATGTGGAGAAAACCACATGTAGAAATATTTTATTCAATAATAATAGAATGGTCCAAGGCTATAAAATGTGCAAGAAGCTAAGAAGGTAAATGATGTGGCTCGAAACGTTCCATAAATATGTGTTGCATTAACAATAGGCAGGTTGAATACCAAGCCTTAGTAATCTAGATGTAAGGTATGGTTGATAACCAACTTGTTTCAATTTTTATTGACCTAGGTTCTAATTGCAGTCATGTTAGTATGAAGGTTATGGAGGAGTGTGCATTGTAAAATAAATACCATGGAAAATCATGGTTATTTCAACTAACAACAAGGATTAAAAGGCAGGTTGTAGATGTGGTGAAATCATGCCCAATAGTGATGGACAACATGTCCACAAAAACATATTTCAATCCATTTTTGTTGGGATCATACAATGTGTTATTTTGCATGGGATGGCTAGGAAGATAAAAAAATAAAATTGATTTCTAAATCAAGTTGCCAGAATGTCTCAACAATGAAGGAGAAAGAGTGACATTATAGGGAATAAGGAAACATATAGCTTTGAGGAAAATATCAACATTGTAGTTGAAAAGATGAAGCTAGAAGGGATGTGAAATGCACATTGTCTAAGTGACTGGAAAATCAGTAGTTAACAAAGACAAAATGGAAGAGCATATAATACTGAGACAATTTAATGATGTATTTTTTAAGGAAATTATAATATTTCTACCAAGAAGGGAAATAGATTTATTAGTTGATTTTTTTCTAGGATCAACACCATTGCCAAAATCTTGATATTTCATGAGCCTTCTGGAACAGGTGGGCCTGAAATTGAAATTGAACGAAATGTTGGAAAAAGGATATATCATATTAACGTATCACCCTAGGGAGCTCCAATATTATTTGTAAAGAAAAATTATTTCACACTAATAATTTGTATTGAATATAGACAGTTAAATAAAGCCATAGTAAAGAACAAGTGTCATTTGCTTAAGGTCGATGACTTGTTTTATCAATTGAGAGTAGCAATAGTATTTTTGAAAATATACTTGAGGTGTGTGTACCATTAGTTATGGATTAAGGATAAAGGAATCCATAAGACAAATTTTAGATCCATGTATGGACATTATGATTTCATCACGGTGCCATTTGGACTCACCAATTCTATAGCAACATTTATGTGTTTTATGAATAAATTTATCACTCTATAATTGGAAAATTTTGTGTTGGTATTTGCAGATGACATATTGGTTTATTATAAAACCAATACATAATATGAAGAATATTTTTCAATAGTATTGAAATGGTTTACATAGCACAAGATTTATTCCCAACACAACAGAATTTATTTCTTCCATTCAAAAGTCCAATACTTGGGACATATCATCTCCAAGGAAGGGTGGAAGTAGATCTAGAAAAGAGCAAGGCCATCATGGATTGTCATACCCCTTGGAATGTGGAATAATTCATATGCCTCACATTATTGGCCAAGTATTACCCAAGGTTTGATCAAAATTTATCAAGGATTGGACACATAATCATAATCTTGCAAAGGAAAGAATTTATAATTCATTGGACACCAAAGTGAATAGCTAGTTTTGAATAATTAAAACACATGGTCATGCATGCCCCTATATTGATAAGAAAAGATCTGGAAAAAAAAAAAAAATCTTTGCAAAAAATCGTGTAAGGAAGGGCTTGATCTATTCCTAATTCAAGAAGTACACGTGACCTTTTACGAATCAAGGAAGTTGAATAAGAATGAGAGAATTCATGTCACTCATGACTTGGAGCTTGCAGAAATAGTGTAACATTAAAAATGTGGTGGCATTATTTGCTTAGCTGGAATTTTTTCTTGATGTCAAATCATGGAGGGTTGAGATAATTGTTTGACTAGAAAAAATTGAAACCAAGAAAAGCAAGGTGGCTAGTCTTTATCATTGAATTTTATTTTGAAATAAAATATATCAAAGGTAAGGAAAAAAACTAGCAGAGAACTTAGAAAAAGAGTGAAAGTGGTACATTTAAAAGACATACGTACTTGTGAAGTTGAAATCAAAGAAATGATCAAGGAAGCATTAATTCAGGATGAACATTAAGTAAGAATTACTCACTCACAGATAATGGTACTGTTAGCCATCAGTAAATTTTGTCACAGCAAATGATGGCTAAAACAGGTCTTAAGCCTTAAAGATATTATTGTCACGGAAACTTTCTCATTCTTGAAGCCTTCTGGTGCTCTCTAACTTAAGAGTAATCTTCACTATTGTTTCATTCAAAAAATCCACCAAGTAACCATGCTGATATCAAAAGAGACTATTTTTTAGGCCATTTTCCATCATTTCCTAAGCCTGTTTCACTCGTTTTTCCCTTTTTATACCCTCCATTTTCCTCTGTAAAATCTCTCCTTTCCTCTCATTTGTCCTCTATTCCCTTTGAAAAAATCCATTTTTTACCTTTGATTTCATCAAAAATCCCTTTTAAACCATGAAAACCCCTTTTTATGGTTTAAAAAACCCCCATTTTACCTATCGGAACACTAAAAAACCAAAAAAACCCACTTAAGCCTTGTTCTGCTCTTTTATATTAAAAAACAGGCTTTTAAGCCCCTTCCTTGTTTCCACCATATAACCTTGTGCCCACGACCAATGCCTTAACCCCATCACCATCGTGCATCGGAGTTCCCTTTTCTTCTTCCCCCTTATTGTTTTTATGTCGATTGGCTGATGCTCCGACGCGGTCTCCACCGTCGATTGGGTTTGATCTGCCGACTAGCGCTTAACACTCCGCACCCATTCCTAGCCCTTGTTACTTTAGCTCTCGGTCCCCTACTCCTCCACCAGACCCTTTCCTTCCCTGTTCTCTAAGCCCCCATTGGCATCGGTAAATCGCGTTGTTTTTCTTCATTTTCCTTCACCTTTTTATGCCGATGATTCAACCTGTGATTTCATCACAACCGTTCGATTGACCATAATCTGATGGTTGGGGTCTTCTGCGGGGGCACCCCCCAAGATTTTCTCCTGTACTCCCCAGTGCCCCCGTAATTGACACTTTTGACTATGGAGATTTCAGATCTAACAGCCGAGGTTTTTTTCCAGGGCACACCCCAAGAATTTTCTTCCGTAACCTTAGTCCCCCCTGAAATAGATCTCGACTGTTGATTTATTACTGATCCAACGGCCACCATGCTCTCGCCAACCATTCGACCATCCCTCCTCGTGCGTCTGTGTCGACACATCTTCGTCGTTGATCTACCAAGATCAATGGTTCGCGCTCATCCTACCTTTCCTTCACGCCTCCTTCTAGCCCTTTTCCCCTTAGCTGCATTCCTTCATTCTTTTTTCTTCCGCACTATGCATTCCCCTTAAGCTATCTTGACCGTTGATCTCATTGATCTGACGGTCATCGCACTTCCCCTCTCATCCTCCGACCACCCAACCATCCTTCCTTGTTCATCCCCCCAAATGTATCCCCATTGTTGATCTATAAGATCTGATGACCACTAACCTTCCTAACATCCAACCCCGTCGATCAACCAAACCCGCTACGCAACAAAATAAGTGATTTCACTTGTCGGCCCCACCTTCCACCACGTGAAACTATCCCCCAACCTCCACTCGACACCTGTGCTCCACCGCCCTATCCACCGATCAACTCCAAGTGTTCGCACTCCCTCTCCACCATTGATCTGCATACCCACAGATCGGACAGCTGACGTGCTCCGACCACCAAAATTCCCTGTCGTGTAGCTTGGATGCGAAATCAGTGGTATTGGGAGGACAGGTGTCACCCGACAGACGATATCACATTCAAAATGTGCAAAACCACTTACCGCTTGGATGCTGCGCGAAAACTGGCAATGGTTTTTGCAAAACCACTTTTCTATTTTGCGCCGAAATATAATTTTTAACCCATTTTCTTCGTATTTTCGCCTCCCTCCATGCATTTCTCCTTCCGCCTCACTGCTTCTTCTGCCTCCTTTAAGCCTATGCTAGCAACTTAGCCCCAAAATTCACAGGTTTTACATAACAATTGTGTGTTTGGTTGCAGGTTTTAAAAGGTGAATTATTCAATAAAAACAGTCTCATAGCCAAGGAAACAGTGGCACTGGGCCAAGGATCACAATCCTCAAAGCCTAATCAATGCAGAAAAGATGCTTTTGGGGTGTAAAATCTGGGTTTTAATCAATTCTTTATGAGCATTGGTCATATAATTAAACCCTCCTACATCGAAGAAAACCACCTGTACACTGACAAAGGAAACAAAATAAAGAACAATGAAGATAGAGATTAAAGATAAAATATTACGCATAAAGTTGAAGATTAAAGGTTTAATCCTATAGATTTAGAGATAATCCACAGTTTAAAGGTTAAAAACATAGTTTAAAGCTCGAAGATGATTAAAGAAGGCCTTAAAGCATAGATCAAGGCCTAATCAGGGTTTAAGGCAACAAATACAGATAGATCAACCAAAAGCATGCTTCAAATGCCAAATCACCGAAGCAGTTATTCCTCCAGAGATCAAAATGCCACCTACAATTTCATTTTCCTCAAAAGAATACAAATTGAATGCACGGTCAGAGATATTTGCCAAAGACAGCTCAGAAAGTAATAACAAGCCTACCAAAAGCCTCCAAATTCAACAAAAGTGTCTAAAGTTGATGAAAGTTAATGTAAAATTGATTAAAACAGAGTTAAACATATGAAATCTTCTCCCTAAGGCCTCCCAAAGGCCGAGAAACATTTACTCTGTATTAATTGAGTAGTTGAACCTTCATTCCACTCCACCTCCTCAATTTACCTATAAATACCATATGAGGATTTCATTGTTATTGTTGGTTGAATACTCATTGAATGTAAATAGATGTTGAGGCTACTGAAGCTCTGTTTTGTAATTGAAAAAAGATAGCCTGAGAAGAGAAGTCTGAAGTTGTAAAGACCCACTAGATTTGAATATTGTAGCTAGTTTGAACATCAAATATATAAGCTGATTTATGGGATCCTAGTCTATGTCAATGGTGATGTTTTTCTTACTGTAATTGTCATTTTTCTCATGTTTTCCATATTGTCCACTTTCTTTGATAAAGAACAACAAATATAGATTAGGATTTACTGTAAAGTACCCTATTTCTCACTGATAAATCTTTATCTTTATGTTTTCTTCTAACTGTGTTTTTTAGGATAATTCAATAGAGTATAACCAGTGAAGTGTTGGTCAGCCCATGTTTACTGAGTACAACTTGAAATATTGTCTTTGAAAGTTCTTGAAAAGTCTACTAAGTAAAGATTGAATTAGAGAAGTTTATGGTTAGCCCTGTCCTCTAGTTTATCTCCAACAGTTGCTTTGAAAAGATCCCTTAAGAGTATGTCAAAAGCAGGATAGATTAAAAGTTCTTACTTGATCTTAATTGTTTTCCTTTGAGAATATGTTGAAATAAAGCTAGGTTAAAATTCCTTACTTGATCTTAAGCTATTCTTTGTTTTCCTTTGAGTATGTTGAAATCAAGCTAAGTTAAAATTCCTTACTTGATCTTAAGCTTCCCTTTGTTTTCTTATATGTTTGCTTCTTTCACCACACTTTTTTTCAATTTTCCACACCATAAATCAACTTAAAGAGATCCTTTGATATAGATGACTTGCCCCATGGACCACTCTTGAAACTTGTTATGCAATTAAACCCTCTTGTGACTCCATAACCCAATGGATTGATACTGTTTCTTACCTATCCTATCAGCTGAACCATTCTATCAACCTGCTCACAC
Source organism: Pinus albicaulis (assembly GCA_034641835.2). Taxonomy (NCBI): domain Eukaryota; kingdom Viridiplantae; phylum Streptophyta; class Pinopsida; order Pinales; family Pinaceae; genus Pinus; species Pinus albicaulis. Next base: position 1,362,830,339 of record CM076584.1, read on the forward strand.
CTTTTCCCTTCAAGAAGACTTCCTTCATTTTGATGATATCCATCCCAACCAAAAACAAACAAAACCCTTGTACTTCATAACTATCCTAATATCATATCATAATCCTTAAAGAAATATCTTTGAAAACACTTATATAGAGAGATCCCTCTCTGAATCCAGGAGGGCTAAATCCTAGGATTACAAAGTGGTTTTGATGTAGGCTCTGCAGCATTTGTTCTTTCCAATCTTGCAAACTACGGAGGCCTAACAAGTACGTTGAAATTGAAAGGTAGATAGTAGAGACAATGTATGAGTGACTTGAAGAAGCTCATATTGAATGAATTTTACAAACTACCTTATGAACACCATCCTAGTTATTAGAGAATGATAACATCAATGAAAAATATGTATTATTGGTTGGGCATAAAAAAGGAAGTCATTGATTATATTAATAGGCGACTATAATTTCAACAGGTTAAAGTGGAGTGTAGGCATACAACAATATTTTTACAATCGATCCCCATTCCTAAGTGGAACTAGGAATTCATTTCTATGGACTTCATCATTGTACTACCAAAGACATCCCAAGAGCACAATGCTATAATGGTGGTAATGGGTAATCTAAGTAAGGTAGCTCATTTTATAGCCATCAAGTCCACTTACAAGGAAATTTATGTTTCTCATATTTTCATGAATGAAGTTTTTAGATTTCATGGTGTACCCAAGAAGATCATTTCATATCAGGATGGAAAATTCACCTCAAAATTTTGAAAGGCATTGTTTGATGATTTTTCAAAAGAGCTAGTGTTTAGTCACATCTTATCATCCTAAAACATATGGATAGACATAAAGAATAAATATGTTTATGGAACACATGCTAGGAATGTGTGCTATGCATCATCCCAAAACATGGAAATAATTTCTACCCTTGATAGAATGTTCCAACAATAATGAGTATTATGAGTCATTGAAGATGAGTCCCTTTAAGGCTATGTATGATAGAAAATGTAGCACACCCATTAGTTGGAATGATCCAATGAATAGGTTGGTTCTTAGACCTAACATGCTAAAGGAGATGAAACAAGAATTAGTTACTATTAGGCATAAATTAAAAGCAACTCAAGGCATGCAAAAGACTTATGCATATTAGCTGAGGATACACAAGGAATTCCAAGTGGGAGAAAATTTGTATATCCACATCATACCAAGAAATATTTCACTAAGAATAGGATCAGGTGCCAAGCTGGCATGAAGGTTTTGCGCATTATTGCATATTTTAGAAGGAGTGGATCTAATGGTTCACATATTAGCCTTGCCACCCACAATCACAAGCACATGATTTTTTCCATATTTATTTTCTTAAAATGTGTGTGGATGATGCTAATAATATTCTTGATTGGTATATGATATAGGTGGATTCTAAGGGAGAATTGAAACCAAAACATTAGTTAATTTTTTATCGGAGGTATATTATGTTCCAAAATCAAGAAATATAGTAGTTCAAGGTGCAGTTGAATAAGTTTAAACTAGATGAAGAACTTGCAAAATGACTAATGATATGAGAGCATGCTACCCATTTATTTTAATAGTGTAAATGTGTTTAAAAGGAGCATAGTTGTATGTTTTCTTATGTGTATAGAACACTAAGTATGGTGTTCCTCTAAGGGGGAAGGGTTCATGATAGCCCTTGTTGCTACCTAACTTATAAATTTCACTACGTATATTGATATATTTAAATAGTGTGGAAATAAAAATAATGATTATGATATAGGAGTGGAAATGGATTCAAATACTAAGGAGGGGGAGTTTCTTGGGAAGTGATTAAACCCAAGCTACATTTATTTGTGTTACCAATTTCTTCACTGAAATAAATGGTCTGCATAACAAGCAGGGAGGTGGAGTACGAGTTACCTTAGAAAAAATATGAACCCAATATTATCCCTTATCTTGTGGCAAATGTTGGTGAATTCAACGCACAAGTGACAGTGAAAGGAGTTGGAAAAAAAAGGGACTGATAGAAAAAGAGAATGTCGCTTGTGTGTAAGTAGAGGCAAGAGATATAATAGAACAAATATTTTTGGGAGGAGCCCAAACACGAAGGTAGAAAATGTAGGATCTCATGGAGGAGCAAGAAGAGAATATGGGATGATGACCCCTATGTATTTCTAGTGTATGTCTAGTGTTATGTATTAATTTTGTGATGGGTTGATAAAGAATCAGTGGAGAAAGTGACTCACTAGTGTTATTTATCTTGGATGATAAACCTCTAAGTGCTTGAATTGGGCAAATAAACCACTCAGAGCTTGTTTAAGGGTGATTAAATTTCTATGATTCATATTATAAGGTTGATAAACAAACTAGTAGGTGGATACACTATGGTTCCTACTACTGGAGGTAGTTGATAAACCACCTTAATAGTGTGATTTGGATTCCTGTAGTGCTAGCCTTGAAAATATAGCTGATAAACCACCTTTAGAGTGAGATCATACTCTTGGAATATGAAAACCTTAAAATGTTCCTAAATTGAATCCCTATGATCTATTTAGAGAGATAGCAGAGTCACAATGATGCTTACTAGTGGAGGCAGTTGATAGACCACTTAGAAAATTCACTCTCTATCATCTAGTTGACTGATATTGGTGTGAATTCCCTTGAGAAATAAACTCCTAATACTATGAATATTACTTGAGGGTGCTCAGTTGCAAGAAATATTTCAATGTGGCTTGCTCGCGGTTGAGTAGGGAAAATTTTAAGGATGGAAATTTATCTTAGAGTTTAGAAACCTCGATGACTCTTACTAGTCCTTAATATGAAAACTATAAAATATTTCGAGATATCTTTATAAAAATATTGAAATTTCTATTTATTTTATATATAGTGTCTATAAAGTTTAAGTAATATTTAAGGTAAAATAATTTTATACTACAAAATTTGGGTGAATCACTTTTAGAAAAAATGGAAATTGGTGAATCATTTTTTTGGAAAAAGCATGGAAAATTATCCCACTTATGAATATTATCCCCTAAAATTTTCCATGTGGTTGAGTGGAGAGTTGAAGTCCCTCCGTAAGTAGCCACTCATTCTAGTTATAGAAATAGGTGTATTTACTCATATATTTGTTGTATCATGAATGATGAATAATGTTTGGTATGTGTTATGGTTGTGTATGTATAAACACTACTAATGGATGAATGATATATTTTAATTTGTCTATGATGAGATGCTTTATATTTCTGTTCTCAGGGGTATGAGGGGATTAGGGGCCTATGGGTTTTCTGATATTTTCATGAGTTGTAGAGTTATTTACATCGTTATGTATGCTTGCTTAAATATACTCAGCTAAAATGATACAATGTATTATTTATTTATTTTGATACGTTATGAGTAACATGGATCTCTTTGTGTTCAATACTATGACTACCATTCTTGGTAAATGACCATGAATTAGTGTAATCTATTATATATTAGAAGACTTAATATTTTTTGTTTGGTATCAATTTTGCAGCTCAATGTGATACTATTATATCTAAGTTGTAGTGATGGATTGGCTATAGATTAGCTTTTTTCAACATCTCGAAGAAGACATGTTGATAGATCTATGGAATATATTGTTGTTATGTATAACATTAGAATTATCAGTGTTCGAATATGGGTTTATCCCTATGAAATTAGTGTTCTAGGCAATGGATTACATCAAGGAAGACTTTGTCCAAGTCCCATGAAGTTCTTATATTTCATAAGTACAAATACTGCAAAAATTGAATATTGTATTTGCATAGAATAGCCCTTTTTGGATTTTTTTGTTTAGTACATTTGAAGGTGCGGAAAAGAGAAAATGTACTCGAGAGTTTGGACATCTGTCTAGTCAAAACTTGTGTATTTTTTTTAAATGCATTAGATTTTAAATAGTCTAAATAAGAAGGAAAGTAAGTGGTGATATTTGGTGAGGCACACACTAGGGAAAAGTCAAAGGTTAATTCATTGGAGAATCCAAGATATAGGCTATCTCAAAGTTAGCACACAATGCAAATGTTTTTGAAGTTGGAGGTCAAAGTTGGATAATGAGTTATCTAATATCTAAGGGATTCGAGTGTGTAACGAGGGTGCACACTTCATTATAGACAAAATTTAGTTTACTAGTTGTATATATCATGGAAACATGGAAATGCACAAAGTTTGAGGACTCTAAGGGACCCGCAAAAGGAAATGAGGTGGTTGATTCTACCAAGGCTAAGATAGCTACGTGGAAGTTATTTGGTCTCCACACTATGCCTCATGGAATAAGAGGATCCTGGGGTCTAAAACATAATGCACCATGGAAAATATTGTGTGCCCTAGACCTTCCCTTGAAACCTTATACAAAGGAAAATATTGCATTATGTTGTGGGTTCAAGTCTAGTGGGACCTGTGATCTTGGCTAATGTGTACTCCACATGGATGTTTGATGTTGATGTGGCACCATGTGATTTCCTAACCTTTGAATGAACATGTATTTTTATCGAGGAGTCAGATTAAGGTAATGCATATATTTTTGGGAAGCTCTCAACAAGCTGACTACAATGATGATATCAAAAATTTATTTCACAAGGTTTGGAGAAGAAGGTGTTTTGTAACCCCATTTATATAATATACCATAGAGCTCAGGTTAATTAAAAAGTAACACCTCCCACAATCCTAATAAAGTACAAGGGGTTGGGAAGGAGTGTTACAAATTCTCCTTGGGATGCTTTCAGGAAGTTTGAATCCCTAAAAGGAGAACTTATTGAGATAGATTTACTTTGGTTTGAGGCCTCAAGTTTACCTTGAGACTCCATGAGAGAAGAGAGAGCTCTTAGAATAAAAAAATTGAGACTCCTTGTTCGACCTATGCTAGATCTATAAAAGGGCAGTGGGGTAGCTTGAGAGACTAAAGTGTAGAGAGTGAGGTACACTTCTATGGTTTATGCAAGTTGAGGGGATGATATCTTGTTGGTTGGAGTTTCTACTAGAGTTTCTAAACTTGGCATAGTTTGAACTAATATAGACTATGAGACCTTACCTGATGTAGAGATTGTGTGTTTTTCCTAGTGTAGTCATATCCATAGCTCAAAGTGACTTGCTACTAAGGGAACTAGAGTACTAGAGTATATTGTGTAATTATATGAGCTTAGTTATGTTATGATGTGTATGTTTATAGTTTCATATGTTATTATGCATAAAAACTACATGTGGTTATGAATCCATAAGGGTATCATATATAGGGTGAATTACAAATTGGAATGAAAACCCTATTTGTGCATAATTACTCATAGTATCAGAGAACTAATGAGCCTAGTTTAAAAAAAAAATTGAAAACATAGTGTGGAGAGAGTCATAATTATAGTAATATTGCCCAAAAATAAGGTATAATCATGTTACATAGTCCCTAAAGAGAAACATTATTTAATTGTATATTCCATTTTTTTATTTAATAGAGAAATAATGTAGTCATTAATATGTGTTCATAATTGGACACAACCACTAGGTTGTTATTTATTCAATATTGTGATCCCTATATATGTGTATCATCACTCGTTTTTTGAAATATCTTCTCAATTGCTAATGCTTTAGTCTTTAGTTAAATTATCATTCATAAATGATGAATTAGCTACTACAAATGAACCATTTTCACTAAAATATGAACCATCATTAGCAAATGATGATCCTCTCTTTAAATTGAACTCTTATCATGAAACTAGAAGGACCATGAAAATTTATACCTTTAAAGTAGAGCTTCATTTAATTATCTCATTTTTATAGTGGTCCTCAATCCATGTTATTTCCTAACTATATAGTTAATAAATTAGTCAAAGGAAAAAATTGGATTTAGATATATGTATGAAGTCTTAGCAAAGTAATTCTTAATGCAAAACACAAAATTTCTTACTTTTTACCTTCACAATGCCATCACTTTAGCAAGTGATGCAGAAAAACTACAAATATTAGAATACGCGCGCGGACCTGTGGCTTATGGCCCCACACTGTGGCAGCCAATCACAAAATATTGCACATTAGAACAAATACAATTTACCTCCCCGCAATTTTGCACTTCTCTTAATTTAACAATATTTGTGATTTCGTGATTTCACTATTTTGCACTTCGCACATTTTAATGTTTACCCCAATGGGTACTCCCTATTCCATGCAATCTACGATCACATCGCATCACAACAAAAATAAATTACCATTGCGATGCCTTAATACTAAACTCTAAAATATGCAATTTGTGAAATCGCTCCAAGTGCGATTTGATCTCCGTCGTTGGTCTCATTGGATCAGATGGTTCACACTTGTCTTTGCTTGTTCGTTCGGCCAATCAAACCTTCTATGGACATGTTGTGCAATGGTCGATGCATAAATTCAAAGCTTCTCTTGTATTAAATAAATTCACATAAAACTTTTAGAGATAACCTCGCTCTGCCATTGCAATATCCAAACTTAACAGAGAAATAAAATAATGGCAATTTAAAAATAGAAATCTAAATTAAAACACAACACACTGGGAATTAAATCAATGAAAATACATAGGTTCGAGCCCTTTAATGGTTGAATTTTACATTTATTTTTCTCTTCGTTCATTCCTCTCTCACACTTTTCTCACATCTATTCCACCCTTTTTCTCACACCTATTCATGTGTGTGTGCGTGTGTGTGTGTGTGTGTGTGTGTATATATATATATATATATATATATATATATATATATATATATATATATATGAATCAATTTGCTTTGTCTTTTATTAGCTTTCTGTTGAAGCACTCTAACAAACAAAATCTATCCTAACTAAATTCTCTAACCTACTTGGCTTAATCTCCTCGCAGGGAGAACCAATTGTTATTTTCTTCCTACTTGAGTTAGGAAATCAAAACAAACTAACTTCTCACAATTAAAACTAAATAAAATATTAATAATCAATGTTTCTCCACCTCTCGATAGCCACAACATGTGAACACACAATCATATTGCTGGTTAAATCTGGATGCTCCTGCATCAGACTCCCGGGGAAGAAAAAATTGATCCATCAATGTTTCAGGATCTGCATTAAACTTCTGTAACTTTGTTGTTTTCATTCAACTGGAATCTTCCACTGGGTGTCCTTTCCATTTTACTAGATATTGATAATAGGTATGTCCTCTGATCTTCTTTGCTGCTCTTTTCTCCACAATGGCTTCCACATATTTCTTTGATGCCTTTGGCATCTGTTCCTTCCAATTTAAAGTTTGGTCCTCTTCTTCTGTAGATTCTTCTTGTATTTCTTCCTTTGTGCCTTTGTATACGTACAAATCTGCAACATTAAAGATGGGTGATATCCCACTTCCTAGTGGAAGCTCAATCTCATATGCATTTGAGGAAAACATCCTCAAAATTCTACATGGACCTATCTTTTTCATTTTTAATTTGTTATAAGTCTCGACTGGAAACCTTTCATTCCTTAGATAAACCATGACTAAATCATCTACTTGAAACTCCCTTTCAATCCTCTTCATATCAACTCTTCGTTTATACTTTTGAGTGTTTTTCTGTAAGCTCTACTTGACATCTTCCTGCAACTTCTCTATCTGTTTTAGAAATTCTTCAGCTTTTGCACTCCTTGTCTCTTTTTTGCTCAAATCTCTAAGTTCATACACCCCTATTGGATGCATCCCGAAAACAATCTGAAATGGACTCATGCTAGTACTCCGACTAGGAGTATCATTATAGGAAAATTCAGCTTGAGCAAGTTCTAAGTCCCATTGCTTTGGATTTTTGTAAACTAAACTCCTTAATATATTTCCCAGGCTCTTGTTCACCACTTCATTTTGTCCATCCATCTGAGGATTATAGGCTGAACTGAAACTAAGGTTTGTACCTAGCTTCTTCCATAGAGTCCTCCAAAAGTGTCCTACAAAATTTGTATCCCTGTCTCAAACAATTCTCATAGGTCATCCATATAATCTTATAACTTTAGAGAAAACAAAATTAGCAATGTGAGTTGCATCACTAGTTTTCTTACAAGCAATAAGATGATCCATTTTAGAAAACCTATCTACGACAACATAGATAAAATCATGTCCTCTTTGAGTCCTCGGTAAACCTAAAATAAAATCCATGTTGATAGGCTCCCAAGGTCTATTTGGTATTGGCAATGGCTGATATAACCCAGTGTTTTGGCTTCTTCCTTTAGCATGTTGACAAATCCTGCACTTCTTAACAAACTTCTTGATATCAGTTTGCATTTTTGGCCAATAATAAAAAGCACTTACTTGAGAAAATGTTTTATTCTGTCAAAAGTGTCCAGACAGTCCTCCACTATGTTTTTCCTTAATCAGATTTTCCCTCATGGAGCACTAGGTATACACAGTTTATTATTCTTGAACAACAATCCTCCTTAAATCTGGTATTCCAACCACTGCCTTCTATTATGAATTATTGGATTCTTAACAGCTGCATATATTTCTTTGAAATTTTTGTCTTCCTCATACATGTCAATCATTTCTTCAAAACCAAAAATGCCAATCTTCAATTCCTGCATAACCATATTTACTCTACTCAAAGCATCAACAACCTTATTTGACTTACCACTTATATGTTTGATTGTAAAAAGGTAAAACTCTATAAAAACTCTACCCACTTAGCATGATTTTGATTCAACGTTCGTTGATTATTTATGAACTGTAGTGTATGGTTATCTGAATACAACACAAATTCTTTGGGCAACAAATAATGCTTACATTTCTTCAAAGCCTGCACAATAGCATAGAATTACTTATCGTAGGATGAATACTTCATCTTCGCCTCATTTAAATTTTCACTTAAATAATCTATCGGTCTCTGCTCTTGACTCAATAAAACTCTAATTTCTATCCCACTAGCATCAGTCTCAACTTGGAATATTTTATCAAAATTTGGCAAGGCCAAAATAGGTCTTTCAGTGATCTTCTTTTTCAACAACTTGAAATTTTGATTTGATGTTTCTGTCCATTTAAATGGCTAGTTTCTCTCCTTTATTTTTTTAATTATTGGTGCATAGATCTAATTAAAACCTCTTACAAAATTTCTGTAAAAACTTGCAAGACCATGAAAACTCCTTACCTCAAATATACTTCTCGGAGTTGGCCAATTCAGTATTACTTAGATATTTTATGGGTCCATCTTCAAGCCTTCTTCTGAGACTATAAATCCCAAGTAATCAGCTCCTTCTTCATGAAACTACACTTCTTAAAATTTATGAGCAACTTCTCCTTTTGCAAATTACTTAACATGAGCTTGACATGCTCCAAATGCTCCTCCTTAGTCTGAGTGAAAATCAGAATTACATCAAGATAGACTATCAAAAATTTACATGCATACTCTTTCAAGACCTCGTTCATTAGTCTCATAAATGTTCTTGGTGAATTAGTGAGCCCAAAAGGCATCACTAACCACTCATACAATCCACTATTGGTCTTAAAAGTAGTCTTCCATTAATCTCCTTCTCTAATCCTTATTTGGTGGTATCTACTCTTCAGATCTATTTTAGTAAAATACTTTGACCCACTTAAACAATACATCAAATCATCTATGCGTGGCAATGGAAATTTATACCTAATAGTGATCTTGTTTATGGATCTAGAATCCGTACACATGTGCCACTCACCTCCTTTCTTTGGACTAAGCACGGATGGTACTACACATGGACTAAGACTTTCTTTGATCAATCCTTTATCTAACAGTTCCTGTACCTGTCTTCCGACTTCTTCATTCTCCCGAGGGGTCATTTTATAAGTTGCTTTGTTTGGTAAACTTGAAATAGGTATTAAATCTATGTGATGACTGATACTTCTGATTGGTGGAAATTTACTTTGTAATTCATCAATAACTATATCAACATAATCATCTAACAGATTTTTAATTTTCACAGGAAGATTGTCTAAATTAGTAGAAGTCAGGATTACCTTAGGTTTATCCACAACAACAAAATGCATTTCTTTATCCTGCTTGACTTATTGCAGCAATTCCTTTCCACTAACCATCATAACATTATTACCAGTTGCTCCTTTGTCTACTTCATCCTTCAAAGGTAGAAATTTGTGCTTCTTTCCTTCCTTCTCTGTAGTTCAGGTATTCCTTTTTCCATCATGAATGGATTTTCTGTCAAATTTCCAAGGCCTTCCCAGCAATATATGGCACACATCCATTGGCATAACATCACACAGTATGACATCATTATATGTATCAATCTGTATCTCTACTTTGCACTGTTTTGTCACCAAAATTTGATGTCCCTTCTATAGCCATGACACTCTATAGGGAGTAGGGTGTAACATCTTAATTAGCCCCAATTTCGCAACCATCTCTTTGGAAACAAGATTATCAGTGCTTCCACTGTCAATCACAACTTTGCAGCGCTTTTCTTTACACTTGCATACATTCCTGAATAAACTCTTCCTTTGTGTTGGCTCATTTGCTTCCTTCTCTGCCTTAAGCAATACTCTTTTGATCAATAAAGACTCTCCTGCCTCAGGTGGCTCTTCTTTTCCCATGACGTGAGGATTTTCTTCCTTTGCTTCAGCTACATTCACATTTCATTGATTTGCTGGTTTTTTATGATGGCAATCCCATGATATGTGTCCCCATTCTCCACATGTGTAACACCAAAATTCTCTTCCTCAACCTCTTCCTTTGGGTGAAAATCTCCCTCTACCAAAGTCTCCTCTTTGTGGTGGTCTGCTACTCGAACCCCTGTTTCATTCTGAGAGTTTTGAAATCTTGATCTGAAAGTTCCTCTTCCTCTTACTGGACTTTTACCTCTATTCCTATGACTTTGTTTCCTCAACATTTTCTCCTCTACTTTCGAAGATGCTTGGTAGGCATCCTCAATTGTCTTTAGACTCAACAAACTGATTTCATCCTGTATGTCATACCTTAAACCATTGATGTATCTAGCTACTTTCTCCATATCATCTTCAACTTGTCCTACTCTAATGATGAGCTTGTAAAACCCCTCTGTATATTCCTTGACAATCATTCCTTTCTGCCTCAAATTCTACAACTGTTTGAAAATATTAAATTGATATTCCTTTGGCATAAACTTATTCTTCAACTTTATTATCATTTTATCCCACTGCTTGATCTTAGGCTTTTCTTTTCTAACTCTGGATGTATGTAGTTAATCCCACCAAATAGGTGCATGGCCCTTCAACTTGGTAGCTGCATACTTTACCTTCTTCTTATCTTTTACCTCTTCCAAGTCGAAATACTTATCCACAGAACTGATCCAATCCATCAGCTCGTCCACATTAAGGTTCCCCTGATATGAAGGAATCTCCATTCTCAATTTCCCACTAACCTTTGCTAATATCTTGAAAACTTTAGCTGCCTTGTCTTCTACCACTTCTTCTTCCTTAGAAGTTTCCTTTGCTGCGCTGACCTCTCCTTCATCAAGTGCTCTCCTCTGAGTAGTCTCTACTATCTCCATTCTTGTATGAAGGTGTCGAATCTCTTCTATAAAAACTGCATTAGCTTCTAGTCTTCCCCGACCTATGTCGGGTTCTCTCCTCATTGGCATATTTGCTACAATATTTGAGAACACAACTCAATGTCTGTTCTGATACCAAATGATGCAGAAAAACTGTAGATATCATAATATGCATGCGGACCTGTGGTTTATGGGACCACATGGTGGTAGCCAATCACAAAAGATCATACTTAGCAACAAATACAATTTACCTCCCTGTAATTTCACACTTCTCTTAATTTAAAAATCTTTGTGATTCCGCGATTTCACACTTCGCACATTTTAATGTTTACCCCAATGCGTACTCCTTATTCCATGTGATATGTGATCACATCGCATCGCAACAAAAACAACTTACCGTTGCGATGCCTTAATACTAAACTCTAAAATCTGTGATTTGTGAAATCTCTCCAGATGCGATTTGATCTCCGTCGTTGGTCTCATTGGATCAGTCAGTTCAAACTTGTCTTTGCTTGTTCGTTCTACAAATTAACCCTTATTTGGACGCATTGTGTGATGGCCAATGCACAATTTCAAAGCTTAGCCCGTATCATATAAATTCACATAAACCTTTTACAGAGAACCCTCCTATGTCTAGTGCGATATCTAAACTTAACAGAGAAATAAAAGAATCACAGTTTAAACACAGAAAGCTGAATTAAAACAAAACATGCTTGGAATTAAATCAATGCAAATACACATATTCAAGCCCTTTAATGGCTGAATTTTACTTTTCTTTTTCTCTCTGTTCACTCCTCTCTCACTCTTCTCTTGCACCTATTCCACCCTTTTTCTCACACCTATTCATGCGTGTATATATATATATATATATCCGAAGCAGTTTGATTTGTCTTTTATTAGCTTTCTGTTGAACCACTCTAACAAACAATTTATATCCTAACTAAATGCACTAACCTACTCGGCTTAATCTCCTCGTAGGGAGAACCAATTGTTGTTTTCTTCCTACTTAAGTTAGGAAATCAAAACAAACTAACTTCTCACAATTAAAACTAAATAAAATATTAATAATCAACATTTCTCCACCTCTTGTTAGCCACAACATGTGAACACACAATCACATTGATGGCTAAATTCAGATGCTCATGCATCAACAAGGATTATGAGTTGATTGATTACCTCCTACACACATTAGTGTTTTGATGTTTCTAAAACAAGGCTTCATTTTCAGATATCTTTAAACAATGCATGTGTTTTTAGAATTAAGGATCTTTTAAAATTTTAAAATAGATGAAGTTAACCACTTTAACTGCGGATGAATGTTATGGGAAATACCCATGATCAAATCTCAATGGTTGCCACTATTCATCTAAATATCAAGATATTCAAATTTTTTTGCCTCTTCAAGCTTATAGGAATCACTCATCATGATTTCTAACATGTTCAATATTTTTCCACACAAGGTAGCGTGTATCCAAAGAATAGAACTGAGATGCAGGGGGAATTAAACCCAATAGCTACCACTCAATCTATTGTCCTTTGACAAAAGTAATTTAGACATTTAGGCCATGTGGCATATTTTGATTTCATTATAACATTTCTTTTTATTCCTATGTGTCATTTGTTAAGTGTCATGTCTCATTTTATGTGTTTGCTTCAATATTTGGTTTAGAGTAACCAAGCTAATGGTATATGGTCCATAAACCAAATTAAAATCGTTATTTATTTTTACTTTTAATTTGATGAACCATTGTTCAATATGTTACACATATTCAATTCTAATGAAATTGAAATATATTTATATGGATTCCAAAAATATAAAACTAAATGAAAGTTAGGTTCTTTATCTTCCTTTTCTACCTTCACAATAATAGAGAGAGGGTGGTGGGATTATGTCTCTCTACTTTCTCTATGAAGGAAGGAAAATGAATAAAAATATATATAACATTATTGTTTCTTATTTTTTTAATATTTTTATTTTTATTTTTATGTAATATCATTAAAGAGAAATTAAAAAATCTAATCTTTTTCCTAAAAAAATTGAAGGTTAGGGAAAATGAAGAAGAAGAATTTAGATGTTGAAATACTACACATATATTTCTACTTAATAGAAAAATAAAACTATTTTAGTATTTTTTTAATACCTTCAAATAACGTTCCAAAGGTGCGACGTAGCTTTAAAAATACACATAGAGAAAACATAGAATGAATTTAATATAAATATATATTCCATTACAATTTTCATAAAAAAAAAAATTTTATTCCCTCGGATCCTAGTGTTATTACTCCATTAATGAATGTTGGACCTCGTCAAGGCTCTTATGACAGATCCCAATCTTGCCATTAAACACTTGTCTCATCAGTGGTCATTCAAGCAATATTTCCATCAATATGGTCCAATTGACATTATGATACCCCATCCAAAACATTCTCCTAGTTATTTGTTAGTTATCAAGCCATAGAATTATTTAGCATACACATTCACTCCTAAATTCGCTCTTGTAGTTAGTAAGTCCAAACAACCATAGTTACGCTCTTGCGCACACGGCCATCAATTACCTTCTTTCCAGGTGACTCAGTCCTAATCAAGTAGACATGGTCTGTGAGAGAAGCAGGGCTAGACGCAGAGGCAGAGGATGTAGTTGTCTTCCCCTCTCTCCTTGGCATGGCCAAACAAAGGAGCTTTTTCGATTAGGAATTTCCTCCCCACATCCTCTGTATGGTCGTATCAATGGAAGTGGAGGAGCAACATTATATTGTTTGTGGACAATGGGATGTGCAAAAAATGTTTTCTCGCCAATTTTGGTCCATGAAACAAGCTAGAGTTGGAACCACCGGTGGAATGGTGCAGGCTTGTACCAATCTAAAAAATACTCAACTTTCTCTTCAGAAACTCTCAATGTCAATTGGTATCAACTTCCCATATGTCCCTCTCACTCCTTTGTCCACCAAATCTTAGGAAAGTTCTGCAAAATTTGATTCTTCCAACCAACAAGCCATTCCACTTAGACCTGACCCTCGAGTGGCATAAGAAAACGACAAAGTTCCAACATAAGCATACAGTTCTTGACCCTACAAGAAATATTAACCAGAGGTTGATAGCCACCCATAATGTCATGATAATGCTTCCCAAGCCATGAAGGGGGAATCCTCTTTGTCAACAAGTTATTGTGGTTTTGTAATCGAATGGGAATGCCCTCATTGGCTTCTGAAAGGGTACAAAGACCCTTTCACCTACCTAGATATACTTGAGAAGGATAAAAGTGCCAAAGCGAATAAATGTTAGCCCTAGGAATATCCAACACCGGGCACTCATCATGATCAAGTCTCTCGATAGGTTTTAAATGCATTTTTCTTTTTCTCTATTTTCATACCCACCTTAGTATTTCTAGCCCATATAAACATCATTTTTGTACTAAACTTGTTCAAAGTTGTCTTAAATTTTCTGATATAGTCACCAAAGGATCATTTGGTTTCCCTTCTAAGGGAAAATGGTCCCCAAACAATGCTTCTCAGACTAGAAAAAGCTTGTGTCAGACATCTCTTTGTTTGAAAACAAGCTCTCCCAATTTTCCTCAACTTGTACTATATATAAAACATTTTTTCTAATATGGAGCTCTATGCCTACTTAAAAAAAAATTGTTATTATTAAAAAAAAAAATATTTATATTATAGTCATACCAATTTAAATAAAACCAAAAAAAAAAATTGAAAAGGTATTTTAACTATTTGAGTTTCATCATTTATATGTAAGAATTTTGCAATATTTCTCCAAATTAAAAGACATGCCTTCTTTTTATAATTTAATTGTCACTAGACTCTATAAAAATGATCGGCAGTTTCAAGAAATTTGTAGCGAAACTACCGAAAATAGAGCTAGCTCAGGTAGACCTTACCTGTCAGGGCTCAAGAAAGACCACCTTATAGCTAGCGGAAAAGAAGCGAGTCGGCTTACAGGGACGACTTAGATAGAGTTCTGAAGACCCGTTCAGCTAGCTGTCTCTGCTACGGCGCCACCAATGAAATGGTCTGGATTCAGGTTGTGTGAAGGACCATCATTGTAAGTTTGTAATCACCTTTTCATAACACATAAATAGCTACTACTTTGACAGTATTATTAGCAAAGTAAAATAAATTAAATTTCCACACTATTGACATAACAATAATGAGATTAACACAACTTTACTTGACTAATAAATAAGTGACGTTTCTATTATTTTCACTAATAAAATCTCCCAATTACATACTTACCAACATTAACATTATTTTATTGTGACTAGAAAAGAGGCGATGGCTATGTTTCTATCACCTTCACTAATATTCAAATCTCTCGATAGCATAAGTCTTTCTCATACTTCCCCTTTTATGTATTATCATTCAGGTATAACCAAACCATTTGTTGTAGATATTCCAACTTGTAAAAAAAGTTTTTTACTTTACTTTCTAATTGTATATAATTGACACCTTACACTTTGAAAATCATTTTATAAATTCTTACCATTTATTCTATCTAAATTCTTTCTATTTAAAAAATGATCAAATTCATGTTATTTTTCAAATCAATATTAAAATAAATGCAACTTTTAAATGGTAAAATTCACTTTTTCATTACAAGTTTGCAAAATGGCATTACAATCTTTAGTATAAATCTTATTTATCTTTATATAAAAGATATTGTGATATAAAAAAAGTTAATTACTTTAAGATTTCAAGTGTAATATTAAAACATTCTCTTAAGTGTACTACTAAAACATTCTCTTCAGAATAAAATAATGGATTCAAAATTTAGTAATTCTATATATCTAATGGTTAAAAATATATGTTAACCCTTCTCATTTAAAAAATGAAACATATAATTTTTTCATAAATTTTATGTAATATCTCAAATTGGGAACAAGTAGTAATACAAAGCATTGAAAGACTAAATCTACAACAAACATAAATATACTTAAAAAAACACCATGAATAGATCAAAAATTGTTGAGTCATTTTATTTATATTTTTGAATGGGAAAGGTACAAATGGTGCTTAGGAAGATGACACCTTGGCCTACACAAGGCAGGTTGAAATACTCCTCAAACCCTCCTTAGAAATCCTTGTTGCTTGTTGCTCTGCATGGATCTTCCTCTACGCTGCTCAGTTTGGAAAATGTCGCTACAAGCTGGAAATGGACTGCGTATTGGGGATGTTCTGCTACTCAAAAAATTATAGGATTTGGACACCAGACTCCCCTCAACATACCCAGGAAAACCCGCGTAGTGTTTTCTGAAATACTGACCCCAAAAATTCACCCTCTTGTGTTGGGTATGCAAATCTGTTGGGCACACTTGGCTCTAAACTGAAATGCTAGAAATAACTGTTGAAAATTTCCCAAAAACTCGGGTATGAAAGGGTTGATCCCCTCGCCCAACTCCTGGCTAAAATATCTCGGTCTTCTCCTTCCCCAGAGCCACTCCACTGCTGGACTGCGTAACTCCTTCGTTGACTGCATTGTCCTGGAAGGGACTGTGTACTCCTGAGCTGAACCTATGAAATATATCCTCCAAAACTAACTGAACTCCTCTCGAGAGCAGGAATTTGAAGTTCCTGTAGGCTGAGGTTGAGATTTTCAGACTGGGTGAAACAGCTCAAGTGTGCTTCTAGTTTACTAGACATAAAGTTAGTTGATGACTAAATGAATGAGGAATGAGTTGCTCTCATCCTCTTTTACCTAGTTGATCCCCCAATGTTCCCTTGGGCCCCACTAGATTTCATTGCCACCTCTACCAGCCAACCACTATGTTTCCACTGTGTAATTGTTGCCCCTTTTCTATCCCCACGTTGCCCCTGTGCTTCCTACGTTGTTTCCTCTCCTGCGCTGCCACTAGGTTGATGTCCACTACATGTAGTTGGCCCCACAGGTCCCAATATAACTCTAATGTTTGCCTTCATGACTATAGGAAAGTGATTTAATCTTCAGATTTACTTGTGGGTCACTTTTACTCACTTTATTTTCCACTAACTTTAAAAAAAGAAAAAATTGACAAAATTGATATTCCAATTAGCTCATTTCTAATTTGGAATATTACAGTCCTCGCCACCAAAAGGTTGCTTGCCCTCAAGCAATTGCGAAGATGGATGATGCAGGATTTCTCCCCCTCCCAAGTGGCATCCTCATCTAGAAGTTTTCTCCGTCTGATTAGATATTCCTTCATGGTTGTGCTCCTCAAATGTCTCTCCCGGGTGTCTAAGATAGCCTCCCGCTGTAGCACCAAATTCTCCTCATCATCAGTGGGCAAAAGCTCCATAGTGACTATCACTTGCTATCTCAAAGCCTTCTTTAGGCATGAGACGGAAAAATGTTGTGGATCCTGCTCCCAGCTAGCAACTCCAGCTCATACGCTACCTCCCCAACACTCCTGATCACCCTGTATGGTCCATAGAAGTCGGGCTTGAGCTTATCAACTCCTTTCTACTTCAACGTGGATTTCTTGTATGACTGAAGACAGAGTAAACAATATCATCCACCTCAAACTACCTCTCCACACATCCTCTATCTACACATAATTTATGTTGGTTCTGTGTTGTAGCTTTGTTTTCCTTGAGAGCCCAGAGTATGCCTTGGCTCTCTTGGATCTATTCCTTTTCCCTAAGGGCCTTTCTAGATCCAAACATCACATAAACCAAAGTTAAAGCATTATAACCATATAAAGCATAAAATGGAGACAAACCAATCAACATGTGGAATGTCGTGTTGTAACAGTGTTCCCACAAATGAAGCCAATGCAACCAGGCCTTCTGTTTCCCCATGACATAGTTTCTCAAGTAGCCCTCCAGCCACTTGTTCACTATCTCCATATGTCCATATGTCTATGGGTGGTAACTGGTATTAGATGTCAAATTTGTACCCACCAAACGGAATAAATCCTGCCAAAAGCCTCCCATGAACCAGTTGTCCCGGTCCCTGACTATGGTCTTTGGAAGACCATGGAGTCTGAAAACATCTCAAAAAAATAACTCAACCACTTATGAAGCAATGCACCGAGCTGAGATGGTGAAGAAATGAAAATACTTCATCAGTGGATCAACAACTACAAACATGCAATCCTTGCCCTGCATCACAGGAAATCGAATGATGAAATCCATGGAGATTCTCTCCCATTTCCCCTCTGGAATGGGAAGCAACTATAGAAATCCTATAGGGTGGTACAACTATCCCTTGTTTTGCCAACAAACTATGCACTCCCTGACATGCCATAGTATGCCCTCCTTGAGGCCCTTCCATGAGAACCTCTTCCTGATGGCTTTGTATGTTTTAGTGAACCCTTAAAGGCCTAAAATTGGTGAGCCATGGGCTGCATGAAAAATCTTCACCCTGAGCTGGGAGTTACCTATCAATAAAATCTAATCTCGATAATAGATGACCTCATCCATCACCCGGTACTAGTCATTTGTCACCTACCCATCTAATATCTCACATGCAATATGGTCCTTGGAGTATTCCACCAAAATATGAGGCCTCCAATTTGTGTCATGACTCATCAAGGTAGTGCTTCTGATCTCCGTGATAAAGCATATACCACCACGTTGTTCTTCCCCTTGACATACTCAATGTCAAAATCATAGGCTTGGATCTTGCTAACCCATTTTTGTTTTCTCTCCTACAACTGCTTCTGCTCAAGGAATAATCGAAGACTATTTTGGTCAGTCCTCACCCGGAACCTGTTCCCCACCAAATAATGCCTGAACTTGGCTAATGCATGCATGATGGCCAACAACTCTTTTTCGTATATGGGGTACAATCTCTCATGTGGAAACAACTTCTGACTCTCGAAATTTATAGGGTGAACCCCCTGCATCAATATTGTTCCCACCCCTTCTCCTAGAGCATCACACTCCAGCACAAAAGGCTTGCATGAAGTCGGGCAATGCCAACATCAGGCAACTTCTCATCACCTCCCTCATCCTGTCAAAGGCTCTCTACATAGCATCTGTCCAGCTGAAAGCCCCCTTCTTGGTGAGATCTGTGAGGGGTGCTGCAAGTTGTGAAAATCCTTTGATGAAATTTTAGTAGTAGGCGCAAATGCCTACAAATCCCCAAATTTCCTTAACGTTCTTCAATTTCGTCCAATCCCGGATGGCCTGAATATTCTTCTCATGGACTCAAACTCCATTCACTCCAATAATATGCCCCAAATAGAGCATCTTTGTATGCTAAAACTTGCACTTGGACAAATTGGAATAGAAATGATGCTCCTCCAAGATACACAGTACAACCTCAATGTGCTACAAATGTTCCTCCCAAGTGCAACTGCAGATGAGAATGTCATCGAAAAATACCAACATGAACTTCCTCAACTAACCACAAAATATGTGGTTCATACAAGACTGAAATGTGGCTAGAGCATTGGTCGGCCCAAAGGGCATCGCCAAAAAATCGAAATGGATGTAGTGGCAGTGAAACGCAGGCTTGGGGACATCCTAGTCACTCACCTTGATCTGATGGTACCCCGACCTCAAATCGATCTTGCAGAAGAAATTTTCTCCCCTCAACTCATCCATGAGCTCATCGATCCTAGGGATGGGATAGCGGTTCTTCATGGTCTTCTTGTTCACCGCCATGTAATTTGTGCACATCCACAGTGTGCCATCCTTCTTCTTCACCAAAACCACTAATGAAGTAAATGGACTAATGTTGGTCCTGATATATCTCAATTCCAAGAGCTCATGTATGGCTCTCTCAATCGATTCCCTATAGGCTTTGGGATTCCTATAGGGAGTGGTAATCACTTCCTGGATGCCTTGATATAGCTTAATGGTGTTCTCAAACTCCCAGTTTGATGGATACCCTGGTGGAATGTCCCCAAAAACTGTGGAGTAAAGGTCTAGGATGGTATGCACATCTAGGTGCACAAGCTGACCTGAGACACGTGATTCTAAAATATGTAGTTCCATTTCCCACTCTATGTCTCCCTTCCAGAAATAGGCATCCATCCTATGTGCAAATATTGTATGTCGGGCATATGTGTGCATGCCTCTGATCATCACATGCTCCCCACTCTTCTTGTATGTCCACTCCATCTCCAGAGTCTCCCAATCTTTAGCGACCTTCACAAGTGTTATAAGCCACTATACACCTAGCACTACGTTGGTACCTGGAATATCGACCAAAAATAATTATTTTTCACTGTGTATGTTCCCATGGTCACTGCTAATGCCAAAACATACCGCATGCATTGCATAGTCCTGGCACCTTCAGCCAACACAGGGAACCGATCAAAGCTCTCTATCTGTATGCCCCTCCTCTGCACTAGCTGGGCATCGATAAAGTTGTGTGTGGCCCTGTTGTCCACCAACACCGAGACGCGCTACCCCTGAAATGTTACTTCGACTCTCAACCTTAAGTACTTATAAAATCCCCACAAATATGAAAGAACTCCTTCTGTGGGTGAAAATGTTTCTCCTCCAGCTGGTGGGGGTTGGTGGTGGTGGATGATCTCCTCTCGGTGCATCGGTGTTGGAATCTCGCTCCAAATCCTCATATGCCTCCTCTTCTCCTTCACTATTGGAGAAGACCTCAGTGTAATGTGCCTTCCCTCCTGCACATAGATGATCCAATGCCCATGGATCTTGGCAAGTGAAGCAAAGCTTCCTCTATCTCATGTATCTCTAGGTGTCATCATCCAAAGGAACTCGCCCATGGTTCCCTCTCGAGGGTGGAGTTTTTGCGTCCTTCCCCTTCTTCTGGAATGTTGGTCTATGGGGGAAAGTAGCTCTCATACTCAGCATGGCATCCTGCAAGTCCCTAGTCCTCCCTACTGCATCCCACAGCGTAGTAGGCATAGTAGATCTGACTAACCCACGCAAAGATTCATCTTGCCCATCAATAAACATGTACACACTCCTGGGCACAGAAAAATATGGAACCATCACTGAGAGCTTCAAGAACTCATAAATGTAATTTTATGGGTTCCTCGTCTAATTTAGCTTGGTCAGTTGGACAAAATTTTCCTCCAGGTCCTTCTGATCAAATCTCTCTACCAACCTCCAGGTGAACTCAACATACGTTATCACTCCTGTGTGACCTAGCATGGTCATCCCATGGAACAACCAATCATGGGCTTCTCCCTCAAGGGATAGCGCTGCTACCTTGATAGCCTCCACCTCTCCCATTTGGTTCAACTAAAAGTAAATGTCTAGCTTCTCCACCCATGCTTTTTCCAAACACTTCAATGACCCATTGAAGGTAGGCAAGAAAAATCTACCCATGGTACATTGCAGGTAATTACCCTACATGTACCCTCCCCCTCGGTTCTGGTTGTGTGGTATGATGTTGTTCTTCAGCTGGCAGAATTCACTGAAAGTGAGGCATATCTGAACTTTGGCCCATAATATTGGTATTCTCCGAAGTAATCTTCATAGTGAGCCACCTCTGGCTCTTGTGGTCCTCCTACTCCTACCACTACAATCAAGAATGTGGGCATGGTAGAGTGTGGTGGGGTGTGTGGCACTACTTGCTGCATAGTTTCATGCTCAAGTAAATGGTGAGAGGTGCCAAATCCTTCTCCATTCTGGAATTCCCTTGGAATTTCCCTCTACCTGTTCTCTCTCGCAAACTTTTGTCCCATCTCCTCTATCTTCTTGGAGAGCTCTTGCACTGATTTTAGGAGGAGGTTACCAAATTCCTTCATATCATCTCTTTCTTATGCCATTCGTGCCTTCCCCTTGCCTTCCTCCACTAGAAAGTTGTCTTCTTGATCATGTGTGATTTCGAGCCTGTTATTTCCCAAATCCACCTTAGGCTAAAATAAGGCAGGATTCAGGGTAACACCAAACCACGCTCAGCCTCGTAGCTAGCCCTACGGGGACAGGAGAGGGCTCTCTTCGGGTCAATCTCAATGAAAATATTCAAAGGGGCTTGAGATGACTGAAACAACAACTGATCTTAGGCTAGATAAAAAAATAGGAGGGTTTGTTTTTTATTTTTAGGGGTTTTTGTTGGAAAAAGGGAAAAACAATTTTGGGTTAGGGGATGAGGCCAAATTCTTGCAGAGTTGGAGTTGGGGCAGGGTAGGCAATGACTTTGATGTCTTAGATTCAATGAACGGATACAAAATACTGCTGAGGAGCTGAATAGGGAAAGAAGGTGCAAGGATCCTCTTCAAACTGACGAAAACATATAAAACTAAACAAAAGATTAAGGCAGAGCACCAGCAAACTAATGAATTCTACCTTAGTTACTCATTTGTTTAATTCAGAAGAAAAGAGAAGGGAAATGGCATACATATAAAATTAATGAAACTTACAATAACATGGAGAGAAACATCATCAAAAATCAGAAGCCACAAGGATCCCAACAAGTGCTGCAAAACTCTGGTCTTTCCTTTGCCAAAAATCTGAAATGAATATACAATGAGGTCCCAAACTTTTCCTAAGTATCCAACCATGAAGATGTCTTAGAAAATATAATATATAAACCATCCTAACCCCTTCCCATGCCTCTACGGGTCAAGCTCATCCTTCTAGGGGCTGTTTCAACCAATTCTAAACATGGAACTGAAATCTAGGCAATCAAACAACTTGCCTCTATATGCTAGGAAACTGATCCATTCATTTAATTTTCTCTTTTTAGTGAATGAAGTAAAAACATGCCAAATTTACACCATAGCCACAAAATTACATCAAGATAGAACAATAATTACATCCAAAAGTAAAACTAGTCAAACTGGCCGAATTCCTGAGCTGAAAAGTGAAAATTGGGTCAAAATCCTCTATGCGCTGTGCCACTTTGAGCCTATTTTTGGGGCACTTCCTGAAGTCGAAATTGATCTCATGATAGCTAGTTGGAAATCCCTATCTGTCTGCTATCCAACCCAAGTAGAATTTTTCAATTTGGAGTTCATTTGCCCCTCCAAAACTGCAATCTCCCAAGACTGGTTCCTGCTGGTGCAAAAGGTGGCAGAAAGGCCATTTTTGGAGTGTTTTTGACCTTTAAGACCACCCAGAACTTCATGAAATCTCTCAGCCATTCCTGAGCATGCATAATTTACCATAAAAAACCCAAAAATATCAATTTTTCCTCCAGAAGATGTCCCAATCATAAGCGCGCGTTGGGTGGCGCGACGTGTCGGGCGGAAAAACCTGTTTTGCAACCAAAATTTTCAAAAATGACAAATTTTTCTCCAAATTTGCTGAGATTTGGAGTGAAGGTCTCTCATCGTGTCTCATGCTCAGCCAAGGAAGCTTCGGTCAAGATTAGGAGTGGATCCGGCCTTTTCCGACGTTTCAGTGCTCTCCTCAACCTCGCCTTCAAGATCTTCATCCTAGCTTTGCAAACGTGTGTGCGGGCCCAATAGTGATTCTTCATGTGTCTGAGCATGTCTTTGTCCCTATTGGCCTTCGCCAACAGCTTCTCCAGATGAATGTTGACTCTCGTAAGGCAAGTCTCTCGCTCAAATGGTGTCATGTCACCTGGTCTCTTCCGAGCTAATTCCCGGTCTTCGCGGATTCTCTGCAGCTCCATGAGTGTGTGTTGATCCTCCAGTTGTTTATTCCACTGCTCCAAGTAATTTATAACCCACTGAGCTCTCTGCAATTTCTCGGTCAGTGTGTCGATCTCAGCTTTTTTCTCTTGGATGATTTCTTTCAGCTTTGAGCTGGGAGAGCTCGAATCAACATCGATGAGTATAAAATCAGTGTCTTGGCCTCCTGAAGGGCCCTCATCGTGCATAGGCCTCTTGCCTCGGTCCTGTACCTGTGCTAATGTAGAAGGTGAGACCCCTTCCACGCCATGTGGAGATAGTACTCGCGCTGCTGTCGAAGGTAACGAGACCCCTTCCACCCTGGGCGGAGATAGTACTCATCGTGTTGCTGCAAATAAAGCTCTGGTACCTCTCTGATATGTAACACACACTGGAACACTGATATGCTCTGTCTCAGGAACCTCAAACTGATGTGAAGGCTCACCTACATCATGTACAATATCTGGAGGAGGCTAATGGGCTGTAAAGAAGTCACGAGAAATGAACTCATCCCATGCGATGCCCTGCAATCCAAGTTGATTTACCACAATCATCTTGATGAGCGCATAATGATAAATGCTATTATGTTGTTGCTTCAGAGTCTTTTTCTGCACAAGGGTAGTCATCCGCTCTATGTTTCGGCACATGAAGTATGGAATATTCATCAGTCGCACTCTAGTGAAATGCATCAAAAGTCTGATATGGTATGCATAAAGGCGTGAGAATCTAACCTCACAACTGAAGTATCTAATGATGAGTTTCATTAATGGTGCATAGGACTCCTTCAAAAAATGGAATGGAAATACTCTGCTCAGCTGCCTCAAATATCCAGGCCTGATGTAAGGTTCATAATATGTTCTATCCAGCTGATGTCTCTTATTCCACTCCTCACCTATGTTTGGTATCCCGGTTGCCTCAGAAATGGTCTCTGGTGTCAAGGTGAAGTTCACTCCAGCAAGGTTTACATGAACATCACGCAAATGTAGGACAAATAAGCGAACCAACTCCTGATGGTGTTGAATCTGAGATATCAGCTCACAATACCGAAAACATGAATGTTGCTGAAAGCATGTCATTGCAAGCGAGCAGGCCTGCAACTGAGTCAAGGGAGTGGGCTCTTCCCTGATGTTCCTGCCACTTTTATGAGACCACCTCGGTATGTTTAGCTTGGCGGTTGAGTCACTATCTTGCTCATATCCCTGCTCATATGATGAATTTGTCTCCGACATGGCACTGAAAACAAGGTGTTTATGCTGATATGTAGGTGGTGAAATAAGAGTTTGTCTTTCAATACCAAATGTGCCACATATGTAATGAGAGGCTGTGAGGAAATATCACAATGAATAAAATAGAATGAAAAGTGAATTTGGAGTGAAATGACAGTCACTTACTGCTTGGGGAACTTCGGGATTTGGAGCCTTTATAAGCAATATAGGAATGGGTGATAGTGATGGGGGTAGATAGGGTTTTAGGGATAATGGAAATGAGTGATAATGGGATTATAAGGGAATAGACTGAAATAATGATATAATGGAAGATGGGGAAAAAAAGGCAGGGAGTGGCACAAGAAACTGTTTTAAAACTTCAACACAAAATCCTTAAGAGAGCACTTCTTACCACAACGATAGGGTTTAAGCCTTTGG
Source organism: Pinus albicaulis (assembly GCA_034641835.2). Classification (NCBI taxonomy): domain Eukaryota; kingdom Viridiplantae; phylum Streptophyta; class Pinopsida; order Pinales; family Pinaceae; genus Pinus; species Pinus albicaulis. The sequence goes on from CM076584.1 coordinate 1,362,855,915, forward strand.
CATGCAAACTCTTATATCCCTTCTCTCAAACAACACCAAACATGAGTTTATGAACTTAATTGAGCAAAAAACCAATTCAATACAATAATTTGGAAGAAAATGACAAAAAATTATGATTTTAGGCCTGTGCGCCGCGCACCAACCCAATGCGCCGCGCACAAACCCAATGCGTCGCGCCCACTTTTCTATGCGCCGTGCCATTTGGAAGGAGGATTTTGGAGGCCTTAATGATGTCAAAATTGGGAGTGTGATAGCTCGTTCAAAATATATTTGAGTCTACTTTCCAACCCAAGTGGAATTTTTCAATTTGGAGTTCATTTACCCTGTCAAAAATTAAATATCCCAAGACTGGTCAAAATGAGCAGAATGAGGCTGCCTCAAGGCAGAGTGCTGTTGCAGTCAACTGTTGAAGGTCTTCCTTAACTCCAAATTGAGCTCATGATAGCTCATTGGAAATATATTTGTGTCTAGTTATCATTTTACTCATAAAGCAAGTCATTTGGCCAACCAAGCTATGAGAAATATTTATTTTCCCAAGGTCACTTCAGAGGTGCATTCAATTCTCCTGAGGCAACGGTATTTTTGACATTTCTCTAAAACCATGATACCGGTGTAAAAATTGAAGGAGGTTTTTCTTCTTGGGAATGTTTTGGACAAAAACCTCTCTTATTTGTCCCAAATTCATCTTTTATTTTTTAGAAACATCATTTGAGTGAAACCTATCCCGATGTGTGGAACAAGGGATTTGTCGAAATGAAGAGAAATGAAGGGGATAAGGGGATTCTAAATTCTTGGGGAAATTTTGGGAAGTAAGGAGGGATGTTAGGAAGCAGGGGAAAGTGGAATCTCAGAAATTTAGTGAGGGGAAGGGGTCCAAAAGGGAAAAACACAGGCCTAGCCTAGAAAATTGCCAAGTTGTAGCAAGAAACTAGGGTTTGTGCGAAAATGAGGAATTTGGGGGATCTCGATGATGGGAAGTGTTTAATAAGGTAAATTGTGGATAGGGGAAGGTGTATGAACATCAGGATACAAGTTTTGCTAATGATTTGACCATCCAAGAGAAATCACCTCCAAAACCCTAGGAGAGGGAAATGAACCTTACCTAGGCACAACTGAAGCATGAACAAGGTGTAAAATGACCCATTGGAACCTGACATGATGATGAAAACCCTCTGAATGATGGTACACTCAGCTGAATGGTGACATGGACCGACATTTGGACAACTTTGACAAGAGTAAAAACAAACCCTAGACCTAATGCCTAGTGAGCAAATTTTGCGTGAAGACTCACTGAAATGACAAAATTTGACCTTGACACTTTAAGATCACTTTGTAAGAGCATGTTTGATCACTGGAGGAAGGCTGCAAATACTGACACTAACAGAGCCTACACTATTTTCTTCCATACCGCTTCTTCCAATATGTAACATACTCTCTATCTTCTGGTGTCATAGATAAATTGCTCCATAGGCTGAGCCAATTATATGAGCTCTGATACCTCTTTAATATCCCAAATTGGTAACAAATAGTAATACAAATCATGAAAAGACTAAATCTACAACAAACAGGTATATACATAAAAAACACCATGAATAGAGCTAAAAATGTTGATCCGTTTTATTAATATTTCTAAATGGGAAAGGTACAATTGGTGCTTAGGAATATGGCACCTTGGTCTGAACAAGGCACATTGAAATACTCCTCAAACCCTACTCAGAAATACTTGATCCTTGTTGCTCTGCATGGCTCCTCCTCTATGTTGCCCAGTTTGGAAAAATGTTGCTACTGGCTGCAAATGGGTTGCATATTGGGGTTGTTCTACTGCTCAAAAAATTCCTAGATTTGGTCACTGGACTCCCCTCAACAAACCCAGAAAATCCCGCAAAGGGTTTTCCAAAATGTTGACCTGGAAATTCACCCTCTTGAGCTAGGTAGGCAAATTTGGTGGGCACACTGGACTCTAAACTGAAATGCTGGAAATAGCTACTACAAACTACCCAAAAGATCTGCTATGGAAGGGTTGGTCCCCTCACCTAACTCTTGGCTGAAATATCTCGGTCTTTCTCCTTCCCCATAGCTGCTCCACTACGTTGTCCTGGAAGGGACTACGTAGTCCTAAGCTTAACCTGTGAAATATCTCCTCCATAACTGATTGAAATCCTCTCCTAAGAAGGCACTCGAAATCCCCCAAGGATGAGGTTGAGATTTCCGCTTGGAAATCTCTGTGCTAAAAAACACTTGCAGACTCAGCTAAACATCTCGAGAGTGCTTCTGGTTTACCAGAAAAAAAGTTAGTTGATGACTAAATGAATGAGCAATGAGCTTCTCTCATCCTCTTTTACCTAGTTCAGCGCCCAACGTTCCCATGGGCCCAACTAGATTGAGTTTCCACCTCTTCCAACCAACCATTGCACAGCTACTGTCCCCTTGTCGCCCCGACACTACCCCTGCATTGCCTACGTTGCTGCCTCTCTTGCGCTGCCACTAAGTTGATGTCCACTGCATGTAGCTGGTGCCATGGGTCCCACTCTAGCTCTAATGTTTGCATTGGTGACTTTATGAAAGTGATTTAATCTTCAGATTTATTTGGGGGTCACTTTTACCCACTTTATTTTCCGCTAACTTTAGAAAAAACTAAAATTGACAAAATTAATATTCCAATTAGCTCACTACTAATTTGGAATATTAAATTTTACTAATCAAATCACCTTAACTAAAATGAAACATATACCTACATATAAATTTTTCATAAATTTTACCAATCAAATCACTTCAATTTTCCTTTATAAAAACATAAAATATACCTTTTTCATAAATTTACCAATCAAATCACATTAAATTCTCCTATATAAAAACATAAATATAATAAATATTATATTGTGATAAATTTCATTCCAAAAAATGCATAAAATTGAGTCCATGAAATTGCTAAGATTATTTTCATGAAAACAACCTCAAAACTAAAACTATAGAACAACCATAAGGATTGAAAGAAACCCTTTAGGGTTAGTTTGCAAGTCACAGGAACCCCATGTATGATATGCCAAGACAATTAATTAAAAGAGGATGTGATCAGAGGGGGTGAAGATTACTCTCTTTTTAGAATTGCAATTGAATAAAATGTACTTAAACTGTAAGTGAATTCTCTCATGCTTGCTATATTTTGAGCTATGTATGAACTGCAATCGAATCCCAAATACATGATTTTAATCATCTCATATTTAATTGAATATGAGTACTCGTTGGAATAACCCCCTAGAAGACTTGAGGAGAAAAAAAACTTAAGGAATTTTCATCGCCAATGGCATCCACCACCCACTATCGAAGTGTGGTTGCTTCGTCCATAAACATATGACATGTTGGGCTTCTACTGGTTACCATTTCCAAAAGGATCATTCCATAGTTTTATATGTAAAAATTTGTGATATTCTTTTTTTATGGTTAAAATGGACGTAATTTACCAACGGTATTTACTGCAGTATTTCCCATGGTATTGGCCCATGGTATGGGAAAAATAATAAAATAAAGACATCTAGAATGTCCATTCAGCTTATAAAAATGGAGAGTAGTTACACATTTGGATTGACTTGAGTTGTCTATCTTATTATGTTTTGTTGAGAAATTGGCGAGGTTAGTTCCAATTTAGTCGTGGAAAGAAAACCCCGTGGAGACCTTCGTGGAGACTTTTTCTTGGTGGATCCATCCAAGGTCCACACTTGTGCTTTAGTATCTGTGGTTTCTTATTTGATGAGTGTTGGAGAATCTAATTCCAACCACTTGCTAAGTGTCGAAACCATCCATCTAAGTGTCATAGTTCAATTTCAGTTAGTCCAGTTTAGTCGAGTTACACTCCAGTTATTTATTAGTGATGTTTCCAATGTAATCCTATTTAACTAACTCGTAATACTCAGAAGATAAATCTTCATCTCCACTTCTTTTTAGTTTATTATCCAACAAAAAAAAGTTTTTGTCTCACACCAATCACATAAGCATGTATCTAATAAATTTATACCGAAACAAATAGTTCCATAACTATGTCCCCAAGGCACTACTATAACGTTATGCGAATATTTTTTTGGAATGTAGGGGAACTATTAAAAAATTATATTTTTTTTTTGTTCAATGTCCACTACTACAGGAATGGGTTTTAGGGCAATTTATTTAAGACAAAATTATCATTTCGTTATAAAATGCTCATTTTGTCTCAACCATTACTAGTACATAGGGGGGAAATTCAACAACCATTACTACTACATACATGGGAAATTTAAGACATTTCATCTTAAATTACTCAAATTCAATTGGAGGGGGAATTTTAAGATATTTTTTTTTAATTACTCAAAAGCAATTGTCTGCTAGAAAAGTTGTCTAGGATTTAAGGTTTTGAGCTTGCATTTCATTACACTAGATAATGCAGAGAAACCACGTGGATATGATGTTGCTTAATCTTGTTCTGCAAGATACTAAGGCTCAGGTTTAAGTAGTTTACAATTTATGATTTTGAGATGGTTTCACTGGCATGACATGAGAGAAAGGCATAACAACCATGGGGGAAGGTTAGAGGTTGGTTAGAACTTTGAATACACATCCTTTCTTACCCATATGTGCAACACGTGGGGGGGGCATCATCACCATCGCCACAATATTGATGTGTGGCATGTGGATGGTGCGGATATTGCAAGTGGCCTTAGATGTAACAACCAAGGGGCCTTGCGAAAATATGAAACTTTGCATCAACTCAACCTCGAATCCTCTACAAAATAACCATGACTATGCCTGAAGGGAGGCCATGAGAAACAAGAACTCAAATCTCCTTGAGCCCATCAATTTCCTGGTGGGTGACCACCTAAGCCTCCAAAACCACATCCAGAGACTCTGTAGGGATGGGAAGCTCAAAGAGGCAATGCTTGGTGTCAAAGCACACCATGTACTCTAATTTTTCCCCCTCCTTCTTCACCTGCAACTCTATTCTTGGAAACCTACACTGAGAAGGTCAACATGTTATTTTTTTCTCTTTATAAAATTATCAAAGTGGTTTTAATTCATGTGAAAATTTATGAATTAAATGAAAGTGGCATCCCTTGCACTGAAGTAACTTACTACAGACCATCACATGCCACTGATAGGTACTAATAAATGATATACTTCTCCAGTAGTGTTATAAAAAAAAATTGTTGGTCCATATCATAATATGGTATCACTCATCATTGGCTTAGAACTACGATGAATATGCTTAACAGTTACTACCACAACTAAAGTGCTTTACTTCAAGTGACAATAATATTTTATGGGTTTGAATTTGAACAAATTCAAATCTATCATGCTTAATATTTCCCACTAGACAATGTTTTATTAACGTATACATGGTATTGCATTCTTGTGCACTGCAGAATGTTCACCAATTCTTCTTCTTTTATAGAAAATATCTTTTCAACTCAGTCTGTACAATATGCAAAATACTGCATGCCAGTCAATGTTATCCACAATTTGACAGCCTTTGACTATAAGACATCTCTAAATCTTGGCAAATGTTATATTTATGTTTACCTTCACCTTAACATATAGCATGCTTCCTGCTCACCAACATCGTTTTTTCTTGTATATAACAACTTTGCATCTCTATCTATTCACTAAATAAATTATCACAAGCCTATTCACTGCTATCCACAATTTGACAACCTTGAGTAAAAATAAACCACGACTGATCTCAAGGGGCTAGATTTAGTATGGTATTAAACCAATTTGGAATTACAGGACCCAATAGTTCTATCAAAGGCTTTATGTGAGGCATCCATTTAAGGAGATCCTCAACAAAAGATGGCATATTGAGGACAAATATAAGAAGGGGATTCATGGGTTGAACTTATTTTGAGATCACAAAGTCTCTGACTGTCTCAAGGTATTTTCTTGATTGTTTATATACCAAAGAATATGTTTGATAGTGACAGTTGCCAAGTCTATGGTTACATATGCTCTCTGCATTCATTGTGGGGTCACTGAGAAAATCTAGAAATATTTTTGGAATGAAGAGTATGCTAGAACCTGTTCGTATCTTATGTGGACCTATTTTAATCACATTTTATGGAAGTTTATTTAGGAAGGCTTCCCTATTAGGAATTTGGATGTTAATGTATCATATTGACTTCATTCTCTTCAGTAGGCCTCACCTATCATGATGGAGATAGTTGAGCTTTTTCTTGAGGATATCTTATTGATTGGTTTTCTTCATTGTACAATCATAAAATTCTCATTACTCTTTCTTATAATTGATTGATAGTGTTAGAAATCTCTTATTAACATTTTTTTAATGGAAAATTTTCTTCGATTCTTTGTTTTTCACATATGCATTTTAGAAAACACTTTTTGATGGGAAAACCATCTTGCTGAATGTGGGATTTAGAACACCTGTTGATATTTTCAACCCATTAGCACACAATTAAATCTTTTCAGTTGCTTTCTTGAATCATTATTGTTAATTATCAACACTCTCAAAACAATCATGTTGGTTGTAGTATTTGTAACACTCATTTTCAGCCTATTAGCACATGGGTTCATTCTCAACACTCTCAAAACAATCTCGTTGATTGTAGTATCTGGAATACTCATTTTCAACCTATTATCAGTAGCACATGGTTAAATCTCTTCATTTGATTTCTTGAATCATTCTTGATCATCCTCACCACTCTTTCTCTAATAACGTCTTCATGAAATAATTTTCATTATCAACATGTTTTTGTTGTTGTATTTGTCATTTATTAAAGATTATTCTTTGACATTCCCATGATATGTACTGATAAATTATAAACTCCCTCAATAGTGATATAAAAATAATTATTGGTACATATCATAATATGGTATCACTCATATTTGGCTTAGAGCTAGGAGGAATATTCTTAACATTTACTACCTCATCTCAAGTGCTTTACTTCAAGCGAGAATAAGCTTTGATGTGTTTGACTATGAAAATTTTGAACCTATCATGATTAATATTTCCCACCTGACAATGTTTCTCTTGATGGATACATTTTATTTCATTCAAATGCACTACATAATTTCCACATTCATCTTTTCTTGTACAAAATATATTTGCATTTCATTATCTGCTTTATACAAAATCTTGCATGCCTAGAAGTGTTATCCACAATCTCACAACCTTGAATAAAAATAAACCATGACTGATCTCAAGGGGCTAGCTTTAGTATTATATTTATCCAATTTGGACATACAATACCCAACAATTATATAAAATGATTTATGCGAGGCATCCATTTAATGATATCCTCAACCAAATATGGAAAATTAATGACAAGGATAATAAGGGGATTCATGGGTTGAAATTATTTTGAGATCACAAAGTCTCCAAATTTCTCAAGATCTTTTCTTGATTGTTGATTTATTAAAGATTAGGTCTAGCAGTGACAGTTTCTAAGTCTAGGGTTATAGATTCTCTGTGCATGCATTATGGGGTGGTTGAGACAATCTAGCAAAAATTTTGGAATGGAGAGTGTGCTAGATCATGTTTAGATCTTATATGGACCTATTTTAATCAAATTTTATTGAAGAATTTTTTGGAAGGCTACCCTATTAGGAATTTAGATGTTAGTGTATCATACTGACTTCATTCTCTTGGAAAAGCCTCACCTATCATGATGGAGATAGTTGAATTTTTTCTTGAGGATATCTTATTGATCGATTTTATTCACTGTACAACCATACAATGCTCGTCACTCTTTCTTATAATTGATTGGTAGTGTTAGCATTCTCTTCTTAACATTTTTTAGTGACATTTTTTCTTCAATTCTTTGTTTTTCACATATGCATTACAGAAAACACATTATTGATGGAAAAACCATCGTGTTGAATGCGGGATATGGAACAATTGTTGAGCTTTCTAGTGCATTAGCGCATAGTTAAATCTCTTCAGTTACTTTCTTCAAGCATTATTTTTCATTATTAACACTCTCAAAATCATCTTGTTGACTTTGGTATCCAGAACACTCATTTTCATCCTATTAACACATGTTTAACTCTCTTCAGTTGTGTGCTTGAAGAATTATTGATCATCCTCAACACTCTTTCTCTAATAACATCTTCATCAAATCACTTTCATTTTAAACATGTTTTTGTTGTTGTCTTTGTCTTTTATTAAATATTATTCTTTGATATGCCCCTGGTATTACTCGTAAAATATAGACCTCCCCAGTAGCGATATTAAAAAAATTACTGATACATATCATAATATGGTATCACTCATCTTTACATTAGAACTAGGATGAATATGTTTAAAATTTCCTACCTCAGTTCAAGTGCTTTACTTGAAATGACAATAATATTTTATGAGTTTTACTCTGGAACATATTTATATATATCATGCTTAATATTTCCCAATAGACAATGTCAGTCTTAATGAATACACTATATTGAATTCAAATTCATTGCATAATGTCCACATTCATCTTGTCACGCAGACAATATCTTTGCATCGCAGTCTATACACTATGCAAAATATTGCATGCATGGAAGTGTTATCCAAATATTGACACAATTTGACAACCTTCGACTAGAAGACATCTCTAATGCTTGGAAAATGTTATATTTATGTTTACCTTCACCTTACAAAATAAAAAACTTCCTTCTCACACCACAATCATTTTTTCTTGTAGATGACAACTTTGCATCTCTTTCTGTTCACTAAAAAAATTATCACAAGCCTAGTCAGTGCTATCCATAATCTGATAGCCATGAATAAAAATAAACCAAGACTGATCTCAAGGGGCTATATTTAGTAATATATTAAAACAATTTGGACTTACAAGACCCAACAATTCTATTAAAGGCTTTATGCGAGGCATTCATTTAACGAGATCCTCAACAAAAGATGGCATATTGAGGACAAGGATAAGAAGGGGATTCATGGGTTGAACTTATTTTTTATCACAAAGTCTCTGACTACCTCAAGGTATTTTCTTGATTGCCTATTTATCAAATAATACAACTATCAGTGATAGTTTTCAAGTCTAGGTTTACAATTTCTCTCTACATGCATTATGGGGTCACTTAGAAAATATAGCAACATTTTTGGAATGACGAGTGTGCTAGATCTCGTTCATATATTATGTGGGCCTATTTTAATCACATTTTATGGAAGGATGCCCTATTAGGAATTTAGATGTTAGTGTATTATCTTGACTTCATTTTCTTGGGTATGCGTCACCTATCATGATGGAGATAGTTGAGCTTTTTCTTGAGGATATATTATTGACTAGTTTTCTTCATTGTACAGCCATACATTGCCCGTCACTCTTTCTTATAATTGATTAGTAGTGTTAGTAATCGCTTCTTAACATTTTTTTTTAATGACGTATTTTCTTTGATGCTTTATTTTTCACATATGCATTGCAGGAAACCCTTTTTTGATGGAAAAACCATCTTGTTGAATGTGAGATTTGGAACACTTGTTGACCTTTTCAGCCCATTAGCACATAGTTGAATCTCTTCAGTTTCTTTCTTGAAGAATTCTTGTCCATCCTCAACACTCTAAAAACTATCTTGTTGAATTTGGTATCTAGAAAACTCATTTTATATCCTATTAACACATGGTTAACTCTCTTCATTTTATTTCTTGAAGCATTCTTGATCATCCTCAACACTCTTGTTCTAATAACATCTTCATCATATCACTTTCGTTTTCAACATGATTTTTCTATCATCTTTTTCATTTCTTAAATATTATTATTTTACAAAATTGTGGGAGTTAGATCCCCTTTGATTTTTCATGCATGTTCTTGTTCAAACGTGTCATTTTTTGTTTCCAAATTGGATCACGTGAAAATGTTTAGGACAATTCTAGTAGAATAAAACTGGTCATTGAACCAGTCAATCTACCAAACTTGGGACATATCCAAAACTAGAAAACAATTGAAAAATAAATTGGTGACCAAGAAATACATCTTTGAACCAAAATTACATTAATACGGAGGCTTTAAATGGCCTCTAGTGTCAAAAACAATTATGCCACAACAAATACCTATTTATCATCAAAATGATTGCCTATATTTTTAGATCCTCATCATCAATATATCTCTAAGCCAAAAAATACATATTTGAACCAAAAATAAATCAATATAGGCTCTATATGGCTTCTAGCATTAAAAAAAATCATTTACAAAAGTAACACTTCACATTTCCCATGTGACAATTTTGACCTTCTCTATGGGTATTGTCATTTTATTTTTTAAAATTTCTTCTAATCACAATGGAAAAGAGTAGTATATTCTATTCAATATGGAGATATGATTTCTAGATATGCCATTGGCATTGCATGATATATTTGCAAGATGCAGTTAAAAAAAGAGAAAAAACAAAGATTAATCCCTTAGTTTCCACTGACTGGATCTAAAAACTAAGGGTATTTTTCCCTCACACATAATCCAAACATAAAAACCCTTTGAGATAAAAAAAAAATGAATTCAGACCAAAATTACATCATAATTCTGGAAATGCAAAGTTCTTCTCTCAATATAACTAAAAAAGCGTCAAACGAGGCATTTATGAGCATGTAACCCCACAACAACAGCAAGATAAATCTTAACAGATCTTAAAGGAAGCTCAAAAATTACACTTGAGAACTTCTCCTCAATCTAAGAAAAGGAATTTTGGATTCCTATACCACTGTCCCATCCTTTGGTTCTTTTCATATGCATGAACCAACTACCAACTGGAGTCCTTCCTTTGATAAAGAGTTTGCTTCACATTTATGTTCTTTGTAGACATGGATAAGGAAATTGATTAAACACAAAAAACATAGCTTTTTCCCTCATAATATATATAGGACTAAGTACCACTTTATACACTTTATAGGTTCATTTCATTCAATTGATGACCACTATATTATCCCCGTACACCTGAAAGTTTGACACTTGTTGCTTGCAAAAAAATTTAGACAATTTCTCATAGCTAATAGTTCAGTGAAGTTAATTGAACCCCTATCAAACCTGCTTTGAAATTGATATAATGGAAGCCTTGAAATATAAAATACCACCTGCCCCATGTCAAAGACAGGTGCCTTTAATGGCTCCATCAAAGAAACCCCAAAAATCAATTCTGGAAATGGAATCATGTGATAAAATCCTTTGTGGAGAGATCTTGGAGTTTTTTTTGAGGCAATAGAAAATATTTGGCTTTAACTACACATTGAAAAGGAGACACGAGTCTCTCTTCAAAAATTGCAACATTCCTAGCCAGCCATATGCCTTAAGGCTACTATTATTGTCAGGGATTAAAATTCCTTTAGAGTAATTTTTTTCCATTTTTTGAAACAATCCTCTACAAAAAACCCTTTCTAGATATCCTTTGTTCTAGAGAGAAGGCACATTTCAGTGCACATAGAACTTGAATAAGAGAAATTAATTTTAAGGTGAGCAATAGTTTCAAGAGATTATTTGCACAAGGGAAGTCTACCCAGATAATGTATGTTCCTTCTTTGAAGGATACCCCATTCGAGTGCTTTGTCCCTAATAGGAAACCACATAAATATATCATATTTTAGAGGATATTTGATCTTTCATAATGGTTTCCACTTCCATTTCATATGCTAAAATATGTTTGGAACAAACATGACCTTGTATCCTAGATTCAAATTGTAAAGCTCCAAACTAGGATTTTTTCACCATATTTGTTTTGGATGCTAAAGACCATCTAGAGCCTATTTTTTGGTGTATTTTCAATTAAAAGATGGATTGAACTCGATGTTATTTTGGTATGTACACCCTTACATGCTATATAAATGAGAGCTTTTAGTATTTGGACCTGTGTTTGATGAAGATTATAACTATAATATGAATGATGTAAAATGGTTTAATCCATGTTTTTATGTTTTTTATCACTAATTCATCATTCTACATGCTTTTGTTAACATATATGCATCAAAATATATAAAACTATATATTATATAAAATTCTCTCCCAAAATCATGCTTGATCGAGGAGCTTTTTAAAATTATGCTCCCCACTTCCGCTTTCGTTCCTGTTCCCAAGAAACCATGATCCCACATAGGGATACCACACCGTACCCCTCAATCGTTTAACTTCAAAACTTGATAAATCTAGAGTTATCAATTGTAATTCAAATTAAGAAGAACTAAAAATGTACCTACATAGTTTCCTATCATATTTTTAGTGGCATCAACATGAGGTCCAATCAAAACCGAAATTTTAATCTTATTGGTTGATAGGGGCAACAATACCTCATTTTTTAGAATAATAATACCTTCCTTGCTACTTCAATCATCATCTCTTGATTTTGAGCACTGTAGACATCCTTTGGCCCCAGATTGGCATAATTCTCACCTACCTCAAAGAAACCTAATCTCATCAGCACAATATGTATTTTTATTGAAGCTTTATCCATATCTGATTCCTTGGCCTTTCCCTGCAAACTACAAATTCCGAGTAATTTGGATATAATGATCCATAGTCCAACTCCAATATTAATTCAAAGGAAAAACCCATGAAATGGAGTGAATTTTTTCATTTTAATGAGACAATATATTAGGATATTATATGGTCTATGCCTTATTCAAATTGCACTAAATAGAAAATACAATTATTCCCCTATCAGAAGGCCACTATTGACCATTACAGAAGCTTGTGAAGTTGAATCTTCCTTAGAAAGGGAAGATTAATTTTGAAGGATCATTGATCCATTATGATTACTTTTTCCATCTCTATAGACCCCATTCATTCTAGTTTCTTGAACATCGAGAGATAATCGACGGTTCAAAGGAGTGTCACACACAAAATTTCCATTTTCATGTAGCCTTGTACTTCTATTTGTTGAAATTTGTCTGTGGGAAGTTTCCTTTAAACAAAAAAATATTTTGTGATTCAATAAGGAGTTATTAACATTCTGAAACATCAATGTAAAGGTGAAGTATATAAAAGTAATTAACAAAGTATAACTTCATATCTTGAGCCACATTTTATGCTCTTCTCCCTCCTATCTCATCATGTCATATTCTTCTAGCATTGCTCAGAAAGTGGAACTTGAGTATTTCAAGGACATTAAAGGAAGTGAATGTAGATGGAAACGTGCCATGAAAAAATTCCCATAAACATACTTAAATAGTTTAAGTTAATTCAAATATGTTACAAATCACAAGAAAATTCCCTAAGTGATAAAATTAAAAATTAAAAACAAATGATTATTTCACTTCATCATAAAAGAAATTTGTTCCCCTTTCTAGATGCCTAATATGTTCTGAGAAGCTTCATAATTGTCCACTTGAGATTTTAATACTTTCACACATAAATAGTTTTCTCTATTACAGTGAAACAATGCATAACCAACCTATTAAAAATTCAAATCTACAAAGCCATTGAAGCCAAGGCCAAGTATGCATCATTTACAATGATATGCCGCATTTCAGAACCACCATGCAGGGTAATAAGCATGTCTGACATTGAATGGAAATAGCAGGAACAATGAATTTTATTGATTTTTGAAACAATTGATCTGTGATTCATATTTTATTAGCATGATATATTTAATATTACTTTTCTATTTAGGCCCATCCACTCATTTAAAGAAACATTTCCTTTAGGACTATGGAGCTGGTTCATATTTTCTTAGCATGATATCATGTGCTATTATCCTCAATTTTGGTGCATCCACACATTTAAGCAACCATTTTCCTTTTCTTATGGCTATGGTGTTGGACTAAGAGGTGGGACACTATATATTGTACAAAATAACCATTTTTTTAAGGTTGCAAAGATGGACTAAGATGTGTAACTCTGTATACATTGCACAGAATAACCATTTTCTCTTTTTAAGGTTTTGGAGCTAGAATAAGAGGTGGGACACTATAAACGTTGTATAGAATTTGTGTTTCATATTGCTAAGTGTGTAGCATGGGAAGATATCATATGATATCATTTACTATTATGGCTATTTTGAGTGCATCCACATATGTAGGAAACAATTTTATTTAGGGTTGTAGAGTTAGACTAAGAGGAGGGACACTATATACATGGTAAAATTTTAAGGCCTAGTTTTTCCCATCACTGAATTCACAAGAGCTATGTCCAAGAGATCATGTAGGTTAAGAATACACAGATCAAAAAGCAACAGTCTCATGTACCCATTTTCTCTTAATTCTAATTCTAGATATCCTCGGTTATATTAGTGCAAATATCATATTGATTCCATGTATCTGAGTTTACATATTTTCTAACACAGATCTAAGGTTTCCCTTAGGAATTGGAAAAAATTAAATTTTTTTCAACATGAATAAAAGGCTAATTCCAAGAGACAAGGAAAGAACTGGACTGCCTTTTTTCTTCTTAGGACTATTGGCTTCTATCTCTTGAAATTGATTTCTAAAAGTAGACATGATCTGACAAGTTTTCATTAAATTCTTGGGAATATTAAGGAGGAAATTTATAATACTTTTTTAGTACAATCAGAGCTAAAATTATTGGTGACATTCATACTGGAAAATCATATCTATTCTACTATATGTTTCCATATTTCATTTTGTGAACATTTGGGTTAACAGTATTTTTCATACTTCTACTACATGTTATCATTTGGTATTTTCTTGAAACATATGGCCTGAATGTAATTGTTTCTCTATCTATAAATAAGTAGTGAATTTAGGTATTATAGTATTGATTTGGGGGACATACCTTTTAGTAAACTCTAGAAATATTCTCAGTGTATCTATATGGCATGTTTGGAAATTAGTGACATCAACATCAACCTTTTGGTACTAGTTTTTTTGTATGTAATATTCTTGATATATATTCTTCTTCTCTCCTAGTATAGTAGTGCAGAGGTTTTCATATGTTTACACTAGATATATTTCTCAATTTTAAAAGGTATGGGGCCACATGTAAAGTAGGGTTAAAAATCTCAATTTTCTCAATTACTTATTCCTATTGAGATAAAATATTGGCTTGCTTTTGATGAGTAATTATTTAATACCATAGAAATAAATTGATAACTTCATTAAAATAGATATATCTATAAGTATAAGAGCGATGTGGAAGATAAAAGGTTTTTAGAAGACTATTGAACACAACAAAAGGAAGAAAAATGTACAAAATTAGTTCGAGCATTGACTTCAATATTAATATTTTAGCCTATAGGAATTGTGTTCATGGTTTAGGTCATCCATATTGAATGAAATTATTAGTTGAAGATTCCTGCAATTAATTGTCTTTTTTGTCAATCTAGTAGTCTTTGAAATTTGTGAGGCCGTATCATTTGGCATAAAATTTGGTTTTGATCTTGTCTCTGCCCTGTATTTTTCTATTATGGAAGATATTTAATCAACCTTAGTTTTGTGGTTGTACTACACACTCCCTTGGGCTTGCCTCCTTGGATGCATTTTGTTGTTGAAGTTAGTTCTCCTCTTTGACCTCCCTCATCTCGCCTTAAAGAAACTTATGTATTTCCTTGAAGCTCCATGCCAGTAGTAGCTTGTGTATTTCCTTGAATCACTGTGCTTGTGGTGTTCTCTGTATCATCCTCCTAGTTTAGATCTAGGGTGTTTTTAGAAATCCAAATAACCAATTAATTTTTTGGATGGTCCAAGCCATCAAAAATAGGTGCATTAACCCCAATAGTACTATTTTTATACTATCGATGCAGGTATTTTATTCATCGTTTGACTCATCAAAATTGAATGAAATCGTGAGTTTCAGATTTCTGCAAGTAATTATCTTGTTTTTTAATCTGGAAATTGTCCATATTTGTTAGGGAATATCATGTGGTATTAGAGATGTTTTTGTATTTTCCCCATGTCTTATGTTTTTCCATTCTAGAAGATATTTTCTCTTCCTTTGTTTTGTGAGTTACTGCTCTTTTTCCAATCTTTGCATGCTAACATAAATTCGCTTGGACCTGACTCCTTGGATGCATTTTTTTTAACTTGATTTTCCTAGTTGAGGTGCCTTTCCTTGCCTTAAAATGTGGTAAGTGCATCACCTCGTAGCTCCCTATGAGTAGTGGCCTATGTATTTCCATGAATCTCTTTTCTAGTTGTCGCCTATGCATTTCCCTCACAGATTGGATCCATGGTCTCAACATTCCAAATAACCTATTAATTGTTTTGATGATCTAAAACATTACAAACATGCCTATATTTATAACTAACTTTGGGATTTTTTCTACATAACTCTTCTATGTGCTTTCTATCTTCCACATACTTTCTATGTTTTTTCTAGATATATCTATTCTAACACTAATTTAACAAGCTAGTTCTTATGGCACAACATAAATAGTAAATTCTCATAATATTTATAAATGGATTCCTTTATTTTTTACATGATTTGGGTTTTCAATCCGTGTTAGGTATCGAAGTTGGTATACAATTCTTAATTTTGCATTGAATTAACTAGTTTGGGTTGCATATTACATGCTTTACCATCCAAGCATCCTTATCATTTATACGGTTTACACGAATTCCATATATATATATATATATATATATATATATATATATATATATATATATATATATATATATATATATATATATATTGTTACACATCATTTTTTCACCGTCCCTGCAATCCCCATCTTGAACATTGGAGGCTCATTTATGTGACCAAAACAAAGTGTCATGCCTTGCAAAGACCATCATTGCATCCCTTTCCATGAGCACAACATTCCTTCTGTTGAAAATTTCCTAAACAGATCATCAGAAACACATGTTTTTTCTTTGACTCTAGTAGACCGTTATGCCCATTGCGCCGATGGGGAAATTAACACTAGGCCCAACACCCATTGGCGCTCTATCCCAGTGGGCTACCCATGCCAACCTATTTATGGACTGTTTTTTAAAAATAGAGGCGAAATTTCCATCATAACAGCTTTTTGGGCGAGTCATCTGGAGTGGTTCGACTGAATAACCATGGCCTCCCTCCTTTGGCCTCTTGTTTCCACCTTTTGGGGAAACATCCCTGTTGGGGTTCCTAAGTTTTGATAGATTGACTAACCAAAAGACAAGACAACATCAGAACCAATATTTAGAGTTATAGGATCTAGTCCTCCTGTTCTCAGAGAGGGATCTCTCAAATTATTTGTTTGCAAAGGTATATCTTGTTTTCTTTTAAGTATTGATTTTAGACTAGTTATTAAGTGCAAGTGTTTGTTTGGTTTATTTTTTTGGTTGAATTGGTATAGCAGAACATGAAAGGTCTAGGTAGTATAGATAGAAAGAAGGAGTGTTAGGTTCATTGGGCAATGGAGTCAAGAAGAAGTAAAGAACAAGCTCATAAATGGATATGGGATATCAAAGGGAAAATCTAACTTGGCCACGGGATCCTTTAGTTTTTTTGAATGAGATGGACAATAATGATTTTGGAAAGAGAAGTTTAATTCTCAACAAAGGGAACTTAAAAACATAACTTGAACGATAAAGAGGTATTTGATAGACAGGGCTAACCATGAATTATACAAACCACACTTTAAGCAAATAATGACTTCAAGACAAATTTCAAAATGAAATCTAAGATTCGGAGAACACTCTATTTCCTCAAAGACTTTATTTCAAAGGAATTAGAAAACATGAAAGATTCACTAATAATTGCAGTCATAGAAGAGGGAACACCTAACACATCTATGATCACAACTATGAATACCTTTAAAACAATTGTTCAATCAGGGACAAAGGGTATGATCAAAACAGACCTCCTTGGCTAACTGTAAACAATGGTACTTCAAAGGGAGACTTCAAAAACAGTTTTCAAGTGGCAGCAGACAAGCAGGGAAAACCATAAATCATGCTGGAACCAACTATTTGAACTATTTGAGAAATAAACACGCATAAGGGTTAAAGAGAATGATTAAAGACTCTATAATGCCTTATCAGAAGAAAACATAAAACAATGAAGGATAAACAGGTCTAAGGTGCTTCCAGGAGTCATTTATTAGCCTAAACTTTTCATCCTACTATAGTAAGAATTTATGAAACATAATGAAAATAGGAAAAACAGCAGACAGTTCGGAATACATCACCAACAGCCAAGCTTAGGGATACAATGATAGAGCCTTCTCAAGAAAAAGCATGTCAAAACATCATCAAGCTTCCAAGACTTCAATTTCCTCTTCAACTTCAAACAGACTATGTATTATTTTAGAGAGTTCCAATGTTACAACTAGTGATCAACCAACCAAAAACTTCTCGTATTTTTTAGAAGTATTTATAGAAGAAATGAGGAGGTGGAAGATTTCTTGGGTTGAGTATCATTAATTCTATACTAAATGCAACTTCCAGCCTTAAAAACCATGCAAGGAATAAGGCAAGAATTCATCAAATTACAACTCTATTTCATTTATTCTATTTCTGCTTTTTAGGCTTAGTGGGAAAAAAGATTGACTTTAAGGCACTTTCTTTTCCTTATAATAACTTTACTGATAGTTTAAAATATTTTTCTTTGCTTGTAATAACTATTCAGCTGTCTTGGCCTTAATGTTTCCAACTGAGATTTGATTCGAGTATTCCTTTGAGGCAGAGAGGCTATAGGTGGCAATTTTGGCAGCTGGGGATTCAATTAGCCCCTTTGATGTGGCTCTGAGGTGTCCTTCGACTGATATTTCTTTGTTTCATAAACACGGTGATTTATCTTTGGATCTGTTTTTAGGCTTGATTAAGCCATAATATTCATCTTTGACACTGATACTCTTTTATTAATTAACTCTGACTGTGTTTTTTGTTTGCAAGTGCGCAGAGGGTTTGTCAGAGAAATTGTTCAGAAAAATCGATAATCATGACTTATCGATCTTCTAAAAATATGTAATTATCACTTTAAACCCTTTAATTTGTATCAAAGGCCATGAGGATCATCATCCTCGGCCCATAATAACACTGTAATGGCTACGAGAGGGTTTACCTTAATCTTCATTGAACCTGCATAAAACAAACAAAGTTAATTTAAATCCAGCGAAGATTCGGTTTAAAACTGCTTTGGAAGGTTCGTGGAAGTGTTTTGGAGCAGTGAGGATGAGTGGTTGTAGCAGTGGGAGGAGAAAAACCATGGCAGAAAAATTAAAAAGAGGTTTAACTTTTATTTCAGGTGCGAATTGAGAAGAAGTGGTTTTGGGAAAACCGTCAGTGGTTTTCGCGTAGCATTTGGGGGGGTAAGTGGTATTAGATTTTGGAACGCGATATACGTTAGTGTTCGACACATGGATTTCTAAAACCACTTTTATCGCATGGAAGTAGTGCACTGTGAAAAGGGGCCAAAAATTACGCGATATGGATTCTAGTCCAGTGGATTGGAGGCTCTAGATCAAATGGTGCGGGTTGAGCGCGATAGGTCCAAAGGTGTGCGAGGGATGTATGGTGGGACCGAAATTTGTTTTGTTTTGTAGCAGAAAGGCTTTGGGTAAATGATGAGCGCCATGGGTTTATAGTGTTAAAGGGCTATAATCAAGGCGAGGGTGATTATACAAAGAAAAAGAGGTGGAAATGGGAGGGAACGTTGATTGCCATTGGATCAACTTCAATAAACGGTGGAGATTGATTCAGAAGGGGGAAGTAATGGCGGGGTAAAAACATGAGAGAATGGAGGGCCCAGCTTTTAATAAAGGGCATAAGGGTTTTTTCTTAGGAAATTTTTTTTATAAGAGCAGTAGGAAGGATCAATGAGAGCCGTTGGATCATGAGGATCGATGGTTGAGATCTGTCGATGGGGGAGAAAGAGAAAGGCGGGGTTTGAAAAGCAGAAGTATTATGGGCCATTAGATTTGAGAAGATCAACGACAGAGATTGAAGATGGTGGATGAAGGGTCAGGAGGATGGTGAAACTACGATGAAGCGCGAACAGTTGGATCCGGCAGAATGAATTGTCAGGACTAAATCCGGGATCACACATCGGAGGTGAAAAGTGAATGGGACTTTGGATTTGACATTTGCGATTAAGCACTGTCCATTGGATTGGGATGAGAGATCAATAGTCAGGACTAAATCAGTAGAAGGCATCAGCGGAAGGCAAAGGGAGCCCACGATGAAGTGCGAGCCGTTAGATCAGGGGAAATGAACGGTGGAGATCTCATCGGAGCATCGCATCAGCGGAGGTCAAAGGGTAAGGGACTAAGCCTTTGCGATATGCGATTATGCGAGGGCCATCCGATCTAAAGGATGATAGATGGTTAGGATTTAATCAGCGAGTGTGATGTTGGAGGGCTATGGGTGGAGCGCGATTAAATCTCGACCGTCGGTTCTTGTGGATTCGACGGCTAAGATTAAATCGGGGGATCGGCATTGGAGGAGGAAAAAGAAAAGGATAAAGGGAAATTGTGACTACGATGAATGTTTGCGATGCGATGAGTGCTTTGCGCTTGGTCATAGTGTGTGTCATATGCGGAAAGGGGCTAGGGCTAAGGCCGAAAGGGGCTTAAGGCCTTAATGCTAAAAAATGGGTTTTTAGGCCAAAATGAAGGTTTTTCAGAGGATTTTGAGGGTTCCGATAAGGGAGAAAAGGGTTTTTAAACCAAATTAAAGGGGGACATAAGGTTTAAAAATGGTTTTGGAATTGTTTAGAAGTCAAATGAAGGTCTTTATGGATTTTAAGAAAGGGAAGAATGGGTGAAAGGAGTAGTGAAATGATGGAAAATGGGGTTTTATAAGAAGTTTTTTCTCTTGGTAAACAACAAGGTTCTTTAGGATTAATAGTGAAACAGCAGTGAAGATTATCTCAAAGGGTAATAATCATCATAAAACTTCAAAAGAGGATAAGTTTTCAAAGGGAACTATCTCTTGAAATTTTGAAGACAAAGTCTAGCAACCTCTTGGTAGAAAAATATTTATAGGTGTCTAACAGTGGCTCCACTTGGGGCGGACAGTTGGTTCTTTAGGTGTCCAGAACCTCAGCTATTGATCTCTGGCTTTTTACTAAACTAGTGCCTTATCCATTGAGCAGCAACTTTCTTTCCTTTTAGCTGACCTTTCTTTGTTTTGATAATCTCTACAATAATCTGAAACAATGGAATTCTATCAAAACAACATCTCTACCTACCCATTCCTAATGATCCTAACATTTTTTCTTCTTTCAGAGTGCATTTCGACTAGCAAACTCTCTTCATAAACATTTTATTCTTTTTTGAAAACAGGAAACTAATCTATTTCTAATCTTATTTCTCCATGAGTTCAGATTAAGCAGTTGACCTCATAAGTTTATCTACCTAACTACTATCTGTCAGGATTAGACTGTCTGACAGACCTTTATTCTCTAAATTCTAAAACAGGAAATTTAAAAGCAGCCAAGCCAATATTAAGAAATTTTGACTTGTTGTGGTCTATGGCATAAAAACAAGCTACAAATAGAGTAAACTTTGCAGAAAATTAAAACAAAATTATGAAGGCTTAAGATCTGAAATCTAAAACATCCTTCATTATTCTTCAGCTCTGATTTTGATTTTGTTTGAGCTATTTCCTCTTTCTTTTTTGGTTCAAGTTTTGAGTATATTGGAACCAGTTTGTTTTCTATCTTTGGCTCAAGATTTAATCTAATTAGAGCCATTATTCTTTTGAGATTCATAGGTTCAGATATTGAATTTGTTTGAACCTTTGTTTCCTCTATCCTAATCTACCTTACTGATAAACCAAGATTATGATGTTTGGTTGATCTAATTCACTAACCTATCAGCAGAAAATTGAAAAGCTAATTATTCATGATTAGGCGGTATGACTAACTAGAAGTGTGTTTCTAGGAGTGGAATTTGAGCTTGCACACTTTCAGACTTTGCCTCTCTTTTCTGGTATGGGGTTGTACCTTTCTTGTTTTATCATCTCCCCTCTTTTCTTTTCTCTTGTTTTTGTATTTTTCTCATTTTCCTTCTACAAAGGAATAAACAAAAAGACTAACTAGAGGTTGAATAGATGAGCTTTATTGACATTCCTACCTATCCTAATATAACCTGGGAATCTCTGTTTTTTTATATGATACAAAAGTGCCACTGCAGCCAGTTAAGCAGTGACAAAAAAGGGTAGAAAATCTGACTGCTTGTCAGAGATAACCACAGGGTACTTTGAATGTGGGTCTTCAAAACCAAGTCCACCACCAGTTGTGACCACTGATGATGTATCTGGCTCTTGAAAAGGATCAATGCTTGGGAACTTGAGCCAATCAGGGCCTCCATATACTCTGTCAGAGGATCAATGAACACATGATGTAAACTTTCTTCTTCTAGGCCTTCCATGACTGGTAGGATATCTGCATCGTTGATAGATTTGATCACTGCATCTTCAGTGTGGCTCTTGAAGGCCAAATCATCCTCTTCCTGCACATCAACAAGTAGTGTAATTCCTTCTTGCTTAGGGGGAGGGAGATTCTCCAAAAATTTTCTGGGGTCCCTGAATTGACATGATCGTTCTTGTGAATTCAACATTTCAATCTCAGTTTCATACCTTTCAACCACCAAATCTAAGGAAATTTTCTTAAGCTCAGGTTTATCATTGAATTTCGAGTTGAGAAGGATAACCTTTGGAAGGTCCTCACATTTAATTTCTACCAGTATACTTGATATTCCATAATGAAACTCTTCTATGGGACTTGGCTACATTTCTATAAATTGTTCAGAGTCTTCTATTGGTGGAGTCATTAGGTCTTTAGGGATTGTGGAGTCGCTAGGTGGAAGATCTTGAACTTTGTTGTCCACCAACAACATGATTAGGTTTGCTCAATGCATTCCCAAGAGAGTTTGCAAGGACTAGTGAAGTAATAGGCCTATCGAGGGCCAGTGGAGTCACCAGGTGGAAATTTTTTAGCTTTTGTGAAGGTAAAATGTTTTATGGTTCCACCACCATGATTATTATGAAGCCAATCTGAAATATTTTTGGATTTTGTATATTTCTATGGTTATGAGAGTGTCCTATGTCTGGTCTTAACATTTAGCTAAGGTGCTAAAATAAAAAGAGTCTACTCTATGGCTTACTAATTGATTTTCTTAGAGATTTGTAGGACTACAGAGTTTATAATAGTTTGCTAAGCTATCATGGATTCAATAGGTCCCACTGTGATCTCCATTATGTTGGGGTTCCTGAGTTTTGATAGATTGGCTAACCAAAAGACAAGACAAGATCAGAACCAATCTTTAGAGTTCCAGGATCTAGTCCTCTTGTTCTTAGAGAGAGATCTCTCAAATTATTTGTTTGCAAAGGTATATCTTGTTTTCTTTTAAGTATTTATTTTAGACTAGTTATTAAGTGAAAGTGCTTGTCTGGTTTGTTTGTTTGGTTGAATTGGTATTGTAGAACATGAAAGCTCTAGGTAGTATAGATAGAAAGAAGGAGTGTTAGGTTCATTGGGCAATGGAGTCAAGAAGAAGTAAAGAACAATCTCATAAATGGATATGGGATATCAAAGGGAAAATCTAACTTGGCCACAAGATCCTTTAGTTTTTGTGAATGAGATGGACATTAATGATTTTGGAAAGAGAAGTTTAATTCTCAACAAAGGGAACTTAAAAACATAACTTGAACAATAAAGAGGTATTTGATAGACAGGGCTAACCATGAACTCTACAAACCACACTTTAAGCAAATAATGACTTCAAGACAACTTTCAAAATGAAATCTAAGATTCGGGGAACACCCTATTTCCTCAAAGACTTTATTTCAAAGGAATTAGAAAACATGAAAGATTCACTGATAATTGCAGTCATCGAAAAGGGAACACCTAACACATCTATGATCACAACTATGAATACCTTTAAAACAATTGTTCAAGCAGGGACAACGGGTATAATCAAAACAAACCTCCTTGGCTAACTGTAAACAATGGTACTTCAAAGGGAGACTTCAAAAACAATTTTCAAGTGGCAGCATACAAGCAAGGAAAACCATAAATCATGCTGGAACCAACTATTTGAAATATTTTAGAAATAAACAAGCATAAGGGTTCAAGAGAATGATTAAAGACTCTAGAATGCCTTATCAGAAGAAAACACAAAACAGTGAAGGATAAACAGGTCTAAGGTGCTTCCAGGAGTCATTTCTTAACCTAAAATTTTCATCCTACTGTAGTAAGAATTTATGAAACATAATGAAAATAGGAAAAACAGTAGACAATTTAGAATACATCACTAACAGCCAAGCTCAGGGATTCAATGATACAGCCTTCTCAAGAACAAGCATGTCAAAACATCATCAAGCTTCCAAGACTTCAATTTCCTCTTCAACTTCAAATAGACTATGTATTATGTTAGAGAGTTCCAATGTTACAACTAGTGATCAATGAACCAACAACTTCTCATCTTCTTCAGAAGTATTTATAGAAGAAATGAGGCGGTGGAAGATTTCTTGGGTTGAGTATCATTAATTCTATACTAAATGCAACTTCCATCCTTGAAAACCATGCAAGGCATAAGGCACAAATGCATCGAATTACAACTCTGTTTCATTTATTCTATTTCTTCTTTTTAGGCTTAGTGGAAAAAAAATTGACTTTAAGGCACTTTCTTATATTTATAATAAATTTACTGACAGTTTAAAATATTTGTCTTTGCTTGTAATAACTATTTAGCTGTCTTGGCCTTGATGTTTCCAACTGAGATTTGATTCGGGTATTCCCTTGAGGCAGAGAGGCTGCAAGTGGCAATTTTGGTAGCTGTGGATTCACATTAGGGGAATTTAGAGGTCTAAAATGGGCCTCCTAAGGAAATAATAAAATAATAGCTAAACCAATAAAATAATATTTATGAATTTTCAATTCATTTTTTGCACCACAATCCATGTAACCATAGTTAAATTCAATTCAAAAGTTGTACCAAAATAAAATTAATGAAAAAATTGTGTTGATGTGACTATAAATAAGAATGAGATTTTCAAGAAAAAATCATTATCATTGAAAAATTAATGCATTTGTCCTTTGTACTTAAATAACTTAAAATAAAATATAAATATAAATTTATAAATTCTTAATTATATTATATGCTATTAATTAAAATTTATATTATTTAAATTGTATAATAACATGAAATTAATATACTATATAAAAATAATATAATATAGTATAATATAATATAATATAATATAATAAATGTGTAGGGATATGCATTGTTTCTTTCAAGAAATATGAAATGACAATAATATATTTTTATTCAAAAAGTGTGAAATGACATTTATTATAAGTACTTTACTTTGACTTTAAAAGTACTTAGAGCACTACCATGGTTAACCATGAGTTTTTATCCACCATTGAGAATGTGACAAGTAAGTACCTTTAACTCAAGCAATGCCACCTCAACCATTAGGGATGATGTCATCCCCTAAAATGTGATTGGTTCTCATAAAGTTAATTTTGATTGGACATTTTCCTTAGAAGGCCCAATTTAGACCTCAAAATTCCCCTAATGATTATCCCCTTTGATGTGGCTATGAGGTGTCCTTCGACTGATATTTCTCTATTTCATAAACACAGTTATTTATCTTCGGATCTGTGTTTAGGCTTTATTAAGCCATAATCTTCATCTTTGACACTGATACTCTTTTATTAATTAACTTTGACTGTGTTTGTTGTTTGCAGGTGCGCAGAGGGTTTGTCGGAAAAATTGTTCAGAAAAACCGATAATCATGACTTATCGATCTTCTAAAAATATGTAATTATCACTTTAAACCCTTTAAATTTTATCAAAAGGACATGAGTATCATAATCCTCGGCCCATAATAACACTGTAATGGCTGTGGGAGGGTTTACATTAATCTTCATTAAACCTGCATAAAACAAAAAATGTTAATTTAAATCAAGCGAAGATTTGGTTTAAAACTACTTTGGAAGGTTTGTGGAACTGTTTCGGAGCAGTGAGGATGAGTGGTTACAACAGTGGGAGGAGAAAAACCATTGTGGAAAAACGAAAAAGAGGTTTAAATTTGATTTCAGGTGCGAATTGAGAAGTGGTTTTGGGAAAACCGGCAGCAGTTTTCGCGTAACATTTGGCGGGGTAAGTGGTATTAGCTTTTGGAACACGATATATGTTAGCGTTCCACACGTGGATTTATAAAACCACATTTATCGTGTGGAAGTAGCGCACTATGAAAAGGGACCAAAAATTACGTGATATAGATTCTGGTCTGTTGGATTGGAGGCTCCAGATCCAATGGTGCGGGTTGAGCGCGATAGGTCCAAAGGTGTGCGGGGGACGTATGGTGGGACCGAAATTTGTTTTGTCGTGTAGCAGAAAGGCTTTGGGTAAATGATGAGTGCCATGGGTTTATAGTGTTGAAGGGCTATAATCAAGGCGAGGGTGATTATACAAAGAAAAAGAGGTGGAAATGGGAGGGAGCGTTGATTGTTGTTGGATCAACTTCAATCAACAGTGGAGATTGATTCAAAAGGGGGAAGTAATGGCGGGGTAAAAACACGAGAGAAGGGAGGGCCCACATTTTTACAAAGGGCGGAAGGGTTTTTTCTTAGGAAAAAGGTTTTATAAGAGCGGCAGGAAGGATCAATGAGAGTCGTCAGATCATGAGGATCGACGGTCGAGATCTGTCGATGGGGGAG
Source organism: Pinus albicaulis (assembly GCA_034641835.2). Classification (NCBI taxonomy): domain Eukaryota; kingdom Viridiplantae; phylum Streptophyta; class Pinopsida; order Pinales; family Pinaceae; genus Pinus; species Pinus albicaulis. Next base: position 1,362,882,425 of record CM076584.1, read on the forward strand.
AAAGAGAAAGGCGAGGTTTGAAAAGCAGAAGTATTGTGGGCCGTCAGATTTGAGAAGATAAATGGCAGAGATTAAATATGGTGGATGAAGGTCAGGAGGATGGAAAAACTATGATGAAGCGTGGACCGTTGGATCCAGCAGAATGAACGGTCAGGACTAAATCGGGGATCACACATCGGAGGCGAAAAGCGAACGGGAATTTGGATTTGCGATGTGCGATTAAGCGTTGGCCATTGGATCGGGATGAGAGATCAACGGTTAGGATTAAATCAATGGAAGGAATCAGCGGAAGGTGAAGGGAGCTCGCGATGAAGCGTAGGCCGTTAGATCAGGGGAAATGAACGATGGAAATCTCATCGGAGCATCGCATCGGCGGAGGTCAAAGGGTAAGGGACTAAGCCTTTGCGATATGTGATTATGCGAGGGTCGTCCGATCTGAAGGATGATCGATGGTCATGATTTAATCGGCAGGTGTGATGTCGGAGGGCTATGGGCGGAGCGTGATTGAATCTCGACCATCGGTTCTTGTGGATTCGATGACTGAGATTAAATCGGGGGATCGACATCGGAGGAGGAAAAAGAAAAGGATAAAGGGAAATTATGACTGCAATGAATGTTTGCGATGCGATAAGTGCTTCGCGCTTGGTCACAGTGCGTGTCATATGCGGAAAGGGGCTAGGGCTAAGGCCGAAAGGGGCTTAAGGCCTTAATACTAAAAAATGGGTTTTTAGGCCAAAATGAAGGGTTTTTAGAGGATTTTGAGGGTTCTGATAAGGGAGAAAAGGGTTTTTAAACCAAATTAAAGGGGGACATAAGGTTTAAAAATGGTTTTGGAATGGTTTAGAAGTAAAATTAAGGTCTTTATGGATTTTATGAAAGGTAAGAATGGGTGAAAGGAGGAGTGAAATGATGGAAAATGGGGTTTTATAAGCAGTTTTTTCTCTTGGTAAACAGCAAGGTTCTTTAGGATTAATAGTGAAACAGCAGTGAAGATTAACTCAAAGGATAATAATCATCATAAAACTTCAAAAGAGGATAATTTTTCAAACGAAACTATCTCTTGAAGTTTTGAAAACAAAGTCTAGCCACCTCTTGGTAGAACATAATTTATAGGTGACTAACACTCCCAAGGGATAAGGCCTCACTTCCACTATTAAAAGGATCCCAACCTCCTCCTCTCCCTCTATAAATACATCCATCTTCCATTGATTTTCTAGATGAACTGAACATATTATAGCTGAAACGCTGAAGAGATTCTTGTACATTATGCTAGAAAAGATAGAACAGAAGAGACCCTCATTGAGAGAGCTTAGACTTGTGTCTTCATCTCGTCTGAATTCCCTGACGATTCATTGAGACACACTTTGACTGAAACCCACTGAAGGAGGTTGTGACATCAAGGCTCCGGTTGTAACTCTTTCTTCTATTAATACATATACATGACTATTGTCTGGTTTCCACCTTGTGTTAATGTGTTTTATTTGATGCAATATACTTAGCCCTCCTTTACTAGTTAGTAATTATGAATGAGATCATTGTTTCGTATGCTACTCTTGTTTGTTGATCTTCGTGCAGGTATCCAAGCATCGTTGCGGAAGGATCATGACCTGTCAAGATAGATATCGAGAGGCCACCACCCCAACAGCCATGACAACAACATTGGACTTCAGGTAGGTCAATCTACCTTGTTCTTTTCATTCATTAATTAGGAACCTACACTTTAGCCTCTCCCTTTGTTAATAGACCCACTCTAAGACTAGAGGGATCATATCTATCTGCAGAGATGATTTACCTGCATAACAAATTGGCAACATTGCTAGGGATGAGTGTGAGTTTGTTGTTTCATTACCTTTAGGAGTTTGTCTTGTCAAGTCGACTTCAATTGTTTTCTTGCTTATCTGTAGTTTATGCCTTCCCTGATTGTTTAGGATTCTCTTGTTTAGCTCCAGAGTATCAAGATTGACCTCTGCTCACTGGTTTTCCCATTTTCCCCTAGGTATCTGGCTTGGCGATCTTTTTATTTGAACATTCGCGCCAATTGGCGCTTGTTTCTTTTGTTGCAATAGCGCCAACCCCTCTTTTGCAAAGATTACTACCTTACAGTCACACCGAACCCTGTAGGGTTTAGTTTGACCTCCCTATTGAGTTTTTGGTCAGTTATTCTTGGCTCTGGGTTTTTTTTTGTTTGCAATTGTTATTTTGGAGTTTTTTTGATGGCTTTAGACTTTCTCTTCTCAGTTGTTTGTCTATTTTATTATCAATGCAGTTAGTAGCCCTAGGGTTCTAGGTGTCTTTTGCTCACTGAGCCTTCTGATAGAAGTTTGAGTTGTTTGGTTTCTTGTCAGTTTGGCTCCTGATCAGTTGCTTTAGTCTTTCTTGATCCTTTGAGTTTTGGTTTTTTGAACGATTACTTTTGTGTTTGTTTGACTCTCCATCTCCTCGTTTTCGAGCATAGTTCACATTGCTCGTTTTGGGTCACTTTGCAAGCCTCTATTTGAATGAAAGAGTGCATCATTAGTTTAAGTGCATTTGTGTTTGTATTCCTTTGAATCATTCATTTTGAGATCTCTACATTCATAGTGCTCTTAACTAGTGTTTGATTTGATTTTTCGATGTAATTAGTGCATTGTGTGCTTCAATCATTCAAAAAACAAAAAACAAAAAATTGCATCCTTTCGTTTGCATTGGAAATGAAAAAGTATTTTGCATAACTAGCATTTGCATCTAGGAAAGAGTTTTTTGTTTCTCATTTTGATTGTATTAGATGCATTAGGGGACTTCTTCATTTTTTTTCAATGTTTACTACTTTCTGAATGATCTTTATCCTTCTTTTAGCTAGCATTCATCGAATGGAAAATGGTGTTCTATTGCATATAGCTTGCATTTAGGAAATTTGAGATAAACTTCGATAGGGTCTTGAAACTGAAACACTAATTCAAGATCAACTGTAAAATCAATTGAATTAACCTAAGGAACCATTGGAACCTAATGCCAACATTTTTTGTGGTCTAGGCTAGAGACGTGTTCCAGCATCTTTAAACCTAGTAGTTTTTGTTCGCCATTTGGCTTCAGACAACGCTAGTATGGACTTGTTCTCCCCATACCGTCGAGTATATAAAGGGAGACCCTAATAGGTTCAAATCCTTTATCCATAAGAAGCCGAGTCTGCCGCCCTATAACCGTGATACACTAAACACAACATTCGGGGAGACTAC